>CM077034.1:143520922-144049814 GCA_039090855.1 Macrothele yani
ATTACATTCTTTATTAAAATAATGAGGAAAATAACCTTTTGCCATCTCTTCTAATCCAAATGTTTTTCGAAAATCTCTTAATGGAATCATAGTAAAATTGATTGAATCTATGAATCTTATATTATATCCAGATGTCTGCATATAATTGAGTTTATTTCCATTATATATAGTAAACACTTCTATTTTGTTTTAAAACAGTATTTAGCTAAGAATTGAAAATCAAAGCCTTTACCATAATGAGCTAGTACAGTATATCCAAAATGTTTTTGTTGAAATAACCAATTACAAAAATCATTTTCATTTTCAAATATCTTTTCACTACCATCATACATTTGACATACAACTAGATTAACTCCATGAGTTCCTGTTTCTTGTTTAGTTTCAACATCAAAGAATATATATTTCTCAGTATATTCATTTCTACATTTTTCACAACAATCTTTTCGATTTCTTGTTAACTTAGGACAATCATTTTCACATTTACTACCTTTAGCATCTTTACGTTTCATATAGCATTTATGATCATGTAATACATATTTCCAACAATTTTTACATCTCTTTTCACCACATACATGCTCTTTGGGTTTTCTCTCATATCGATTAATAATTCTTTTACATTTTAAACATTTCCATAGACATTTACATACACTAACACCTTTCTTATTTTTTCTTTTGTGGTTATCAAAACACTAATCACCTTTAAATAATCGATTACATTTTTCACAAAATATCTCTTCACCATTACAGTTACTATCTGTTTTAAAACATCTATCACATTTGAGAGGACACCTGTGTTGATCTGATCTTTTATAGCTTATTTGACAATAATCACAATAATTCTCTTTTCCTAAAAATCCTTTAACAGAAGTAATTACATCGAAATTATTTCTATTTTTCAGTATGTAAATACATGCAGGTTTATATTTACCACTATATATACGTTCATTAAAATTCTCTCTGCAAAATATATTTATCTGGATATCTAAGAATTCTTCAAATATTTTAACCTCTTCTAAGCAACATATTTCTAATGGAATATTGCATAGTTCATGTAATTTTACAGCTAATGATTTTTGTAAATCTCTACCCATTTTGATGTATCTAATATCATTTTTTGATAATTCATTATGATTCAATTTATCACATAATAGCTTAGGATTTTGAATAGATAGAGCAGTTACAATTGATCTAGCTAAACATATATTATCATCATTTTTTATCTGACAGATACTTCTTTTGTTTTCTGTTGTTTCATCATTAATTATCTTTATATGTTTACCTCCTGAAGGTAATTCAATTACATTAAAATCAAATATACAATCAGTTATTTCTAATGTCTTATATTCAATTTGATCAGATAATTTATAAATATATAGTTCATAGGCATCCTTAGTATACATCATTTTATCATGAAATGATTTATTCAGTTTAGGATTATATACGATAATATCTACTTTACCTTGAATTTTACCAATTGCTTTTCTAAATATATCTTGTAAAATATTGAAATATTGTTCAGGTTTAATGTTTACTCCAGCTACTCTATAATTCTTTCTATGTACCATATATTTTTCAATATATTTTCCTTTTGTTTCAATAATTTCATAATCAGGTTTAAATAATTTTTCAAGATTTACAGCTGTTTTAATTTTCTTTTCTTTTCGTGGTTTCAGTTTGTTATTTTTGAATTTTTAAATTAAAAGAATCAAATATTTTTTTAATTCTATTTCTTCTCTCTGGATGATTAATAAATATTTTTCTTTTTCTATCTAAATATTCTGATGTATCTAATCTAAGGATATCTACTTCAACAGACTTATAATCACCTGTCTTTCTAATATATTTTATCAACGATTTAATTAAATCGTCTTTTTTTACATTTGGTTTTTTGATATTTAATCCTTTTAAAGCATTTCTAAGTTTCTGAACACTAATAGCATTCAGAGCACTTTTAAGATGCACAATAATTGGCTGCAAAGTTTTATCCATTTATTATGGAGTAAATTTATAAAGGGATTTTCGAAATCAAAAAGTGATAAAAGCTAAACGACGTTTGTGCAATTCACTTCTTAAATGTCTTTGTTTATGAGTATAAGTATATTGTTTACCACAATCACAATTTATTTTTCTATATAAAATTATGCACTGAAAAGATTTGCAAATATGCTGTCTATCAACTTTACCATAACGATGTTGAACATAAAATTCATCAATAGGTTTTGTTTGTTTACTACTTTTGCATGTTTTGTTCTCCATTTATTAGGAATCAAATTTTATAAATACTTTGCTTCAAGCTGAAAAGCTTGCTGCTTTAAAGTATTCCCAGATCTTTTCATTTTTGGGATTTATATGAATTTTAATATCATTTGATATATTATAATAGTCACAATTTTTTTTAATAAAATATGCATATTTTAAATTTTTCTCATAGTACTTAAAATCCAATAATTTTAAAAATAAATCTTCTGCTTCCTTATTAAATTTAAGGTTATTTTTTTCTTTTAAACTGATTAAAATATCTTATTCTACTAACATATCTACTTTTTAAATATTTATTATAATCTATATAATAACAGTCTTCCTCTTCATCATATTTCAGTCTCTTTATTTGTTTCATTACTTTTTTAAAATTTTCAGAAATTTCAATTTGTTCTTCTTCCGAAGATGATCAAGAAAGGTAATTAGCTTCTTCATTAAAATAATTCATTTATTAGATATCATTTTATTAAAAACTTTTTAGAACTTAGTTTCATTTATTCTTTTAATAGCCTCTTTTAAATTATCAATAGTATGATCATTAACAATATTAAGATGATTAAATTTAGTTTCTATGTATGATATATTTTCATTAACTCAGTTAAATAAATTAATTGAATTAGGATTATATTTTATTTCATATACTATATTTAAATATAGATACTTTATTTTTAAATTAGCAATAGTTTTATTCATTTTATCTCTTTGACATCTGATTACATAATAAGGATAATCAGAGTTTTCTTTATTTTTCGGTATGATAGTAAACATATGAAGCTTTTTTAGAATTAGCAGTTTTGGGTGTTATATCCTCTTCTACTTCTTTATATTTTTCATTTTCAAGTTTCAATTTTTCCATTATCTTTTTTATTTTATTTAATTTCTTATTTCATTTTTCATTATTATTCTTGTATTTATCATTGAATTTTTTAATGTAACAGTCTTTAACAATCTTGTTAACTTTATCATAAAAATCATTTGAAACGCAAAAAGATATATTTAAAATTAATTCCTGCTTAACATATGTTCCATTAATAATATTCTTACCTGTTTCTTCCTTTATTTCATACATTTGATCATTTTTAGGCCGCCCGAATTCGCGCCACCACAATTTTTATAATATTTTATTAATTATTTAGATTGTTTATTTTCTAACCATTTTGTAAACCTCTTACCTCCATCGTTACAAAGTTTAGTAGCAATAAAATATCCAGTATTTTTATCTATTATTAATTTAAAATCTCCAAAGAGACCATAATAATAATTATCTTTAATATTTTCATAACATACATCTTTTAATGAAGCCAATTATTAGGCGAGATTAGGACGTCATAAGATTTCTAAGCATTGATAATATTAATGGAACAACACCATCACTAAAAATGTTATAATTCGGGGTGGTTATTTGACCCAATAAACGAATTCTCCTAAAGTCGAGATCAAGCTAAATCGATTTCTAGTACCAGAAAACGGTAGGTTTACGACTTTCATCAAAATTCTTAGAGCCGTTTTCAAAATAAAATGTACATACATACATACATACATACAGGAATTGCTACTATAAGGTGGACGTCAAGTAATTTTGTTTCCTATACTTCCAATATAAAAACTTCTGTACACATTTTCTTCCCAATTAATGCGTTCCCAAGGATGAAAATTTAAACATCGATTAAAATATCTTCATTTTATAACTTGCAATGCTTAATATTTTCTAAAACATAACCGTAATTATGCAATCCAACATTTTTTTGTCCACTGCCGTCATCAAAGTACAGGTCGCGCCATCTTTTCTCTGGGCAAGTAATGCGTTCACAAGGATGAAAATTTGAACATCGATTAAAATAGCTTCATTTCATAACTTGGAATACATAATATTTTTAAACCATAACCGTAATTATGCAATCCAGCATTTTTTTGTCCACTGACGTCATCAAAGTACAGGTCGCGCCATCTTTTCTCTGGTTTCAACACCACCAAAGGAAAAGTGATTGATTTTTAATATAATTATGGTTATGTTTTAGAAAATATTAAGTTTTCCAAGTTATAATATGAAGTTATTTTAATCGATGTTCAAATTTTCATCCTTGGGAACACAATTGTGAAGGAAATGTTTACAAAAGTTTTTCCATTAGAAGTATAAGAAGCAAAATTACTTTACGTCCATCTTAATTATATGGTATAAGGGCAATGGAATGGATCGCAATCCTACATCCTGACCTTTGATTACATTTCGTCCATTTTCAATAGGGTTCGTCCACAGGTGGTCCCCTACTACATACTGAAATTTCATCGAAATCGAACTATTTTTACGCACGTTATGACTCATAAGGGCAATGGAATGCATCCTGATCTGATGTCCTGACCTTTGACCCCACTTCACCCATTTTGAATAGGGCTCGCCCCAGGCGGTCTCCTACCACATAGTAAATTTTCATTGAAATCGAACTATATTTACGCAAGTTATGTCGCATAAGAGCAATGGAATGATCCAGCTGCTACGTCCTGACCTTTGACTCCATTTGTCCCATTTCCAATAGGGTTAGTCCCCAGGTGGTCCCCTACCACATAGTAAACTTTCATTCAAATCGAAACATATTTACGCAAGTAATGACACATAAGGGCAATGGAATGATTCCGCTCCTACGTCGTGACCTTTGACCCTATTTGTCCCATTTTCAATAGGGTTCGTCCCCGGTGGTCCCCTACCACATACTAAAATTTCATCGAAATCGAACCATTTTTACGCCAGTTATCGTTCGGACAGCCGGACGGACGGACGGACGAACGGACAAAGCTGAAGCATATACGCTTCTTCAACCTACGGTTGGAAAGCGCAAAAAAAGAGAACAAAAAGGAATCAAACAAGTCGTTCTTACTAAATCTAATTAACGGTCAAAGTTATTTTGTTGTAATACCCGGGTAATTTCGAATTTGTCTGCAAAAAGTAATATAGGAGTGGTATTAGTAACCTGCTGTTTTTTACGCTAAGTATCTGAAACCATAAATTTTATTTCAATTTGAAAAAATATGTTCCTAGAATTCGTTTCGCCTGTGGAGCACGGCAATTATTATCTTTGTCAGCCTTGAGGCAGTGTTTAGCTGTACGAACACAGACCTAAAGAATTCACTTTAGTTTTCGTTTTTTCTTAAATATTTTAATAACACTTTTACCAGTAGGCATATCAATGAGGAAATATTTTTTTAAACTACATATACCATTAGAATACTATCGGATAATTCTTAACGAATTACAATTTAATAATCAAGTGCAACCTTTTTTTCAACTGGAATAACTATTTTGTTCGAAAAAGACAGAGAACATATAATACGTATTTAGTTTTGCACAAAGGATATCGCTGCAGTTCTTTAAAAAACAAATGGAAAGTTTAAAAACAAAGGGACACAAATCGGTGTTGAAATCACAGCAGATAGTTGTACAGATAGATTTTCGATTTGGACTCCTCACCGTTCTAGGAGAGTGCCTAGTTCTAATATGGATTTCAGTATCCTGGCAGATACTGAAATCCATATTAGAACTAACGTCGGGATTCGGAGCAATGCAGATACTGAAATCCAAAAGGTACCTAACGTCGGGATTCGGAGCAATGGTTTTCTAACTATTTTTAATACTTTCACCACAGATGCTAGAAATAGAACAATCGCAAATACCATCAACACGGTTTAAACTGCTGTCTCAAACAGTACGAGCTTAAAGTATTGCGTGTTAATTCCATATTTTCCCAAATTCGTCTTGTGGTTCAAAACACAGATATAAATATGGAATAAAAGTGGCCATTAAGTCGCCTACATCTGTTTACAACACTGCGTCAGCCGTTATGCCACTTTTAAACAAAGATACTAGGAGGGATATAACGAATTTTTCCAGATGGCAGCACAAAGACGTACAAAGGATTCACAAAAATGTGCCTCCTTATAAGGATCTACGAACACGGTAGATATACAAGTATAAAGAATGAGAAAATGGCAAATATCCTATGGAGACATGCCCCTCAACAATTAGCAAACCATAATTAATGGATGAGATTAAAATTTTAAGCAAACGACACGGTCACAGAGGTGCAGGAATTCATTTAGAATCTAAACTACTGACAATCATTCAAAAGAAATCTGTAATTATGTCTGCCACGCTCCTTGCGTGAACTCTTGAACACACTGCAAAGATTCAAACAATATTACGTCCCTTCCGAGATGTTCCAAATACGGTATTTCATATAAACGGAACGCAGTACCTGTTCCAACGTATAACTATTTCTGAATTATATTTCAATAATACATTTTGTGTTTTAAGCTTATAAAGTATACATGGAAGAAGCACACAAGATGTGAGTGAAAACTATGCGAATATTACATGCTTCGCTACCTTACGTGATTTAAAAAATGCGATGTAGTGTTGCATTTTTATTACCTTATTTTCAAAAAATAACGGAATTGCGTTATTGCAAGTGCGTACTTGATTTATATCGATCATCGCAATTTTTGCGGCTGAATCTGGACACTACTTATAATTGGGGTTCTTTTGGAATTGTAAGATTTTTGAAAAAACGTGAAATCTGCACATATTTTGTGTAAAGAGACATTACCCTACATCCATAAATTCTACATAAATTCTACTAATGTTATATTTTGGAAAGATATTTCCAAAGCAATAACAAAAGTATAATTGTTTGGGATATAAATCTTCTAATTTATACTCCAATACCAATTAGATAGTTTTTAGTATATTAAAAAAAGAAATATTTTAAAATTGGAATTTGAAATTCTGTTGTTCCATCTAAGAAAGAGAATAAAACATTCACCTTTTGCTAGGCTCGTGTAATTTGAGTAATAACACAGTGTTATTGTAAATAAAGAGAAATATGTAACATGGTATGGCTATTCTTTGGGTGAAATTCGGACGAATTGACAGAACATGTTGAAACAAGGGCGTGTTTTGCCTATCCCTCACAGAAAGAACGGTTTAAAGTTTGTTTTTGAAACCTGGGGCACCTATGTTGGTGCATATTTATAGATATTTCACATGATTTATAATTTCTTAAAAGATGTATACATGCTGGTGTTGGACCTTATTTGATTTAATATGAAACATTTCTATTTGTAGAAAACCCCATGTGTTGTGGTATAGAATGAGAATACTGACAGGGAAAGAGAGCCTAAAAGGAAATGAGGGATTGATCAAAGTTGCAGGCTTTTAGTTGATAGTGAACTGGGGGACTTAAAGTAAAGGAAAAACAAATAATAATCTCTGAGGTTAGACGTGGAGGAGCTCTGTCGTAAATGCAAACAAAGGAAGTTTTGTTACCATGTCGAAAATTGTGTAATACACAATTCCTACGTTTGAGTTTTATTTTATCCTCATTTACTTGTGACTAGGGAATTCTCATTCCAGTTATGCTGGCATTCAATGGGGAAAAATTAATTTTCGGCAGCTGATTCCTGGCCATGATGCTACCTGTCATGATGGTTTCATGACCAAGAATCAGCTGACATTTAATTGTGTGTGTTTAATTTTGTTCATTTAATTTTTTTTTAATTGTGCGTGTTTAGTTTTGGGGTGCCAGAAAATAAGTTTATTTATTTATTAATGTAACAAACAAGAGGGGCCTACTTTTTTTATGAAGTCATCATGACGTAATGACAAAAGTGTAGACCTACTAATGTCAGGATAGGTCGTGTAGACCTATTCTTCTTCATGAGGTCATCATGACAGTCGTCTGTCATGATGACTTGATGACCAAGAATCAGCTGACATTTAATTGGGTGTGTTTAATTTTGTTTAGTTTATGATTTCATTTAATTGTGTATGTTTAGTTTTGGGGTGCCAGAAAATCCGTTTACGTTTTTAATAATGTAATAAAAAGGTAGGCTTATTTTGCTTATACACACCACATTTGTGAAATTTGCAAAACCAAAAAGGACTGCTGATATAAACATGAAACTTACTGAATATGTACAACAGGTTAGGTCATGGAAATGATTAAAATTTCGGTGAAATGCGGATGCGGTTTTGGAGGAATGCCCTCCGAACTTTCCAGTCTTCGGAATAAACCGCTGGCTCAAACGAGAATTTGGAATCAGTTAAAAGCCGACGTTAAGTCGAAAGGTTGTTTCTTCTGTGTCACTATGCCCGGTCGCCGACGAAGTTCGCATTATGTATCCCTGACTGATTTTAAGGAAGATAGGATTGTTGTTATGATAGAAACTGGATTTTCCTACCGCAAAGTTGCCACTTCTCCCACACCAGCGGCAATTTTTCCGTAGGAAAAATACAAAACTGGAGTACATAGATGCAAATGTGGCCTCAGTGGATAGGGAGGCTCAGAACACGGTGAATGGAACCCAAAACCATACGACTAAAATAAAGTAAAGCAAGTTTTCCTGCTGAGTGATAACATCAAAAGTAAATAGCCTTCGAAGTAGGATTATGATGTATTATGACATCATAAATTGTGCGTCAACGGTTATTTTCTATGATGTTTTATGACATTAGAAATCTTGCTTCGGCGGCTATTTACTTTTGATGATCATATGACTGAATGCCATGCCAGCCATCTCTAGTATATAAATGTGTCCGATCGCGCAGCTCCATCCACGGTATCAGCGCAACAGTAGAGGACTGTAACAGGCCAGGCTATATTCTCCAGCTTACCTCGACATGATCTGCTCAAATGGGAAATGGTAGCATGGCTTGCATACTTTTGACCCAAAAATACAGACGTTTCTGTTTGCGAAGGGGTGTCGAACACAGGCATTGGCTCTCTGATTGGCAACAGCTCATGTTTTCTTGTGAGCCACGATTCAACTGGATGCACTATTATTGTCGCTTACGTGTTCGAAGATATCTTGGAGAACGGCACTTTGCAGCGTCTTACCTACCCAACGCCAAGCGACATGGCTCGGGGCGCAACTGGTTTCAATCGCGATCACGTTTACAACAAATTTTGAACACTCAGCAGTCAGGGATACATCAGAGATGTTTGAGAGCCAGAGGTGATACCCTTCCTTTATTTACTATCACTATATTACTTCAGGACAATGCTCGGCCACATGTGGCACGATATATCAATCATCTCTTCCATGCACAGCTTCTTCCTTTGGCGGCACGTACGCTGGACATGTCCACTATCGAACGTGTCTGAGATATGGTAGCTAAGCGACTGGCACTTCAAAAAACTTCCCCGTCACCACCAAAGAAATATGGTCTCTCGTGGAAGCACACTGGGAGGCTAATGCCAGAAACCTGTTCCACTGAATGCAACGCCGTATAGAGGCTGCTAATATTCCTTGAAGTGGCTTCGCATGTCAGTGAGTTTTGGAGCGAAAAAATCTTGTATAGTTCCACAAATGTAATCAGTAATCTGTAACAAGAGGTATCTGGAATGTAAATCTCATTTCGCAACCGCAATCTTTTTTATCTACTAATATAAATGGACGTCATAAGTACTTAGAATTTGCAGAACCCTTTGTTTGATGCGAACGGCTCTCAGTCCTACGCCATGTCTTAGAAAAGGTTTCGTAACTCAGTTCTCCTATGATATCTTAGATCAGTTTAAATCTATGTTGTTTTTTAATTTCATTTATATCTCAGTCTTCAGATGACTTGAATGTTTTTCTTTGTTTTTTTTTTTTTGCTTTTCTGTGTTTTATTTACATCTATCCACGAGTTCCTGTGATAAAACTGGAACTCAGTCGTTTGGTTTAAGAAATTATCAAGAAAAAAGATCTCTGGTCTGAGCTATCTGGCATCAGAATATGAAAAATAAAAAAAATAAATAAACGAACGAAACAACATACAACGATATAATATTTTTAAATTGTATTAATTTAATTTGAATATTTACGTGTCATTCGCAATTTGTCCTGATGGAGCTGAGCTGAAAACATAGCGCAACATTTGCTACATAAAAAAAGAAATTTTATATACATGGACTTTGTCAATGTATATACATGGGTTGTCAAAGATAATGGAAACACCTTGAAACAATAGCTGTTACGCACCTAATATGGTGTGGGAGCACCCTTGGAATTTAAAACTGCTTGCATCCTCCTTGGAATGGACGCATACAAGTCCTGGATGGTGGTAAGTGATATGTTCTACCAATATTCCTGCAGAAGCTGCTCCAAATCCTTGAGAGACGACGGAGGAGGATAACGGGATCGCATTCTGTTTTCCAAGACAGACTACAGGGGCTCAATTATGTTTACGTCCGGTGATTGTGCAGGCCAGGGAAAGTGCAACTTCATCCTGATGTTCCTCAAACTATGATTGAACAGTTCGACTTCTGTGAATTTGGTATTATCATCTTGAAAGGTGCAATCCCCTGACGGGAACAATGTCTGCGTCATTGAAGGCACATAATCGGCCAAAAGGATGACATAGTCACCGCTAATGATCCGTCCGTGTAAGGTGATAATGGGTCCTGCTCCAAACCACGAGAAAAGTTGCCTCATCCGTAAAACAAACACGTGTGAGAAACTCGGAATCTTCAGTCAGTCTATCCAGCATCGTTACTGCGAACTCTCGTCGTCGTGGTCTACCGGTCGCCTTAAGTCTTTGTAACAGTTGCACTTTGTATGCCTATAAGGCTAGATGTCTTTGTAGCCCCCTGTGTACAGTGGACCGGGGCATTTGTAGTTCTCTGGTAGCAGAACGAATGGACTTTTCGGGTTTCGTAAAAATGAATCACGAACACTTTCGACCTCTTCATTCGATGTTCGTGGTCTTTGATCTTGATACAACGCGGACCAAGTCTCCATGAATATCTGGAGTCATTGGCGGATACTGGAACGAGATGGCGGCTCATACCCATACGTAGTCTGGAAATGCCGTTGCGTTTGTGTATCAGATCTTGTTTCGATGAACCAAGCTACGCACTGCGCTGTCTGGTGTGGGGACCACATTTTAATAGAATAGCACCTGCTACGTCAGTGAGGAACCTAAAACAAAATCGGTAATTTCAATTAAAACTTTGATATTTACAGTATATTATACAACAAACACCATGACCGTACATAGCACAGGGTGTCCGTAATAAATGTGCAAAGTTGTAAAGAGACTTTGAGAAAACTCTGTATGATATCAAAGACCGCAGCTCAATATTATTTCGAAAATGTTCAATTATATCCGAAATAAAACCTGATTACCCAGAGAAGTTTTCCAATCACAATAATGCCAAAAAATCAAGCAAATACATTTCTGCGCTACCAAAAATGTTTGTAAAATAAAACTGGCAGAATTAATTAACCGTCTTTAACATCATTTACTTCCATTGTTTCGATTTTCTTTGTGCACCGATTCTGCACTTTGCATTGAATACACTTTTCATACCTTCACACCTTTGACTGAAATCCCATAGGCTGAGAATTCGAAGAAGTAAATAACATAAAGGCAAACACACAAATGTGTAAAATATGTAAAATATGAAACTCAGGGTTACCCTAAACTTCAGTTGGTTTTACCTTGAATTTTCCATTTTTTATTTTTATTAATTTCTGTTTATTTCCTTTCCTTGCAGATCTGGAGTTTAATGGATGTGCATTTTGCCTAGTCTGAGAAATACCCAATGTCCTGAGGTTTCGCTTTCAGAAAAATAATATAAATTGCTCAATACTATCATGTAGCCTTGGTATAACTAGCTGTATTCATTTGAGGAAGAATTAACAAATTTAGTTTATTTACTTCAATTTTTAGGGAATAGATAAATAAGAGATGCTAATTGACAGTCATTGGAAGTTAAACGTACGTAATATTTAATTACACCATTTAAGTAGTTCTGAGTTTAACCCACACTAAAATTTGTTTCTTCTATATAACCGCGCACATTTGTTAGATTACAAATGATCTTCTGTCACAGAAGACAGACGAGGCTAAACTTCTTAACACTTCGGTTCTTAGAAAACTTTTCAGCTCCCTTGTTGCGACTCTTACGTATGTTAAAAATACGACAACAAATAAACTGATAATTAAATAATAGTATTTATTTTCTGAAATATATATGGAAACTTATTTCCGAACTTTTGGTAAAATAATTTTATGAGTGTTTTATGGTCGCAAAACACTTTGTGTAACATGCAATTCGTTTCATTTTGAAATCTGAAGCGGCTTCAAATTTCAGAAACAAAAGCCAGAGAAAACCTAGACCTGTCACTGACGATTAGACGGTGATATGCTGTTTGAATTGTCACTAGCACGGCTCCACCCTTTATTTTTAGCAGAGGAGGAAATATATAGATTCATATTTCTTGGCAACTAGGTTTAGTTCAGCTGTTCCAAGGTATATTTGATGTATGCTATATGCCGTCTTGCATGAGTTGCCTAAGTAGTATGTCAATTGGAAACATTATTTTGCATCGACTTAAATTATCATATTGGCCTTACTTCGGGAAGTTACAAAAACACAGATTGATTTATAGTAAACTAAGTTATTTCATTTTTAATTCTCTTTTAATGCCCTTTAGAGTTCCAAGCAGTTCTAGTTAATTATTAAAATAATTATTCGATCCGATTAGTGTTATATCTGAGTTATAAATGTAATGTGAATTACTTATTGTAATAATCTCAGAAAAAAGAGTTAGGCCCCGAAAAGTGGCTTTTTAATTTTATATTTTTTCTCAATAATTACAGAGAAACTGTACTTGGGTCTTCTATTTTGGTTTTAGTTTAGTTTCTCTGTTAATGAATTTTTATTTTCTTACTAAAATCATATTATTCTTGCATTCGCTTATATACGAATAGCGAGCCAATACGGAATTTGCTTTTTTGTCATTGGTCAGTTGGGCTTAAACATTGCTTCACACGTGGGAAGAAGTTGCACAATACATACATTGGAATAAAATCACAAAGAGTTGTATATTTATATGTGAGAATATTTAAATAAAATAGGAACTTGATATTTTTTCTTTTATTTGTAAAAATTTCTATATGTAGAATTCCATCTGGTTACAATTATGAAATTTTTATTCACAATGTAAGAAGTTGCACAAACATTGCGCATACTCGAATCAAGTTACAATTAATTTTCTATATTTATACAAAGTTCTTTAGTAATATGGTGGTTAATATATGTATGAGTAAATAGCGCGTGGCACATAGTGGGAGTAAATAACGCGTGGCCCATAGTGTGAGTCGGTATTGCGTGACCCACAATGTGAGTCAGTATGGCGTGACCCACAATGTGAGTCAGTATGGCGTGACCCATAATGTAAGTCATAAAAATATATCAATCAGTTTTGTCAAAAATATTTAGCAATTTCTTACCCCTCATAGATAATAAAATTCTATTGACTGATTAATTCTAGTAATTATCTTATAAGAAATGGAGTTGATGATGTAAACAACGTTGACATAGCAAGTGTAATGTTGAAAATCATCTGAAAATGTTGTAAATCATTTAAGTGTAATGACATTGTTTTAATGTAATGTTAACTGGTATGAATCGTTTAAATTCACACGTGTGAAAACATTTTTTTGCACTTGTGAAAAAAGTACTCCTTTAACACATTTCTTCAGTTATAACCAAATGTTTTTGTTAAAAATACGTGATCCTTTCAAGTTATTAATTTAATTTTCTACTGTATTTTGCTTGCAATACCATATCTCATTGATTAGTGATGTTATTTTAGCATAATAAGGGTAATGTCATTGTTTAACTGTAATGTTAGCTAAACGTCAACTGGTGAATCATTTTGCAGTACCTTATGTCACTGATTAGTGAGGTTATGTTAACACAACAAGTGTAATGTCATTGTTTAATTGTAATGTTAACTGTAATTGTCAACTGGTTAATCATTTATATACCTGCGTGTGAAATAATTTTTATTCACACGTGTGATGAAAAGTACTCCTTTACTTGCTGATGTTGCAAAAAATGTTGACATAACAATTGTAATGGTATTGTTTTACTATAATGTTAACTGGTATTTCGTTTTGGTTTTTCGAACAAAACGAAAGTGCCTTTGGATCCATCACGCGGATAAAAAAGCGAAAGGTAAACAACTGCGTCAGGCAACAGGTCCTACTTGGTTTGACGCGGAAGACATATACTGTAAATTATGAATGCATCTCTTCGTTCACTCTTATCGACCGGGTAACTTGTAATGATTAATTCGCGAACACTTCCAATTATGCTACTATACACAGATTTGCACTTACTTTTCCAGTGCATTTTCTACTCACTATATAACACAAATATTTATGTAACACATGTTAGCAACTCAATGTCGTTTATTGGTTCAGCTGTGCTTACAATCAGACCATTGATTACACATTTTGAACCACATAATTTTTTCCATGTAATAAATGTTGTCTCTTGGATGTGTGGGTCTCCGTAGTCCACCCTGTAATCCCTTTTGTTCTTCATCCCTTCTTGTGGATAGCTCTGCAGTGAAAAATGTTTTGTACCTCTATTTCACTCTGATCTTTTTTACGACATGGCAATCTGAATTAAGTTTCTTTGTTTAATTATCCCAATGGCCGTTTTGTAGATGGGATGAAATAGTCCCATCGAAAAATTCATCTACATTTATCCAGAATTCAACTCTGCGTACTAGGTAATTTCTGATGTCACAGTATATCAATTTCAGGAGATTTTGAACTACGAGAAATATCAATAACGCTTGTAACCATCAGAAGAGTAGCATTTTATGCATTTTCATTATTTTCTAGAAAACTACGGAATAAAAGCAATAACCGCTTCAGCAACGAAAAATAGAATTAAGGAGATTTTCCGAGAATTACAACAAATAACGAAATATATTAACGCATGTTGAATAAATGTGTTTTCACGTGAGATTCATGAAAAGAAAACAACGTATTCGAAACACATTTTCCAATTTGAAATAATTGGCATGCAAACAATTGAAATTAGTAAACGCTAAGTAATGAGATTTCTTTTCGAAAATAGTTCTGAGGACGACGCGTAACTTAATGTGTATTGGTTTACTGATTGCGCCATGCAATGTTTAAATAAACGGTAAATTAGTGTTTGCGGTCAAATTAAGTGAAAATATCAAAATCTTGGAATTCCACAAATTAAAATTTAGGAGGTTTTTACCTCGTCATTTGGGATCAAAAAGTCTCTGGGAAAATCAAGTTTACTTGCTTGCATTTCATTTTTATAGATTAGTTTCCAAATTTAATACTAAACATTAACTCCACTGATCTTTCCAAAAAACACAGGTTTATAAACCGAAACACCTACCATATATTCGCCAACTCTACGTTTATTCGTTGAGTTACTGAAATGAATTAAAAGGGACTTCTTTCTTTAACTAAACACTTGGATTTTCTCGAAAGAACATAAGTGCACAGAATAACATTTTCCATGGAAAAAACAATAAGCCATTGGTTCTTACACGAAATATACCAAGAAATCAAATCTCACCATTAGACAGAAACCATCACGATTTTTAAGCAAAAGTAAGAGAGTGGTTTTTAAATTCCATAGCAACAGACTCTGAGCTACTAATTCGAAGAATGTGAAACAAAAGCTGCAAAATATTCTCAGAAAAAGGAGCATACAAACATAAATACTAATAGCAATATTGAAATCTCATGGAAATGCACACGTTTACCAGTAAAACCAGACCGTTTGCAAAATTGGTTGCATTTGGTTTTTGGAAGCATATTTGACTTAGTATATATATTTGCACGTCTCTTTTTTTTTTTGTAGATTTCGTTGTATATTTTTTGAATCGAAGTTGGAAAAAAAAATGACATATGATGCAAAAGGAATGTGTGTTTTCTTCAGGAAACAAAAGTGATTTCAGGTTTCGATTTTGTTGTATGATTGTTTCAAATGCGATATCTTCTAAATTGTTTCCTATATTGTGCATATCATAAGATACGCATGAATTTTATATGCATCCAAAAGCCGGAAGTTCTCAGCAAATTGCAAAATGAAAAATGACCTGATATTGTATCTGATGCCTATTTGGATTTCATCCCACAAATGCTCCTATTTATTGAGATCCGGTGATTGGGAATGCCAATGTAGCAGGGAAAGGTCTTCGTGATGCTCCTCACGTTATTCGTGTCCAACGTGAGAATTATGACCTTTAACACTCAGCACTGCCTTTCTGGAAGTATCCATCTCCAAAGCGAGAACCATCAAAAGACGACAAAATCAAAAATCTGAACTATAAAATCAGCAATAAAATAGTAACGCCATTTTAAACAGAATTATATAGAAACTTCATTCATATTGTTCTAATTTTTCCCTTTCCTTTACGTTTAGAAAACTGCTGTCCATGCAAACGTTTAGTATACAATATCATTATACCTTGAACCTGGAAATGTTTACTTCATTACAAAGGATAGGATATGATGCCAAGAAATAGGCGGTTATTTGCTTCATTACAAAGGGACAGGAGATGAAGCCAAGAGAAAGGCGGTTATTTACTTCATAAGAAGGACAGACGGGATAATTTTGTAAAATCATATGTAAATCTTCTTTAATCGGTGGACACTGCATTTTGGACAGGATCGTAACTTCTACGATAAATGAAATATGCATCTTTGAAAACCATTTCTGTATTTTCCATTTAGCTGCCATTTCTTGTAGGGGCGAACTCCCTCTGAAGAATACTCTGCTCAGTACAAATTTCCTCTTAGCTACACTTCTTCTATACTTTGTAATATAACTTCTTTTTTCATTTAACAACTACATATATACACTTTTGTTGTACTGGATCCGTATCAGAACACAAATTTGAATGAACTCTTATACATATTAGATGAAAGGATGTCAATAGTGTGTGAACAAAGTGTATTTTGCCTCTTGAAATATTTTCACTCTACTAAAGGCGATGTCGAAGATTCCAAGAAGCAGCAAATTCATATCGGAAAAACATATTCATTCTAAAATAAATAATCTGAAATGGATTGTTGTGAAGTCTGTGCATGGCATTTAAACGCTGTTCGCATCCGGATTTACCCTATGTCAAATATCGTTAGAATAATGACGTCATGTATTATATCCCTTACTCAGAATTTCAGGAAGGCAGGTTTCTAAATGACAAGATAAAATTTGTATCCTGGCAGACAGTATGATCTTCGTTTATGCAGTAATGAACCGTTAAAAAGATTTCGTTTCATTCCACTATGTCATGAAAATGTTAGCGTAGAGGTACCGTTTTGCGAAATGTTGAAAACTCATATTTTCCAGCTTTATATTATTAATTTCCTACTGCCTTTCTAAAATTATCTGAAGGGTCCAACTTGAAATTTTGAAATAAATTTCCATTTACCTTTATTTTACTTTACATATTTGGCACCAGGACTTCCAGCTGTGGATTACAGATTTTTATCATCGTTAATAGGAAACGTATGTGAAAATTTATCCTGCCCTTTTCATCCCCTACGCCGATATGAACAACATAGAACTACCAGGTATAGCGTTCTAACAGCAGTTGCAGTTAGTCGTGGCCAAAGAGAATTGTCCAAGGCTAGACTGTTTATAAGTGTACGCGGTTTTGGCCAGTAGGTTTTAACGAGTTTTAACACTTATTTAATCAGCACTTCTCATTTTGATATCCGCCGCTTCTGTTTCCAGTAAGGGAATATAGTGAACACCGTACATTTTATCATGTATTCGCCAGGAAACACACAAAGCACCAAATGATGACTCTAACAATTCATAGATATTCAAAACATTCTATTACTTAAAGTTTGATTGCGAAATTCAGATTCCGCAGCTGTTGTTGTTTTTTCAGGAATTGAAAAGAAATGAACAGTATTACAATCTTATGTTGTTCAAATCTCTTCGTGATTGTCTGCTGAGGCAATGGCTTCACTTCCCTTGTAAAGCTCGTTCTTAGAGTAACGAAAGATAACGTTTTATATTCTTTTTCTGAGCAATTGATGCTACTGTGTTATGGCACCACTTGGGTTTAGGTTTTTAGTTCTTTATATTGGGACCCTTTTTTTGCGTTGAGAGGTAAAGTTACTAATATGGAGATAGTATTATTTTAAATCACTGTTAGTTTACGTCAGAAGCAAAGGTTCATTAGGTGTTTTTTTACAGTATTTGTGTCGATCGACACTACAAATCACGTGCAATACCAACACATTCATGTGACAAAACATTCACATACATATATGTACATCACTAAGCTGTTTTGTAAATTTCAGATGTTAGCTCCACAAAAATAAAACAGGACATAATTTTTTAACTGATTATTTACTTCATGTTGCCGTAACAAACTTCTCCATTTACAGTGATCTTGACACACATCTTGTGCTTAACAGACATCCATAACGTGACAAACACATTTTCACGTGCTTTAACTCCTGCAGGGAAATTTCTACTTTTCTGGAATTCCAGTTCCACACATCTACAGAAAGTAATTAATAAACAATACTTTTACACGTACGATTTGTAATGCACTATTTATAAATAGGTCATTGCAAATCGTACATTCGTATGATGTTTAGGGTAAACGATCGCGCCACAACTTCTGTGACCTCCAAGACGAGCTAGGGCATTAACGATCCAATTTTATATTTGTGAACTGTAAGAGGATTTGAAAAACCTAATTTTCAGTTTGAATGAGAAATTAACCTCTAAAAAAAGTCTCACATTTAGAACGAAATCCCTTAATTAAGTTGAATAATAAAATTTAAATATAGTATTTTTAAAATAAAATATTGCAAATAATATTACATACAACCTAATGCAGAGCAAAACTAAAGCAAAAGAACCCATCAATAATTGTCATATCACTTACATTTTTTTTAATTCACAAGAACATTCAATTTTCTCTCAAATGAGAACAGAAGTTGTTTTATAAGACACAATACATTGAAATATATCATTACTGAATATGAAATTCTTTAAACGGACGAGAAAGAAATGGGGGAAAGGAAACAATGAAGCAAATATGGCTCAGAACACATTAATGTACAAAATCCAAACACGAAGTACAGAATTACGGTGGAAGAAATACAATTAACAAATGACAATATCACATGCGACTTAAGAGAAGCAGAACAATTTTTCTAAATTGGAAGAATAACCGGAAGATTGTGATTGGTAGGTATTTTTTGATTTAAAGTACATTTTGATGTTTAACAATATTTATTCGAAAAAAGGGGCTTCAGCTAAATTAATCCGGCGGGAGTTTGCGTTCGTAGAATAGAACACCTCAAGCCTATTCCTGATTGGTGAAGTCGTAATGTCACAGGCCAGTGAAGAAATTTGCCCGTCCAAATTGGCCACCCTTGTTCCTCTTGCACATGTTCTTTTCGATTATCACCCCACTGGTTTAAGCTGAACTTCTCAATGGAAACCGAAGGTTTTTATATAGCCAATCTTTTAACAAAGCAGGATGTCTTCTTTCAGTAGAAAGAAAACATAGATGATGGGTTCTTTCGTATTATTTCTTGTTAAATGACGGCTTCTCTCATATTCGTTCTTAATATATCACATCAAATAGAAGGGATCGCTCTTTCCACGATTTTATAAGAGAGTCACGGAAATATTATCATCGTCCGCCACCCGTAATCGAACCACGGGTGTTCCAGGTACGCGCCGGACATCCTACCACTGCACCACAGCGGCCTCGAATTCTCCAGACTAACAAGTGATTAACAATCACATAGCAGGTTGCTTCATGGAGCCCCGCACAATGCTGGGGAATCACCAATGATGGTAAGCAGCAACTGAACAAATAACTAGGAGGCGAATGAATAATTAATATACACAATTGTCGTGGATTAAGAACATCAAACAGCAGTCATCGCTCTTTCCACGTTTATAAGTGAGTCACGGAAAATTTCACATCGGCCGCCACCGGGAACCCAGAATCTTCCAGTTACGCTTCGGACATGCTTCCACTGCACCACAGCGGCCTATAGTTTATCCAGACTCACATACGACTAACTGCCAAGCCTCTTGTCGGTTAGTTTCTTGGAGACCCGCACAATGCTGTGGATTCACCAAAGATGGTAAGCAGCAACTGAACAAATAACAAGGAAGCGAATGTTTAATTAACACAGACAAGTGACGTGGACCAGGAACATCAAACAGAAGTCATCGCTCCATCCACCTTTTTATAAGGGTGTCACGGAAAAATTCAATGAAAAAGGGAATTTTTCCGTGACTCATTTATAAATCCTTGGAAAGAGCGATGACTTCTGTTTGATGTTCCTTGTCCACGTCACTTGTCTATATTAATTCTTGATAAATGATGTCTTCCTTCACATCATTCTTTTATTGAAGATGTCTCCTTTCCCCGTCTCTTCGCATACGAATGACAAATGAACTGTTTGCGGGAGTAATAAATTTTGTTCACAATCCTTAAATTTCCATCACAATGTTCTAACTTCAGACCAGATTATAATTTGTGAGACAATGTGCAGCGATGCATTCCTCCCCGAAAAGCACCAAAGGTAGATGTCAACTATTTACGGTCAGATGTCCTGGAATCATGGAATGGAGCACAACTTGGTGGAGTTCACGCCTTTACGTGCATAATAAATTTTCTTCCACTACATAAGCACATTGCAATTCTGTAAACAGGTTTGCTATTTTCGGTTTTACATTAACGATATTCTGGATTTGGATTACGGCAGCTAGCACGTATAATCAGCAAAACCACATAAAAGGCACAACAAATTATTGCCTCTCTGAATGTCTTAATGATTTACTGAATTTAATAACTTCAGGTATATTTCGAATACCTGTAGTTATTAAATTCTTTAATACCTATGGGTTATAAATAATTTAATTATTTTAAATGGTATTTAATAGCAAATTATTTCGTATATTTCAAAATTTTCGAGATAATTTTGACATTTTCAACATCAAGTGCAAAGTCACACTGCAGTCAATAACAGATTAATTTCTTTAGGATCTGAAAACTCACGGCCGTATGAAATATCGCATATATTTAAATACAATATATTAAAAAAAATGTATTTTTTTAGGTTGTGTACGACGATTGATTTCTTTAACATATGCCCATGTCTAATTTGAAGTAATTTATAGATTTTATGACTTAGGAAAGCGTGTCAAAATTTAAATCCTGGTTCCCCGAAGTCAGCTTTTTTGTTGTAGCGGAAAATTGTTGCCCATTCTTTTCTTACATATTTGAATATTTCTTTTTTTAACAAACTGTCAAACTATATTTAGACGCTGTACAGACTTGGACTACACACACACCGCTAAGGTATAATTTCGCTCTATTTTGTATTTTCTAGCAGATACAGGAGAGGTGCCTTTGTCAGATTAAACCAAAATTTGAATCCAGAATTCCATTCGGTTAATAGGTTTTTTGCATCTTGAACTAAGTGCAATTAAATGAAAATATGTTAGGAATCAATGACCACAATGATCGCTCACGTATATGTTTTACTGATGAACCGAAAATCCTCAAATTTACTAAACATTTTGAAATTTATTTAAAGATAACCAACCTGCAATTAATTGTTTTATTATATCTCATTTCCTTTTTGAATTTATGAAATAATGTGTAAACTAAAACTTGAAAAGAAATAATGTCATGTCGCTATAATGTTCATCCACAAGTACATTTCACAAAAATTTGATCTGTATATTCAGGCATTCTGTGTATTCAAATTTCTAGTACTTGAGATTACGTCACACGTGGTGTTAATTAATCTGAAGGTATACTTTTAATCCTTGATTCTTTTATTCGATACCGTGATTACAGATGGCAGCGCGGGTGTCGCAGTATTGGGCGCGATTGCTTCTGTGTGTTTGTACGGCGTGGGCTTTATAGCTGGATCCCGTACGTTGCTTCTACACGTTTTTTTACTCAGTTTGCCGCTGTTCTTTGCTTTGTGGAATCAAAAGTTGTTATTTCTGAAATTCCTAGGGACGAGGATGCATTTGGAGTTTAAATAGCAGCGATTATTACATCCAACAGCAAAAAAGTGTTCCATGGGTCACTAAATGACCCTCCCAGTCGATTTCACGTATCGTTTTGGAAAATTAAGTGTCAAAAGAAGCACGGTTCAAGCGTTTTACAAATACGCGTTAACGTACACTAAGAACGCAATTCAATATTCCTTATGTTCCATTTCATATTGATTCGATGTGTAAAGCAATTGATGTCTAGCCATACGTAAGCTAGCATAAAGGAATCGAAAACTGTATTTGGAAATATCCTTTTACTCCAGAACATTATTTTGAGGTGTTGTTTCGCGTTCCTATAAATTTTGAGGTTTTGATTCCAATCAGTCATAATTTTAACGTGTTGATTTGCGCCATTGGTAATTTTGAAATGTTCATTCGCGTCATTCCTAATTTTGATGAGAATTATATCCTCAGCTGTTTCGCCACCATTCCCGAAACGGCTGAGAATGTAACTAGGGAACCAACAATAAAAATGTTTTCTTAAAAATTACATGCAAGCTAAAAACAATTTATTTCTACAAAAAAAAATCCAATTAACTCCAAAGAAATTCCACACAACTCAATGAAATATGCTATTGTCAAAAATACTCTGAAATTCAAGCAAGTTTACAAAGTGAGTTAAACTTCATAATAATCCATCTACCAATAATTTAAACAATGCATAATGGCTATTTGACTTTTTTAAATATCTTAGTATTTAACTTACTTGGACGCACACCTTCTTTTGAATTTTGTTTCAGTACTACAGTATTTATATCGCGTAATGGAAGACAGAGGGTCCATATAGGAAAAGTAAACTAGCCGGACAAGACGTTGCAATTCGAAAGTAAAGCATTTTCTTCTTTGAAGACACATGGGGCAAGGTTTTCAAACTTGCTGTTTTCACTCCACGTCCATGTAATTTATCTTCTGAAAGACTCAGATGCACAACGCTAGGAATAAATGATAAGGATTCATTTTTAGCAAGTGTAATGTGTTTCATCTGGATGATTGACTGCAGATCCTTAACATCTGTTGCACAGTCTCTCGTTGCATTATAATCCATTCCATTCTGGTTTCACATTGCTACTGTACTTCTTATGAGTAAAATGTTTTGAGAAAAGTCCTGCATTTTTCCTTTGAAATTTCCTTTTGTTTACATTTCTATTTCCTGACTTTTTCCAAATCAGGATCTTCAGGAAAATAATGCTAAACAATGTCAGAACTGATAGACTTCCTATTGGGGAAAAGAAAACCAGCATGCTAGTGCACATCTTGTCGTATTGATATAAGACAGGGAAATATCAATAATTGCTGCCGAAGTGTATGAAGAAACAATTCTTGTTAATCGAAAGAAAAGCAAATAGTACGCATGTATACAAATTATGAATAAACAGTAACAACGAAACAAATATCCACACTGACCTATTCACCTAATAGAAATGACTTCCAACTTAAAACACGTGAACGATCCTGTATTTGTTGTGCCCAGAAAAGTTAGCAAGCTCTGAGACCACTGCTCCACTGAGGCGGCAAAAATAACTTTAGCATCAGAATTAATGTTTTGGTGTGGAGAAACAGTTTTCTTTATTAAAAGTTTTTCGAACCCATTTGTCATTTATTGATGTCTGCCTCAGTTTTAATTATAAAGTTGGATTTCGCTCTTCTGTTAATCTGAGCGAGTACAAATACTGCTTATGATAACTTAGACAAAATGACATGGCAGTAAAATATTCAATGCCACCAGTTGCTGCTGTAATTTAAGTGATCTCACAGATAATATCTTAAAAAGGAGAACTACCTGACGTAGAATGAATGTATGTTCCTTTCACGTGATTCTCCTGCTAGGTCTCAGTTGCACGTAATCACGGAAACAGCTAGGAAACTAATCGCCTGCTCAAAATGACTGTAATCGCAAATCTATATATACACTTATCTAATACGCTAGATTTAGACACTAGTTTTATGTTTTAAAGTAAAGACATTTATAGTCTTTACACAATCGTATCAGAATAATATGACCGCCCACCTAATAAGAGGAATAAACACCCTTGGCCCGGACGACAGCGGCGAGATGGTGTGGTATATGCGCAATGAGGCCCTGGAAGGTTGCCCGAGGCACATGTGCCTCGGGCAACCACATGTGCCTTGGATCAGTATTACACTGGCGGAAAGTGAAAAAGAATACCAAGAAGGAATTGGCGGACGATCATGAAATTTACATATGTTAATGGGGTCGAGTTTACGTAGGTGTGATGTTAATTTCGGGACCAACAGGTGAGCACTTACGCCACAGCACGGCATAATATGCAAATTATCGTCGGTTGTATTTAAGGAGTACTGCGAAGTGAATGTAATCAGTCGTCGGCATACGGACACGTGCGAAGGCCCTGAAGAAGCTGCAATGCCTGGACATGAAAGACGTATACGATTTTAGCAGTTATCGGACTTTGAGCGAGGCCTTCTAGTCGGACTCCATGAGGCCGGGTGGTCGTATCGTCGTATTGCGGAGCGAATTGGACTGGAAATATCGGTGGTTGTACGATGGTGGCGTATATGGTCCGAGAAACATTCTCACACGAGAAGACGTGGAACCGGGAGTCACAGACGGACTGATGAGCGGACCGATCGACGCATAAGAAGAGCGGCGTTGTCAAGCAGAACATCCATTGCGACGAAAATCCTAGCTGCCGTTGCACATTTTGAGTCGCACGCTCACACACGGCACGTGCAACTCAACATGCACTTCAGGGTGTGCGAACAATCCGCAACCGTCTAGTGGATGCAGGACTACGTGCACGTGTGCCTCTGAATCCAGCCCACCGTCAGGAACGGCTGCAGTGGTGTCGCCAACGTCTGCACTGGAGAACGCAATGGCGATCTGTCGTTTTCAGCGATGAAAGCAGATTCTGCTTGGGAGCCTCCGATGGCCGTATGCGTGTTCGCAGACGCACAGGGGAACGTTTCCACCCTTCTTGCATTTGTATCCGCCAGCGACACACAGGGCCTACACCTGGTCTCCTGGTGTGGGGAGCGATCAGCTATCACTCCCGTACACAACTGGTGTTTGTACCGGGTTCGTTAAACAACACCTGCTACATCAACAACATCATTCAGCCCGTTGTTTTGCCATTTGTAAGGTCGGTCCATCGTGGTGTTTTTCAGCAAGATAACGCACGCCCACACACGGCACGTGCAACTCAACATGCACTTCAGGGTGTGAGACAACTTCCATGGCCTGCCCGTTCACCGGATTGGTCCCCCATTGAGTACGTGTGGGATTTTATGCGACAACGACTTATCCGGTCTCCACGGCCAGCCACGACCATCCCTGATTTACGCGTCTACGTTGAAGATGCTTGAACTTAATTCCCCAAACTCAAACTTACATCCAGCATCTGTACGACAGACTCCATGCCAGAATTGCACAGTGTGACGCAGTTCATGCCGGTTCAACCTCGGACTAACCATGTTACATGGAAATGTTATTTTTCAGTTTACCTGCAAATACAGCTGTATTTTGCCATAATGTTTTGATCACGTTATCCTCTGTATTCCGTAATTATGCTGTATAAATTTCGTTGGTATCAGACGTCTCCTTCTTGGTGTTCTTTTTTCACTTTCCACCAGTGTAATTTGTTATTTTCAAGGTTTTTAATGTATCATGAAATAATATAAATAATAGAGTGTGCGATCAGAGTGGCTCTCTGAGCCAAAATTTCCGTATGGTAGAAAGCATAATAATGCTCTTTAAAAATCACATTTAAAGATATTTGTATAGAGAGTAAGAATATATTTTCTCTTCTTACTCTTATTACGTAGATCTAATAATAAGATCTCTATTTTCAGAATAAGAAGGAAAACCAGTTCATTTTTAAAGCTATTATTATAGTAGTAATTACCTATCAATTTGTTAATATAAAACCCTAGGATTGTTCCATTTGTTATCGTTATTGAATTAATCAGTATGGTCGTCTGTGTACTTAATTGAGAATATGTTTAATTTTTGGACCTCAAAGATCTAAAAGCTATTTCAGATTTCGAAGTTCCTTTAGAACCTTTAAGTTTGACTAGCGTAAGATAATAATTTGTACCAATTAAGGTCAAACATTCACAAAGTGTGGTGCAAACAAATTTAATTCAAGTGGAAAATTGTGTTTAAAAGTGATGAGAGGATTGCCTTTGCGCAATGATTTTTTCAGAGTTGAATGATATTTCTTCTCCTGTCTTGGGAAGTGATCATTACCACTTCTTCTTACTGTAGGATTCTGACCCATTTTGGAACTATTGTTTTTCATTTACTTGCAGGCAGACATCCACATTCTTGTATACATTAATTACTTCTAATATATCTCAAATAATTCGAATCTTGGAATCAACCAAGATATAAACAAAACCGACGTTTAAGGTACTTTAGGTATGTACGCCTGCATAACGATTTAATTGAAGCGTGAGTTGTCATTTAGGAGAGTCTGACCCTTTGAACTGAGATCTTATTACTTACGCACGTCAGGTAATGTGATGAGGCAGTTCATTATCGCAACATATAAAATGATCAAGTTAGTATTAAAATTACAGCAATTCTTAAGGTTAAACAAATCCCACCGAAATCTTGGAAATGTTACGTAAAAAGGATATTGACCTCACACATAGAGAAAACAAATAAATGTTAATGGACCACGTGGGATTCAATATAAAACAAAAAACAGAAGAAAGTGGTGAGACGAAAAGTGAGCCCGGGACATTTCAGTGTTCAGAGGAAAGAAGACGCCATTATATCAGGAATATGAAAAACATATGAGTACTATCTTGATTTGTAAGATTTTTGTGACACCAACTAAGTATCTGTATGACTCATCTATTGACTAATGTGAGTCAGCTGATTCAGTTTGAAGTCGAGTAGGGGCACCAGCCGACGTGATTAAAAAAAAGCACAATGCACTGATGAGAAGCACGAGAATAAGACCACAGTCCAAGAATTAGGTAGTACGACATCATGAAAGTGAACAATAAAATCGTGCATTAGCATCCTCAATGAGGAAATTATGGCTTCATGCAAAGTAAAAGATTGTCGGATTCTGGCTAATGATATCCAGTTAGAATACACTGAAGAGCAATTGAATTAGAGATACCTGTCTAGTAACGTGTAGCACCACCTTTCGCCCTGATGACGGCGGCGATTCGTCTCGGCATGGACTCGACAAGACACCGGAAGCGTTGGAAATCCATGCGGATCCACGACCCCTGAACGAGCTCCCACAGTTCACGAAGATTTGATGGAGGAGGGGTCAGAGCCTCGAACATCTCTCTCGATGACATCCCAAATGTGTTCGATGGGATTGAGGTCAGGAGACCTAGCTCGCCAAGGAAGCGAGGTCACGTCAATGGAGTGTTCATTCAACCATTCGATACAATTCGGGAGCGATGGCACGGTGCATTGTCTTGTTGCAGGATGAGGTCCTAAGTGGGATGTTGAAGACGCACAAACGGGAGCAAATGGTCGTCCAGGATATCCCGGTAACGTTGACCTGTGAGGGACGATGTCACACATTCCAGGGGTCCCATTTCAGTCCACGTAAACCGTCCCCAGACGAGAGTGCCACCCCCACCAGTTTGAAGAATACCTTGCTGGCAAAAAGGATCCATCGCTTCATGTGGTTTGCGCCGTACTCGTATCCTGCCATCCGCATGTACCAACGTGAATATCCACTCATCAGTCCAGGCAACATTTTCCCACATGTCTGGGGTCCAGTGGCGATGTTCCCGCTCCCATGCTAATCTTTGCACCCTGTGATGTGCGGTCAGCAGCGGTACCCTCGTGGGACGATGGCTTCTGTACCCCAAAGCGAGGAGATGGTTCTGGATGGTGTGGCTGCTTACAGGTTTTTGTGCACCAGCGTTAAATTGCCGAGTGATTTCTTGAACTGTATCACGTCTATCCGCTATTACAATGCATGCTAACCGACGATGACCCCGCTGATCCATACACTATTGTCCACGGCAGTTAATGGTTTTACCGGTTACGATGTACTTTTTACCGGATTCGATGTACTTTTTGCTGGATTCGATGTACTCACGTTGCACACGTGACACAGTGGCTCGTGAAAATCCCAGTGCCTGCACGACTTCTGAGATGGAGTGACCCATTCGTCGGGCCCCGACAATTTGCCCACGATCAAATGCGCTTAGATCCTTCTTCTTACCCATACTGCGTCCGACTCTAACTGATTCCCGTCGCATCACTCCTTACATTGCCTGATCGCTGCATAGTCATGTCGTCTCCGTTTATAGGGCCGCCCACAGTGCCATATTTGCATAACGCCAGCTGTCCCTAATTCAATTGCTGTTCAGTGTATTCCTGCATTGCTTTTACCCGGGGAAAAAATAGCTCTGCACCTCGTCCGAAACAGATGCTTCCCCATATAACGGGCAAGCCACGTAGTATATGTTGATGTATGAATAATTTGTTCGACGTGCTCTTCTGTCTCATTTATACCGACCAACCCACAGACGGCCTTACACATTCAGATATGACATTTACGTGACGACCGCAAGAGTACCTAATATACTTACACTGAGTATACATGAGTTAGTGGTTCAACTTAATCGAGCTGAACTAACATCGAAGAGACGTTAAATGATTTATGTCTTTGCTGAGATGTTCAATAATATTAAATATAATCTGATGCAGAAGAGTTGTTTAATTTCATAACTTTCTTCCACATATTGTTTTTATATAAAAACTTAAACAACGAAGTTTATTGAAAGTTTATTTGAGGATATGTAAAACGCCTGACCTCGTATTTTGGGGACAGCAAGATATTAAATAGCATGAAATAAGCTTTTATTCAGTTTGTGAAATCATGATTTAAATTATTAGGCAAAGTTTGTGTCAATTTTTACCCCAGCAAATAAAGGAAAAAAAAGCCAAATTTTGGGAATAATTAGGGAAAGCTGAATTTTGGCCAGTTGCTAGAACACTGTAAGAGATGTATTTCCCCAAAACTTCCGGCATTTCCCCCTTGGGCTTTTCTTCCTGCGGCACCCCAAACTTCCCATTGACGAATTTTAGAAAATGACTTATATCTCCATAACCAATGGTCGTAACGATGTAATTTTTTTTTTTTTGGTTTTAATCCTCAAATTACGCATTACAAAATTGTCTTCTTCAATTTTCCGCTAAAAGTAATAGTTTTTCTCCAAGTTTTAGCGTTGTAGCTTGTTTGAAAATGACCACATGTGAATGTGTTTAGTATGAAAGTTGTAGCCTGATTCAACAGATTTAAAATGATATATATATATATATATGTATCAACATGTTTGCACCCATGACTAAGCACATAAGGGAGCGGGGCCACCAACGTGATGTGCAATGCTCAAACCACACCTTCGCTTCATTGCAAACCATAGACTTTCCGCTAGGGAGCAAAGGTTAATTGCGTTTTCTGCGTTATTTCTGCTCCTAAAACTCAGATTTAAAAACATCTTCCTGTATCGTATAGAAGACCTGATGGAAAATATGTTTCACATAATTTCTAATGTTTGGTAAAGAATGATTTGGCCACCAGGGGGCATAAGAGTTAATTTCCGCTTGTGATGTATTTGTAGCAAAATCTGGGCTTCTGAAAACTCGACTAATTTTTTTTTTCATATATATACACCTTATGAGAATACTTAATACTTTCTTCCTAAAATAATGCATGGTTTTCCCACCAGGGGACGTACAGTCATATCTTATTTTTGTCGATATCTCTGTTTCTAAGAGTCCGATTTGAAATATTATTTCTGTCTTGGAGAGGGTTTCCGGTGAGAAATGTTTCTCATATAAATTCATGTTCTCCTTTTTACGCACAATTCTGCAACCATAGGGCGTAAGCTCACGATTGCGTTACAGCAATATCTGAGGGATTAAAAACCCGATTGAAAAACTTCTTTCTTCCGTCAGTCCTAATTAACGAACTAGTCTTTACAACTTTCTTCATTCTCCTTTCTAACTTTTACCAAGCCTGTCCGCTCTTAATTATTTCACCTCGCTTTTAAAAATCTTTAGCTGATAATTCTGCGTCTGGCGCTCTTTGGCCAAGCCTGGTCCTTGCGCCACTAAAATCAATTAACTAACTAACTAACTTCCGTCAGATACTATTCTTTTCCATACCGGTTCTATTGACTCTGAATAGCTTTGATAAACGTAATTTGCGTCAGAACGGGTTCAAAAGGCGTGCTTAATATACCCGAAAATTCGGTGTCATCTTTCTTGTCTTATTTGGAGGCATTTCATTTTTCCAACGATTCGTGTGTAAATGCTGACATAATTATTCACAACGGAAAATTATTTTCCCCCTGATAAAAAAAAGTACGTAAGAAACCAGTGTTTTAATAATAGGAATTAATGCTATAAAGAAATTGCCACTTTGCATGTGTTCCATGAAGAGACATATACTCGAATATTAGAAAAAACGTGTGATACTTTTCGCGGTAGAAAAACCGTTTTTAACCTCATAAAGTGTGTACAAGATTTTCCCAATATGTCCTTTCAAAATGTTAAACTGATATGATCCACTAAGATGAAACTTTCTGAAGTTGTGTGCTGTCGCCAATTCTATTCTCAGACGCAGTTTAATATGACACGGAACATGTACGCAGTTTTCAAGCTGTTCCATAGAACTCCATGGACATTGTAGCACGCGAAGTATCTTTGAACATTGCGTATAAATACATGAGGTACAAAATTTCGGAAGGAGACACAGACAAACACCTGAGAAGTGAGGGTGGTATAGGAGCCAGCCATAAATGATATGAAGTCCTTACAATAGGTTCACGGCCTCATGCGAGATCGGCCACTTTTTTTCAAGACAGGTGCTACTAGCATTAGTCAAAGCGACTTTTCTTCTTTTTTAAAACTTCGAAAGGAAATTAATCAGAAAAAATATCTTCACAAACTTTTACTGAGTTGCAGTTGAATAAATAAAATCCCATGAGCAAAGGATTGAGTTTCGTGCAATAATTATGGAACATCACTTAATAAGTAAAAGGAATGATAAACAAATGTTTATCACAACGTTTGGCCAGGCATTGTTGTCACGCGTAGAAGTTGTCTCTCCTAAGGTTCAGCAATAATTTAAATCATTGTTTAAGAAATGTTTAATTTATCGGGGATTCCTCATTGCCCTGCTGGACAAATAATATAGTGAAATACATTTTTTTTCGAGTGCTCAATGTGTAATTTTTTCAGCAAGATATTTCAATTTGTGAGATCATGCAACAATCTTCAATGTACCTTTGTTGCAACGTGTCTTCGTTGAGTGCATCTGGAAACATTAAATCGACAACTATCTAATAAGAAAGAAAAGTCAAAAATTACGTTTAAAGAAGTTTATTCCTATTTCCAAAAGGAGATAAAAACCCGTAGTAAATGAATAAGCAATTAAGCTCTCATTTAAGCAATTAATGGTTTGAAGATGCATTAATAATTTGTGTACTCTGTTTCAATATAAATAACTTTTTGCCATATAATTACCAAAAATAAAATAACGCAAGCAAACATTTTCATGTTAATGAATGGCCTGCGGTTTTGATGCAACAATTATATTTCGTTTTCTATATAAAAGTTAAAATATTTTCCACAAGTCAAATGCTTTCTTTTCTTATTTGTAACACTTTCGATTTTTTCCGATTCTTATGCATAACTTTTCACTATGAATTCTGAATGTTCCATTTGTAAAATACAAATCCAAAGTTGGCATCTGAAGTCTATGGTACTGCGGATATGAATTATTTTTATGAATATTTTTAAAAGTTTGAAAATGAACAAAATGTTCAGCGAAATTACAAGGTACTAAAATATTCTTGGTAAATCTGTATCATATTGTTAGAGCGATGATGAAGGAATTTTATAAAATTTCAGTTATTGTCACTCATCCCAAACAGCACACGTGATATATAGAGCACAGGTTAACCGATATTTTATTTTGCAAATAAGAGAAATAACAGTTCTAGCAAAATCTCTTCTGGTAAAGTATGAAAAAACCCCACAGGAATATATATTCTTTAAAAAAAGAGAGAGAGAAAGAGACATGCATGAATTGCCATTGAACACAAAGGATCATATTGCTGAGGAATAAACGGATAAAGAGGAATATCCATAAGTTGACACCACAATTTCATATTTATGAAACAATAAAAGAAACTCACAGTGTTACCGGGTGAGAGACAATCGAAAGTAAATGGACGTTTCCACTGCGCATTTTTAACGGCTTTAGACACTGAGGACTAGAAAAAACAATATTAAACCATTTCCCTAAAATGAAAAAGGTAAAGCAAAGCACTCAAATAATAAAGTTCTCTGAGTATTACTAACCTAATCACGGAAATGCTGTGCACCAATACAATTGCCGTCCTTATTAGTTGTTGTTGTTGGAAGTATGGAAAGCATGCAAACATTCAAAACATGAAAAAGAAAGAAGAAAAAAAGAAATGTTAAACATCTTTGTAGAAGGCGATATCAAAAGATAGTAAATACTTCTAAATTTGTGAGACACAACAAACGACAGCGGTGTACATTAAGAAAAATATTTGGAAATGGCGTACCATGATAAAGGTAAGAAATGGGTTCTCAAATCACATGACTTACTTTTCAGATGGTCTTCGCCTAATATTTTATTTCTTCACAATATTAAATTCCTACAAAGTTACGCTGGTCCCAGGAATTTTCATTATTGCTAAGAGAGTTTCTTGGATACCTTGGATACCGAAATAGTATATATATATTATTTCTGAGAGGTTTTCTTTGGGACGAAAGGAGTCTCACGATTTCGGTTTTCCAAATATATTTTTCGGTTACAAGAATAGACGGAGAAAGCAAAAACCTGAAGAAATTATCTAGATTTCACAGTTCACTAAATTTCCTGTCATTTTCGTATTCAGTCGAAGTCATTTATTTTTTCATAATTTAAATACTTCAGCACAGTTCTCAGTTCCAGTGAAGCCGAAAACAATTGATACCCTGATATTTTAAAGTTGTCAGCTTCCATTGCGCATTTTTAACCTCCTTAGGCACCACTCCATAGCTGTAACTGCAGCGAATCATAGCTGTAACTGCTTCAGAAGGAAAGTGGCAAAATCATTGGATTTTCCATTTCAGAATGCCCGACAGTTTTGGAACATGAAGAATGCAGCATGAATTTCGCTGACAGCTAACAAAAGCATTTTGAAATTTTAATATAAAAAAATTACTCGCATTATTGATGAAACACGAATTTTGTATGTGTAATTTTCTATATAAACTTTAGTTATCGTCATTTATTTAAAAATATAAACCCCTTAGCAGGCATCTTGTGACTTTCAATTGTACACAGTCGAGTCTCATTATTGAGACCACCTCCTACTTTTGACGTCACCAGCGCTTAGCCAATGAAAGAAGGCACGTGTAGTCAGCTGGCTTGGAGGGTATATAAGGTGTGTTGCAGGCATTCTGAAAACATATCATGCGTGGCTGTCATGGATAAAAGGAGTGAGATATCATATTTTCAAAAAGGGTTGGTTGTCGGCTTTCGGGACAAGGGTGACTAAAACGAAAGTTTAGCGAATCCTGCTGCATATGAAGTTCCGATGCAGACGGAATGTCACTGCACCTATGCTGACGAAGGTGCACTGGTAAGGAAGGTTTTCATTTGTGCAGCAGTATCGGAATTGGACCTTTGCTGATTGGCAAAGTATTGTCTTCTCCAATGAGCCACGTTTTCTGCTTCATCGAACTGATGGACCTTGGCGTATAAGCGGAGAAACATCGGAGAACAAACACTCATCAACCACTGCTTCCAGAATATAAGCTGGTGAAAGAAGCTTTATGGTTAGTGGAATGTTTTCCTGGCATTCTCTGGGTCCACTCACACCTTTCGAAGGCACTATGGGCCGAATTCGTTATGAATCCATCCTTGTAGGCCACGTACACACATACATGCTGATTGTCCTCCATGGGGACGATGAGATTCTGCAGACCGACAATGCGACGTGTCACACAGCTGGAAATGTCGGAAAGTGGTTGGAAGAGCACTATTAAAAATTTAAAGTACTTCCCTGGCCCTCTTATGTACCAGACTTAAACCGAATTGGACGTCTGTGGGACCACTTCAATCGTGTTGGTCGCTCTACGGATGCTCACCACGCAACCTCTAGCAGCTATGAGATGCACTGCAGTCAGCATGGCTCCACATACCTGTGAACACCTTCCAGCACCTTATTGAATCACTCCCAAATCGTCTAGCTGCTGTCCGCGCTAGACACGGGGGTTGCTCTGGATATTAGCTGGTGGTCACAATAATGTGACACGACTGTGTATAATCGTGTCACATTGGGACTCGACTGTGTATAATCGGGTCACATTGGGACTCGACTGTGTATAATCATTTTTTCTGATTGAAACAACCAATTTATTTAAGACCGTATACTTGCAAATAAAATAAATGTCTCGCTGTTATTCTATTTTTTAATATTGTTCATGAATTTCTAAGTAAGTTTAACAATGAAGTAACAAACACTCTGTCTTAAAGAACAGGTAATTATTTCTGTTGCAGCACGAAATGGTGTGCAACTGTTTGTTGCAATCATTATGTCTATTTTCTTCTTTGAATAGTTACAATTCAAGAATCTGATCACCCCTATCAAAGTTATGGACCAGCGATGACCAAATTGTTTTCTAGGCCCCTTCTTTAACAACTGAAGATGCCATTGATGTCATTTCGGCAGATACGATCCGGAAATAATAAATTATAATAACAATAATAGTTACTGCATTGTAATATCTGAAAAATATTGAAGGAAAAAGTGAAAAAAACTCGATGGGCATGGCTGAAAGTGGGTTCCCGTAAGAAGCAAGCGGAAGGGCTAATTTTTCCTGCACAAGAACAGGCTTTGCAAACAAGTGCTATGAAGGCTAAAATCCAGATAATCAGGAAAAACCCAAAGTGTCGACGTTGTGAATAAAATGATAAATTTGTGTCTCCATAACTTGCAGAGCTCAATCACTTTCGGCAATCTATGGTATGTGATCGGCGATTCTTTAGTATTTCTGTAGTTATTTTTGCAATCTGCAACAGCGCAGGAACATGAAGGCAACACGAAAAAATAAACTATTTGCAAACAAACCAAGCTATTCTACTTACGGTACATGTACACTAAATTATTCAAGAAACCAGAAAACACAGCACGCTCTGAACAAGAGTCAAATGACATTTGCGACAGCTTTGAGATCTGCTCGAAGGTTACATCATGTCCGGGGTCTTTGTAAGACGGTGTCGTCATCAAACCTCCTTACAGGCATAACCTTGTGTGTTAAAGAACCTTGTTTTAATGGAAGAAAAATCCGGCGAATAGGCCGCCAAGGGAGATTTGGCACATGTAGTCGGGCATACAAGAGCTGTAAGACATTGCGATGCACATGTAGTCGGGCATATGTTGTTACGCAGTTTCTGTTTTTTCAGTTTCTGAAAATGAAATTTGATGATCTGTCTATTATTCAGACTAGCGGAGATGCAGCTAAAAGGTACACATTTTTATAGAATACTGTCCTTATTTGAATGCAGAATTAAAGCTACTCCAATGCTTTAAGTCTCATACGCCAGGAGCAGAATTTTGCAAAGCAACAAGAAATCCAAGAACTTGCTCCAATGAGAGAATATCCTTCCATTGAGTAAGAAATATGTACTGTTTTAAATAAACTACTCACGAAAACATAGACGCAATGATTAAATCACCGAAAATTTCTCTACAGGAAACCACTTAAAGAGAGAAAACCGACTCCAGAATATGTCTTTACATGAACTTGTTATAATGTTCGCACCTACTCTCCGTTACACCACCCAGAACAAAGATGTCCCAAGTCACTGATGCTAAGTAATTACGTCTTGGAGGCAAAACAGCTTCTGATTTCTGCTCATCGGCACAAACCCTGTTCCTCCAGCAAAATTACGCTGTGATCTAAGAGCTGTCTTCGGACAATTCGTTCGACATGTGTCTTGAATTGTATTACGTTGAAGCATGTATGTTGCATTTGTCTTACGACTATGGTTTCCTCCCTTCTCTAGAACCAGTAACCTTAACACTGGGAGACCTGACTTTTATATAACACATCGATATCAACATGGTAGACTTTAAACCTGCATCCGATATCACTTGTGGAATAATTAGCTGGAAATGTTATCAATATCATAACTAACACGCATGCACACTGAAAATAATATGATTATGTAATTATAACGGCTTGAAAATTTTTATATTGGTTCACGCAGATACCTCACTCTCCATTAACAGCCCCGCAGGCTCTCTAGAGAAAACATCTTAGCACTAAAAATGAAAAATTAACTATTTACACCTTCAATAATATTTTGAAATTGTGAATCTTTTCAATAATATTTTATCGCTAAACTAATTTAAATGATTAACCATCGTATAATAACCAAACTCAGTTTTCTTCCTCTAGAGTTGGTGATGCAAAGATTCTTTAATGCTTTAGAACTTTCCTTAGATCTGCACGGAAATACTGGAATGTGTGTTTTTTCTTAAGTACACCAAGCCCGGATGTTTTGATTTACGACAGTCGGTGTCCGATTTCTTCTGTGGAGAAACCCTTATCTCATGCTGGCGCACAATGAAGAATTAGTTCTGTGAATTAAAATAAGCTTTATTGAAAAATACATGCTCTTATGTATGCAGCAATAGGAATGATAACGCAAAAATAATCGACTATTAAATTTAAACTGTTGTCCTAAATTTTTTTACTGGTCAACAAAACATTTTCACTCTTCACAGACCAGCAGACGACCACATTTATCAAGTGCTGATTATCAGCATTAAACTGAAAACAAAATCACTTTATTATCATAACAAAAGTATATTTTATTAAATTTTAAGTTTCTGTTTAAGCTCTTTTTCTAAATACAAGATGTCCGGAAATAAGGAGCTAGAGCTCCTTTTAAGAATTGTTTATTCATGAATGACATCTTGATCAAAGTAAAGACCCCTAAATTGGCAATGGGTTGGATATATTGTAACAAGCGACTAAGCAATTGAACTGAAACGCCAATAGGTACAGTATATGAATGCACAGAGCTGTGGTAAAAAGTTCAATGTACAGAGCTTCAAAAAAAGATCAATTGAAGGCCACGTACAATATGGACCCATATCCCGCGTTATTTCCTGTTGACGCATATCGCTTCACAACAATGCACCACAGGTTTCAACAGTATTATGTGAGTGCACTCTGAAAAATCATAAGCCATCGCACAATCCCTATGTAAATGACAAAACGGCATCTTCAGTGCCAGCTCGCCTGTAAACCCTTTATGGATGAGCGTCGTTCTCGTTCTATGGACACTCAAATGCCGATTTTTTAGTAGAGGTTTAAGGTTTACCATGAGCAGCTCAATGAGATATCAGAAGTGCCAAGTTCCTACGTTAAAGACTGGTTCCAGGGAAGAAAAAGAACCAGTTGCCCAAGACAAGCAAAACATCCATGTCTCATCGGGATTCGAACCCGGGCCCCTACACGGACGAATGGTCATAAGCCAGCGCTTAGACTACTGCGCCACCGGGTCAGTAGTTCTGTTAGCTTCGGGTATTTACCGGATCCTTTTTTGTTATGTCCTGCTGCAATCTGCTGTCATTTTTAAATAAAATTATCAATCTTCAACATAGGGATCTTTAATGCCACTCAAATAGCGTGTATGGAGCGACGGCTTATCTGGGATATTACATACCGCCAGATGGAGCTGTAGATGCGTTACACCAGTCAATCATTTCCGTTTGCATTCACAGCTGTGCTGTATTCAAATCCCAGCCCGGGAACGTATTGTACTTGTGTCTATTACTGCGAGTTAGCGTAAGATGAAATCACAATCAATAGTGGACTGAGCGGATATCCTTCGAAAGGCAGTATGTAAGGAATGGACGATGAAACAGTATTAATTTCAAAATAAATTTCCATCCGTCACTCTTTCGCCCTGATCGATACCACTTCTGACAACGTTTCTACATCTCAACGGAAGAGAAGGTTTTGTCACTACTACCCATGCTCACGAGGCATTTGTGATGCGCGTAAGAAGCGAGAACTTCTATTTAATTGAACTTCGGAAATATGATAGGTCAGACGGCAGGCAGATTAGAGAAATAAGAGTGCCAGAATAAAAGTACTACTCGTGTATATGATGTAAAAATGAGCACTTCCATTTCAAAAGAAAAGTGTCAAGGGAAAGGAAACGATGACCCTATTTGTAGCAAACGGCCCAATCCCTCAGATATAACTGGTAACGTCGTGTGGTTCCGATTACTTGGATCTCCTGATGCAGATTTTCCTCTTTTCCTCAAATTTTGGTGGCTCGGTTACCTCTGAGAATTATATCACTCTCTCCAAATACTTCTTAGATTTTCTTTCCTATCAAGTACACGTATTTAAACCTCCTACCTCCTTATTTCCCAAAGGCAGCTTTGAAATTTGAGCCAGTCACTTGCTTACTGCAACTACTTAAATTTATTCGTAAAATTATATTTCCGAATTATTTCTTCCTTCAAACTAACTTTAGTCGATCTCATTATTTCTGAGTTTATAATTTTTCATTTCCCATGAGGTCCAATAAATTCTAATAAAGCAATTTTAACATTTAACCTTTATATTGCATCAATCGTACCCTCAAGTACATCAATATCACAATTCATTTTCTGTAGTTAATAAGAAATTAAATTTTATATTAATTGTTATCAAACCTAATCAATGTAGTAGCTAAAGTAGGATTCTTAAAAAAATGTAGTTTTCTTCTACAATTTATGACTTTAAGTAACTTTGTTATTAATTGGAAAATACACATTATTCAATTACTCTGGAATACGACGAACAGGAGCACGACAGAAAATCACTTTGGTTTGGGCTGTACTCTGTTACTAAGGAACATATATATATATTTTTAATTTAGACATGAAGAAAACGTGTTTAATTTATTTCAACTTGCAGTGATTGCGAATGTGTTTCCTTATTTTGGGCAAATCGGTTTTGCTTAGGATTAAAACAGAAAGACCGCATGCATAAATACCTTTTGGTGGCATTTATATCAGCTCTTGCTTGTACCTAATTCGAGTGTGCTGAATACAGACCTGAAGTTACCATTTTTCTCTGAAAGCTCTAGATATTTTGTAATTCAATATTTCTCTTTCGCGCGAAATTTTGATTCCTCTCGCACAATGTCATGGTCTATCTGAGGAATTTATGGTCACGCAGTGTTACATTTAGACTTAAACAATTTTCTAGGCAAATAATTTTTATGTATTCACAAAAACATGTAGGTGCATCACAATAAGCATTAAAGTTTGAAAAAAGCAAAACAATGACTTGTGTGGAGTGAAATATATACCGCCACTTGACAAATCTGAAACATTTGTCCATTATAGTCTAATATGAGTATGCACTAATGCTTTTTACTTTAAATTAACATATATTTCTCCATAAAAGTAGTAGGTGATTGAGAACAACTGATAAGAATGGGATGCAAAGTTCAAATATGACCTATTAAGCAAGAATCTGTGCTTGTAGCTGGGACGTTTGTGGACTTCCTCAGGACAATCTCGTTTGATGTTGCAGAAGTAGTCTGCCTTTGCATTTTGATCCCACAGCCCTTTATACCGCTGTTCCATCGTCATGAGTACTTGATGGAAGCGCTCTCCCTGTTCATCACTAACAACACCAAGATTCTCGGGGAACTGATCAAGGTGAATATTTCGGAAATGGAGCTTGACCCTCATGTTGAACTCAAGATCCCGAAAAGCCAACAGCGTTCTGGTAACGAGAACATCATACTTATCTGCCTTTTTGTTACCAAGAAGGTTTTGTATAACTGCCACGAAAGACAGCCATGCTGCTTTCTCCTTGTCATTCCTCATCGCGTGCAGGGGCACGAATTTGAGGTCCATCGAACACACGTGCTTTTATCTTCTTAAAAGAAAAAGCAGAAATTATATGTGGAAAACATTCAACAGGCCAGCTTTATATTTTTATATTCAGGCCGGTTTTTCTTAATTTCGCGAACTGTTTCACCAATTGATAAAAATTGGGAGAAAATTAACCTTCTCTCATTTGACGATCGGGTTATTCACAATGTTTGTGCCTGCTTGTAGAGTTTCACGGATGGTCCATTCCTTCTGAGTCTAGTGTTTCTCTCGAGCTCGGCTGTCTACATGCAGAAGAGATAGCATGGAAAATTCGTGACACCTTTCTGTTGACCAAGGAGGACGTTGACCATTTTCAAGTCCACACAAATGATGCAGTTGTGCTCGTGATATTTGAGTAAGTCAATAACCATTTTTATGTCATTATGTTCATCTCGCAAATGCACAGAGTAACCAACTGGTATCGCTCCATGAACATTGCCATTGTGCAAGAGAACACACTTGGGGCTGTGCCTTGAGCTGTCCAAAAATAGTCGCTAATCTGTTGGACTGCACGAGGTAACACATAATTGTCTGAAAAGACCTGGGATATCGTGGCAGTAAATAAACTGCTTGTCTACTGAAAAACAGGTCCACAAAATTATGGTCTCGCTTTCAGAAATAGGAAACTTTAGCAGAGTGATCAAGTAGGTTTTTCTTGCAGAATGGAGGCTAATACATCAACTGCTTTCTTGGAGAATCCCAAACTACCCAGTAAAGCAATCAATTCGGGTTGGCTAAACTGCTGAGGGGCTGATGACTCTTTGGTATCAGATGAGGAGTATTCGGATTCTGAAAACATTCCTTGAAGCTCGTTATCTCAACACTCATGCTCTTCTGGATCATGCTTACTGCTGCCTTCACCATCAGATGAGGCAAAACCATTAAAAACTGGAACTAAAAGTTATTCAGAGTGCGGCGTAGGCCACATTTCTGATGGAATACTGGGATAGGAGACCATATGTTGGTTTTTCTTGCCGGCACCCTCCGTGTTGGCCAGGCAAAAATAGTTGTCAGTTACGTGTTCCTTGGTTTCTCGCCAAAGCATGGAAACTCCAAAAGGCAGACCGTTTCGTTTTCCTTTTGCCCAGTCACCAAGCATTTCCTCATAGTTATGACACACAATGTGAGTACCCCATTTCTTGTCTTCGTTGCTAAGAAGAACTTCACAATATTTTTTATAGGCACGCCTCATGAACCAAGTTATATACAAAACTAAGTAAAACAGGTGTTATTTTGTGTAAATCAGATAAATCTTCAGAATCCAAAATTAACAAAAAATATAAAGAATATTGATATTTGTAAATATTTAGCATAATTAGTTTAAGATAAGGGTAGATGTGAGCCTACTTCTTAAACTATTCCTAATGTCAATAGCAGTGGGTGTTCTTTTTTGCTAAAACCACAATATTCAAATTGCATGAACACTAGAGAAAGTAGAGGAAAATCGATTTTAAATTTGAAATCAGCGTTGAAGAAATACTTAAAGAAGTTGAAAAATCGCATGCAACAGAGAATGAGAAAATATTTTTTCCCCAGTGTAATATCTGTTTCTCTGGCACGTGAACAGAATAATAAAATTACCTTCACTCATCATCACTCTGTTACTAATGATTTGTATTAAACGTTTTAACTCTGTTTTGTTCCAAATGCATATCTTTCAACTATTGAACTCCTGTTTGTCTGTTTTGTTATCTCGAGCCATCTACACTTTTTCGTCATAGAACTTCTAGATGTTAGTGAATTTCTTATGAAGCACTAGCGTCTGGGGACAGCAATGGAAATCTCGTAGGAAGATCATCATTAGTAGGAATAAAACACAGTCAACCTATTGGCGTGCGTGATGTGTATCACTAGTGCCAGGTAAGTATGAAATATTTAGCAAACTTTCTATATTGAATATAATTTTTCGAATTTTTTACTGGAAGCCATTGATCAAATTACTGGGTAAATGTGTAGATTATCGTTCTAAATTATTTCGCGAGAAAAATGTTAGTACCTGGAAAAAGTGCGACGTACGGATTCAGAGTATGGATATTAAAGGCAAATGGTACAGAAATTTCATATTTTAAATGTGTTTTGAAAATTTTAATCGGAATATTGACCGGAAAGTTCGATGCTGTGAAGAGACGCTGCGGTTGGCCTAATGCATCTCTACTGCGATGATGTCAACTGTGCTCCGTTAAAAGGAAGGTTCGTTGCTGAACCGAAATGACGGGCGGAAGAGTACGAGAGAAAGCGGTTACTTTTTGGCAGAAGAGCAATACATTTTGTAGTGTACACTACAAAAAATAGGTCCAAATTATGCACACTTTATTGGTATCCCATACGTTGTTGGCAGGAAAACCCGGAAAATAAGATATTTGATTAGCAAACGATACGTATCAGTGAGAGAGAAATTGACCTGCGAACGAAGTATCAACACGAGAACCAAAAGTACAGTGGTACAGTAAATCAGGTACGAATGGAAGCCGTTCAAAGTAGAACCGAAGTTATGCTTCCCCAGTTTTCTGCACAACATAGAAAGGAATATTTGCACTTTCTATTTGGAATTAGGGAATGATGTGTGAAAGAACGAAACATTTCTGAACATGTGCTTCAAAAACAATGACAAAACATGAGCGAACTATGTTCTGTAACGTATGAGTACATGGTGCTTCGCTCTCCTGGCAAGAGCATATGCAGCTGCACTTGTAGTCATCCGCGCGAGAATTACTCGCCGCAGGGGATCTTTCTTTCAACGGATTAAAGCTTCACATCGTCGTGGTAACGGTGCGTTCAGCCTACTGCTGCGTCTCTTCAAAAAATCACACCTACAGGTAAATATTACGATAAAAATCGTTAAAAGGCATTTAAAACATGAAATGGCTACACCATTTGCCATTAATTTTCATATTTTAAAATCTATACGGCGCCCTTTTTCGAGGTATTTTTCCGACGAAATAATTTAGGACGCTAATCTACAATTCCTTTCTATGTTGTGCAGAAAACTGGGGAAGCATAACTTCGGTTCTACTTTGAACAGCTTCCATTCGTAGCTGATTTCCTATACCACTGTACTTTTGGTTCTCGTGTTGATACTTTGTTCGCAGGTCAATTTCTCTCTCACTGATACGTATCGTTTGCTAATCAAAGATCTTATTTTCCGGGTTTTCCTGCCAACAACGTATGGGATACCAATAAAGTGTGCATAATTTGGACCTATTTTTTGTAGCGTACACTACAAAATTTATTGCTCTCCTGCCAAAAAGTAACCGCTTTCTCTCGTATTCTTCCACCCGTCACTTCGGTTCAGCAACGAACCTTCCTTTAAATGGAGCACAGTTGACATCATCGCAGTAGAGATGCATTCGGCCAACCGCAGCGTCTCTTCACAGCATCGAACTTACAGGTCAATATTCCGATTAAAATTTTCAAAACACATTTAAAATATGAAATTTCTGTACCATTTGCCTTTAATATCCATACTCTGAATCCGTACGTCGCACTTTTTCCAGGTACTAACATTTTTCTCGCGATATAATTTAGAACGATAATCTACACATTTACCCAGTAATTTGATCAATGGCTTTCAGTAAAAAATTCGAAAAATTATATTAAATACAGAAAGTTTGCTAATTATTTTATACTTACCTGGCACTAGTGATACACATCACGCACGCCAATTGGTTGATTGTGTTTTATTCCTACCAATGAGGATCTTCCTACGAGATTTCCATTGCTGTCCCCAGACGCTATTCTTATGAAGCGAATCTGTGGTCCGGACGATTTTTATAAAAGTTTTAATACAGAAAGATTTGAAGATAAATATGCACAGTAATGTAAGTGTCGAAAATTATCCGTACGTTTCATAACATACTAGCGTTGAACTTTATCGCAGGAAAATAACTAACATATAGGTAAATACTAATTTGAAAATATTGTTCAGGATCAAAGATAGCTTAGTGAAGTTGAGCGTGTTGATTTTTTTAATCGGGGTTTAACTACCACCGTGAGCAACTCAGAGAGCTATAAGAAGCCTCAGTTCCTAATTTTGGGCCAGTGATTCCAGGGAAAAGAGAGAATTAGTGCCATAAGACAAACAAAACATCCGCGCCTCACCGGGATTCGAACCCGGATCAACGTCACAAGCTAGCACTTACACCACTGCGCCACCACGTTGGCCGCAGAACGTTTTGTATTCTTGTGTTATAAAGTACTCAATCGTCATTATTGTGAGACTGGAAAGAGTTTAAGCGGCTTTCTCTAACTGAACACTTATTAAAGTGTATGATCTGTAATGTTGTAACGCATGGGTATAAATTTATGTTCAAGCAGCCAGCAATGTTCTAATACAAGCAATATTAAATTCCGCCAGTAGATGCAGAGAAATCCCTCTGCGATGAACAGAACCAAAGACGAAAGACTTTCACGCTGTCGTCCAACGATGCTGGTAACCTTAAGTAGACTGTCTGCAAATTGCATTTGTAACAGTAATTTAGGAAACACAGCTTGCATTTTTAAGAGCAGGTAAAGAAATTGAAATCTGGTTTAACGTACATATGTGTATTGACATAAAAACATCTGTTCTACATTTTAGTGCGATGACCGCACTCTCGTACATGCACTGCTCTTTTTCAACATTCAAAGTTGTCGTCATGACAATAGATGGAGTTCTTACTTAGAATTGCGTGGGAATATTTTTCTTCTTTATACCACTCTACCCTACATTAAATACAAGAGCCGCTGTCTTACATAAAGTTACATTTCTTTGTCTGTTATCCACGTATTCCTTTGCTTCGGCCTTTTAACAATACGGTCATATGCAAAACTAAGGTAAAACCCTTTCCTAACGGACACATATTAACTGCACAGTTGCTCATACTACAACTGTCTATCCGTAAATGACACCGTTGTTGTTTCAACTTTGTTTGTTTTGATTCGGTTGCACATAATAGTGTATAAATCTATCGAAATCTAAGACTTTTTCTCATGAACCGATTCTCGATTTTTCATTGATATTGTGTAATACTACGGAGTGATTCACTTGGGACTTTACCCCAACAAAGCGTTATAATTTTGAAACGGGACATTTCAAGCTGAAATTTGAAGACGAAGTGCAGTACGTAATGACATTCGAATCCATATCAGAGCCGTTTGGCTCGTATGCCCAGATGGCGGCCTAAAGCACAGCGTCTGGTGGGAACGGTTTCGTGCCATTCTCTTTGTTCGTCGGCTAACATCGAGAATGATGGTGTTCATGATTGCTATCCGTGAGTTTATCGTTCGAAGTTATTGTACATCGTGCTATTTCAAGGGGTCTCAGAAAGAGCTTCAGACGGATTTTCCCGGTCGGGAACCACCTATGGTCGCCCCGGTGGCGCAGTGGTCTAAGCGATGGCCTCTGATCATTCGTCCGTAAGGGGTCCGGGTTCGAATTCCGGCGAGGCATGGATGTTGTGTTTGTCTTACCGCACTGGCTCTTTCCCTTCCCTGAAAGCAGTGACCTTAAATTAGGGACGGGCGACTGCTTATAGCCCATTGAGGTGCTCACGGTGGTCGTTAAACCTCCAATCAAAAGAAAAGAAAAAAGAACCACCTATGAAGCCAACGATTTCAAATCTAGCGAAGAAACTTGAGACGACAGGAAGGCTCTTTAATACGCATTCAGGAGGGAGACCCGCAATGTCAGAGAACACTGTGCAGTGTGAAAAAGAGGTTGTTACAGTCTCCGAAGATATCGTTAAAAAGGCCATCGCAAGAAACAGGTCTGTCATATTCCACTTGCCAGAGGGCAGCAAAAATGGCTAAACTCAAGCCATATCGTGTTACAGTTGTTCACGAGCTGTTACAAATTGGCATGCCGAAGCGAATACATTACAGCCGGTAGTTTAAGGAATTTGTAATTATAAGCAGCGTACGAAGGTTCCTCAAATCATGCTCCACGGGATGAAAGAAATAACACAGTTTCCTTAGGTTGTTTTCGTGGTAACTTCAAGTGGATTGGAAAATGTTATATACACTCAGTATACAACAAATTATAAATAGAGGCGAAAGGCATTTAACATGGTATCTTACCGCCCAGCTCAGAACAGACCTAAACCGAAAGCAGGAGATAAATAGATACACAGCAGAACTTCACCACAGTATATGGTAATCGAAGAACATAGATAAGCGTGGTGAACGAAGTGCCTTGGCCGTTTCGGCATTTTCAGTTTAAGATATGTGGGTCATTCCATCGCCCAAGTGATATGAAATCTAGGGCACTCGAGGGCAACCCTATCAAAGTTGTACCGCGGTTATAACACTGACGGACGTACCAGCACCCAGAGATCAAGTGGTCGACGACCACCTGTCATTGATGACCCGGTCAAGGTCAAACATACGTGCTAGTACAGATCGACTTCTTGGCAACCACGAAGCAAATCACATTCAGTTTAAACGTCGAATCCTAAAGCAACTTCAGCGAGCTACCTGCACGAAGCACGTTGCATACCCTGTGTTTCGGAAGCAGATACCTTACACGTGCGCCATTGTTGACTCAGTTTCATCGGAAGTTGTGTCTGAACTATTGCCGGAAATATGAAAGCTGAACATCTGCAGTGTGGTCCATGTCTTGTGGTCGGATGAACGCCATTTGCAGCAATAACCATGTGACGGGAGGGTGCGGGTATTTTTTTCAGCTCGAGGACATGGCCACGTTGTGCAAGGTCAGCCCTCTTCAAGGCGATCGTGGATCTGTGATAGTATGGAGAATCTTCTGTAAGACATTTCGGGTAGTTTAGTGTCTTTCGAGAGGTCCGTAAACGCTGCGCCCTACCAGCATGTACAGGATGATCACCTAAACGCTTTCATGGCCTTCGCACAGCCATCAGAAAATGGTTGGTTCCATCAAGAAAAAGCGCCTTCCAATCGGAATGCAACCACCCAAGCATGGCTGGAGGAACACTCTTCTGAATTTGGAACCTCTTGTGACTCTTACGGTCGCCGGACTTAAGTCCTGCGGAAGCTTTCTGAGACTCCGAGGGGTGGAACGTTGAATCCATAATCCTGCGCCGACGTCTTTGGCGGAGTTGTAGATACTGCTGGACAATCGAGGCTGTCATATGCAGAAACCTTTCGGCATTTGGTGGAGACGACGTATCGACATGAAGTGGCTGTTATTCGCACTAGAGGAGAATGAACACCGTATTCCGCAGTAATTTCTAATTTTTTTATCCACTGAGTCTACAATCTTAATGATGAATCTCAAATAGTATAAACACAGAACGCAATGTCTGAATTGCGACGCCGGAAGAAAGTAAAAAATCGCACAAATTTATTTAAACAAGTTACAAACAGGATGATAAGAATAACTGCACAATTGTTTTCAAATCCAATGTTAAGCCTCACAACTACTTATTAGATGTTCGAGTTAAATCAATGCCAGGTGAAAGCTATATGATAATTTTTTTTGTAGCGATGACTTCCTGTGGAATGGAATTTTGTTAAACATATCATATGTTGTAAACATTGTCGCCAAGGATTATTCCTAAAAAGTTATTGCGCTTGGAGGCTCTGGGGAGCTAGAATGGTGATTCTTTTGCAGGATAGTTCTGCTCATTAGCGTACTATACCTAACGTGAGTAACACATGGTGATTCTCTATGTGAAAGGGAGTGGCAGTCTTGTATTTCTTACGTGTTTTTAAACCAAAAATCACAACACAGTTATTCGTAAGTCTCACACATAGTTTTGAATCAGAGAGCTTCAGAAACTGCGTTAAAATTAAATTTCTGCATCAATATATTTATTAGTCCGATATATAAATTGCTCGAGCATTCATCCTCAATATAAACGGAGTTTCATGGCACTAAGAGAAAGGATTCTAGAAGTGTAATAAATTAGGTAGTAATCATGTATGATCCGCTTTAAGAAGGTGTCATTTAATTTTAGTTCAGCGAGATTTATAATTCCATTGCAAAGTGTGTCTACCATAATAGTTCAATATATATATAGACAGTAAGCCCCAAAGAGTGCCGACCCTAATAATTTTATATATATATATATATATATATATATATATATATATATATATATATATATATAGGCATATATGGAAATACTCTCGTTGAGTTTGCAGAGGCAGAAGGATTTTTCATCTTGAATTCCTTTTTCAAGAAAAAGCCACACAGGAAATGGACATGGAGACATCCAATTGGGACAACAAGTGAAATTGATTTTATTATGTGTAACAAAAAATTCGTCATCGAAGACTGCAGTGTGCTGAACAAGTTCAACACAGGTAGTGACCATAGATTGGTCAGATGTAAGATGCACCTCAACACTAAACTGGAACGTGGCAAGCTCATAAGACAAACAAAATGTATTGACATAACCAACCTTAAAAAACACAATAATACTTTCAAGTTGGAACTGAAGAACAGATTCTCTGCTTTAGAAGGCCTAACATCGGAAGAAGTGGATATTTCGGAAGTTAACAAAAAAGTAACCAAAGCTCTTATGGAAACAGCAACAAAAAAAGCAACAACATAAAGAAGATGTGACTTCCAAAGTGGAATATATAGAGCTATGCAAGACAGCACGAAAAAGTATCACTGAAGACGTAAGGAAATTCAACTGTGAGCTAGTGAGGAAAGCAATTGAAAACAACCAAAGCCTAAAGATAGCAAAGGGACATCTCAGTAAGGGAAGAAAACAGATTATGGCTCTGAGAAAAGAAGATGGTTCTATAACAAGAAATAGAGGCGAAATTTTGACAAGAGTGAAAGATTTCTACTCCAAATTATATGAAAGGGATGATACATGTACTCCAGACATCATGAAAGGTACCAGAGTTCTTCCAGTCCTCCCAGCAGAAGTTGCTCATGCAATCAAGAACATGAAGCGGGGAAAGCTCCAGGAGAAGATGGAATTACTATAGACATCATACAAGAAGCAAGTGGAGAAATTGAAACAGTACTCGCCCAAATTTTCACTCGATGCCTTAATGAAGGGAAGATTCCTGAGGATTGGAACAATGCTACAATGATCCTGCTACATAAAAAAGGTGACATTGAGGATCTCAGGAACTACAGACCTATCAGCCTTCTATCAGTGGTTTATAAAATATTCACTAAAGTTCTTTCACACCGCTTGAAGGTAACACTGGACATGGCTCAACCGAGAGAACAAGCTGGATTCAGGAGTGGCTACAGCACAATAGATCATATCCACGTACTGAGAGAACTAATTGAAAGAGCGAGGGAATATGAACTTCCATTGTGCATGGCTTTTATCGATTATGACAAAGTCTTTGATTCGGTGAAACCATCAGCAGTTACCACGGCTCTGAAATCCTGCGGTATTGAAGATGCATACATTAATATTATTAATAACATCTATGAAAATGCAAGTGCAAAGATTCGGCTGTTTGAAAATACAACACACATAAAAATTGGAAAGGGAGTGAGACAAGGTGACACCATATCTCCGAAGCTCTTTAATGCCACATTGGAAAATGTCTTTCAAGCACTGAACTGGGAAAACAAAGGGATAAAGATTAATGGAGATTATCTAACCCACCTTCGTTTTGCTGATGACGTAGTCATTTTTGCAACTACCCCATCAGAGCTGCAGAGTATGATCCAGGAACTTGCTGACAAGAGTAAAGAAGTGGGATTAAAAATGAACTTTCAGAAGACAAAAGTGATGTTCAATGCTTTTACAAGAAATGAAGATTTATCGATTGATGGAGAAAAACTGGAGATAACAGATACGTATGTTTATCTTGGGCAGCAGATATCAAGTGAGGGTCACATTGATGAAGAAATTAATCGGCGTACAAAACTTGCCTGGAGAGCTTTTGGAAGAAACAGCATAATTTTCAAGAGCAATATGCCATTATGTCTTAAAAGAAAAGTGTTTGATCAATGCATCCTTCCAGTGCTTACGTATGGTGCAGAGACGTGGACCTTAACTAAAAGAGACATACAAAGGCTGCAGACAACTCAAAGAAGCATGGAGAGGTGCATGCTTGGTATAACCAGGAGAGATAAGAAGAGGAACACGTGGATCCGAAAAATGACGAGAGTGGAAGACATCATGATCAGAGTTAAATCCCTGAAATGGCAATGGGCTGGACATACTGCCAGAAGGACAGACCATAGATGGACAGCCGAAATTTTAGATTGGATTCCAAGGGACAGGAAAAGACCCAGAAAAAGACCACATGGGAGATGGGTGGATGAAATTCGTAAATATGCGGGAGTGACATGGAGGAGACTGGCACAAGACAGACCGTTGTGGAGGAAACTTGGGGAGACCTTCGTCCAGCAGTGGATTGATAATGGTTGACAATGATGATGATGATATAGGCAGTAAGCCACAAAGGGTGCCGACCCTAATAGCTCAATATAATATATATTGGCAGTAAGCCTCAAAATGTGTCTACCACAATGGTTCAATGTACTATATTGGCAGTAGACCTCGTACTTCTATGAAATACTCTGATCGTGAATTAGTTGGCATGATATGCTCAAATTCTTATGTTCAGAATCTCCTGATTCACTAGCCTGTGGTTCCAACGAAAGAATATATTTTATTGCTGATATCTGTACTTTTTATTTACATTAAAATTTGTTTTTGTACCTCTTATAATTACATAATTTTCTTCAGTCGTTCAGATTAAATTTTCCAAGAATAAATTTTTCATACGCATACTATTCAGGAATTGACAGATTGAACCCACGTTCCGTGATTTAATGATTTGTTATAGCTGTCAGCAAACGTAAGCCAAAAAAAAATTCTAGTTTCCGTAAATTATTTGCAAAATAATTATATTACATAAAATATTAATTAAAAATATGCATAATGGATTAGTATATACTCTTGAATTTCTGCCTCTGGTTAGGCTGTTTATATTAGGTTTATAAATAACTTTCAAAGCGTTTTCAGACAACGGGACATGTAATTTGAGAGAAAACGACAATAACTTTACGAATCGAAGTATGGGCCGTCCTTATCTTAATATTCCCCCATCGGCCAAGGATCTGACGAACTTCAGCGATGAAGAATTCGTGGTTAGACGCGATGAAATCGTCAACCCAATTTTGCTTTTCGTCACATGTCCAGAACCGTACAGCAGACAAACCATGTTCCATCAACCGGAACAAATGTTAGTGTGAAGGGCTTTGTCGAAACTATACGATGGATGCTCCAAAACGTCCCAGCCATGGGTCAATGACGTTTTCTTGACCAAATTCGAGACATTGGGCAGATCGTTGTAATGAAGTAATTAAACGGGACGCAAACCTTTACCTGTGAATAGCGTTTTCGAGAGATTTCCTGGCTTAACCGCAGCAATTGTTACTTGTAACGCTCAGCAGTAACAGTTTGAATGTGTTCCAATATTTCATAACAGAGAATACCCATCATATCCCACCAGATGCACAGAATAACTTTGTTGGACTGAATATTGAGTTTCGTTGTCGAAGTTGTTGCTCCACCGGGGGCTACCCAGTGTTTTTTTGCGTTTGGGATTGTCGTACCATGTCCACTTTTTCATCACCCGTAACGATTTTCCAAGGAAATATCTTCTGTGTTGTTTATTCAACAGATTCAGACACTTCATGACACGCTCATCCTTATTCCTCTTGCACAGGTCATGTGACAGCCTTTCTTCTTCCTTCTGAATCTTTCCCATTGCGCGTAAACGACTGGAAATAGTTTGTTGAGTTACCATAAGTTGTTCAGCTAGTTCTTCTGCGTTTGAAACAAATCTTCATCCAGCAATGCATGCAGTTCCTCATGTGCAACCTTTTTCAGGGCGCCGCTATGTTCTCGATCGCTAACATCAAAATCACCTGTTTTAAATCGTTTAAACCAAAATTTACACGAAGTTTTCGAAACAATATTCTCGCCAGAATAGAACATATCGATGCACATGCTTTTGCAGCACATTTCCCTTGATGAAATTCATAACGAATGCAGTGCCAAATAAATGCAGTACCGCATACTATCTTTGATATAATGATGTGCAACTGCGTTTCACTGCTGTGCAAACTTCTGTGTCACATTTTACACTACTGACCAGATACGGTCACGTGACAACAAAGCGGGAAATGTCGGATATGTAAATTAGCGGTATACGTCACAGAAGAAACGCTTTCAAACTCATTTGCGCACCTAATACAAACTGTTATCAATCAAATAATTCCGCTTTACGTTTCACTTTACCGCGGAAGGAGTTTGTGTCAAGCTTCTGTGCACAAAATTTTAATTATGTTAAGGAAGAAATTTGTCCTTTTTACATACATACATATCAAGTTAGCTCCAAAAAATACGTTCGTATTTCTTTGTGGAGCTGACTTCTGAGGTTCAGAACTGAGCTCCACAAATAAGTACAAACTACCAGTTAAAATTTTAACTGATTGTTTACTTACTGTTGCCGTATCAAACTTTACCATTTACAGCGGTCACGGCACACAACTCGGATTTCACTGACATCAATCATACGACGTACACAAGTCCTTCTATATTTCATACTCATAATCTTTTTCTCATGCAGGTACTTCAGAATCTGATATTCATATGACTTCTTTGGCCTTCCTCTGCATTTCCTTCGTGCCACTTGAGCTAAAATAATTTTCATAGTAAGCATCTCTTACTAAGAAAAAATCGCCGAAATTCGCGCCGCGACAAAATTATTGCGCTGGCTATAAGCAGTCGCCCGTCCCTAATTTAGGTTCACTGGTTTCAGTGAAGACAGAGAGCCAGTGCCGTAAGACAAATACAACATCCATGCCTCACCGGGATTCTAACCCGGACCCATCTCGGACAAATAATCAGAAGCCATCGCTTAGACCATTGCGCCGCCGGGGCGGCTACTGAGAGTTTCAGCAATTCCTTCTCAACAGAGATGTCATATTTATTCTGAAAAGCAAGCAAATGCTCGCAATTCTTATGCGTTATGTAAGACGAAACATTATTTTAGGTATAATTCTTAAGATCAAAGTGTAAAGGGCAATACAGCGTTTAACAGTTTTCGATGTAATCTGTGTTTTCTTTTTAAGATGTATAAATAACAACTGAGAATTGTGTCAGAGAAACAGCAATATTACAGTCCATGCTTACCAAACAGCACGCTGTACACGCAATATTATAATAATAGAAAAGTACTAAATGACAGTAAGGCTTGAAACTATTCTATATACGTTGTTCCTAATGATGAAGGGCATAAATATTTGCATCATACTAAAACTGTAAATTGTCATGTTTTAATCGGTAGTACGTGAGGTCTTGTCATGCAAGCAAAAAAATTATCATGTTTTAACGAGGAGCACCACAAACTGACGACGAAGTCTTGTTCGGTGGTATGCTTCGGCTCTAGAGGAGAAGGGTGGGTAATGTTTTAAAACATGAATAGATTTTAAAAATTAATTTCCCCTGAAAACCTTTCGAAGACACTAACAGATAATAAAATTTGCGTACTTAGAAAAAATAGAGCTACAACCGCTAAATTTTGCAAATGGCTAGAGTGCTTGCTGTTCTGCAAAAATGATCCACGTTTAGTGCGAGTGCGCATGACCGCACACCCTGCGGTGGAGCTGCAACCACGTACCGGCAATCTTATAAATCGGCGTATAGTCGATGACTCATGAAAGCGGAGAGCAGCGTCCGACGAAAGCAAGTGTACACAGTGACAAGAATGTTGGTTAGACGCCAGATACGTAGATTTATGCAACTTACGGGCTTTGAGAGAGGCCAGATCATCGGGCTGAAAACCGAAGGACGGTCAGCGCGTCGTACAGCTCTCCACGCGATCGTTCTGACCATACCGTTCGACTGTGTTGGGAGCAGTGGACACGTGACGGAACCAGCTGATTCTTGCACCAATAGAAAACAATTTTGATAAAACATCATTCACTCGTACACAATTTCTACTACCAACGTACATGGCTTTTACACTATTAAGTAGATTCCCGGTAACACTATACTCATTCAATACCTTCCACAAGAGTCTCCTATTTGCTCGGCCACAAGATTTCTTTAAATCTACATATAAAGGGAGCAAAACCTTTTTTTACCAACAGCCTGATACCTTTCAATCGTTATGCGTAAAGCAAAAATTTGATTAGTCCAACCTTTACCAGGCAAGAAATCACTCTAAACATCCCACACTTTTACTGTTTAAGACTCAGTACTTTTGCAATAATGACATTACCAAGCACTTTCCCTGGCGCATTCAGTAGGCTGATACCACGATAGTTCTTACAGTCAGTCTGATCATCTTTTTCATTATACAAGGTAACAATGATAGCATCCTTCGAATCCCGAGAGACCATTCCTAGCTCACAGCACAACTGGCAAATTTCGGTTGACCAGTTAATTACAGAGTCACCATCATATTTCAACATCTCAGCCATTACTCCACTAACTCCCGAAACTTTACCATTATGAATAGGTTTTAGAGCTTCATACATCTTTTTTGAGATCCTTCACTGTGACATCATCTGCTTCTGCCTCAGAATAACTTTTGCCTTATTGATCTAATAGCTCACAGAAGTACTCACCCTATCTTTCATTTAACTCATTAGTCTCCCATGTCATTTTCCCTATCTTATTTTGTACAAAAATTACAACTTTATTTCCAACATTTTTCCTTAGTCCCATGTACTTCCAGAAAGTCTTCCTATCTTTTCAAAAATCCAAATCATGCGCTTCCACCTTTTCCTTCTTATATTTTTCAATACTGTGGCTAATCAGCTTAGCTGCTTTACGCTTATTAAAATTTCTACTTTTAAGCAATTTATTTAATGATTGCAAAATGAACTTTACTCAATCACTCTCGAATACAAAAAACATGATTGTAAATGAAATTTAATTCCAACATCTCTTTTACCTTTCGTTGTTTACATATCATTTAACAACTCATTGCTATTATTTTTATTCATGGGTTTGCTAGCAGCATGTTTTACTTATTTTCGTTACGTTTCTGTAGTTTGTGTTCGAAATATAATATTGCATTGATAGGAAGTATGAAAAAGTATTTGGTTTATTTATACTCACAGTGTGAAGAATAAAACATTCTGCTTGCTACACAAGTTATATGTGCTCACTGTGCAAAAATGAGCACACCGTGGCAAAGTAAAATTATAGTGTGAAGGATACCACATTTTGCTTGCAACAACAGTTTTTTATGTTCAATGTGTGAAGTCTACCACCATTTTTAAGGAACAACAGTATTTAAGTGTATGGTACATTAGAAATGGCACTGAAGTTCAATAATCATTCCTAAATTACAATATTGTTCATGTGCGCTGTGTTTGTGTAAGATATATTGTTACCAGACACCTTCCGATGCTTGACCAATTAGCATTAAGATTTTTAGCAATTGCATTTGTTTTGGTCAACCTCATGCTCTTCCTTTTATTGATGTTTTTTTTTTTTTGATTGGAAGTGTAACGACCACCGTGATCAACTCAATGGGATATAAGCAGTCGCCCGTCCCTAATTTAGGGTCACTGGTTCCAGGGAAGGGAGGGAGCCAGTGCCGTAAGACAAACACAACATCCATGCCTGACCGGGATTCGAACCCGGACCCCTTACGGACGAATGATCAGAGGCCAACGCCTTAGACCACTGCGGCACCGGGGCGGCATTGTGGGTTTGCTTTAAACATTTTTTATTTATGTTCAGTACGTTTCTATAATTTCTGTACATAGGATATTATGCATTAATAGGAAGAATGAACTTCGTCGGTTTGTTTATATTCACAGTGTTAAAATACCACATTTTGCCAGAAACAGCAGATTGCTTGCATTCACAGTGTAGAGAATAACACATTTTGATTCGAACATCGGTTCATTTAAAATCTCAGTGTAGAAATATTTGGTCAGATCATATGTATAGGATTTTAGGAAGGGAGTGCCTGACCCCAGGTCTTAAACAATCCTTAGAAACAGGAAGCTAGGAGATTTGGGCTAAAGTGCCCGATAGGAAAGTGACACGAAAGCGAAGTACAAAGGGTGAGAAAGACGCCCTAATTTATCACCGGGGGCCAGTACCACAAGTCTCGGCGCAACCAGGTTCCCGAGGAGCAAACAGAAGCCACGTGACTCCTCCGGCAGCTCTGGCACGCAAGTCTGCTACTCTGTGCGCGACCTGACTCTTATACCTCGGAGCATAGCAATGTGGCTTTTCTGTCTTTGCGACTGTGCATAGCCCATTGGGAAGCAAGGGTGAGTTACACTGCAAACATAACATAACATCAACTGTAATGCAGAGGTCTTGCTCGGAAAAGAAAAAGCTGGATTCCGGAATGGGTACAGTACTGTAGATGTCTATACATAAATGTTGACTGTGCTGGTGGTGTGAGATTCAAGAACCTATTGAAAAATTGTAAAAAATGAAAGCTCAGAAACAAATTCTTCCAAAAAGCCAAGGAGGTGGTGTACGCCAGCCCTTCTGAAAAAAATAGGAGACCCAAAGGAGCTCTGAGCTCATAAAAGATTTATTGGACCATTGATCCACATTGATCTTATTAAAAAGCCCCACACCCCATCCAGATTAGCCAGCAAGCTACAAATAAGTCTTAAAAGTGAGAAACTCACGTACATCACAATGGAAGTTGGGTTATAAAATGTGATTTCTGCATGTAATTCGCATAGAAACGTAACACTAAGTTGTGAAATATGAGAAAAGAAAATAGTAGCTCACATCTCGTTGATAACAGTCACTAACACCGCTATACATTTCTTAAGAACCGTGGATAAAAGGGAGAAAACGCTAGTTGAAAAGTGGAAATCAATGTACTCTGCCGATCTCGTAATGAGATAGACGGAAAATTCAAACTTTGGATTGAAGCGTCTGTGCACTAATACTATTCCACAATCTCCAAATATAATAACACAAATGTATATATAGCACTACAAGATTTTAAACGGAGCGTAACGTCACCACTTCTCTGAGCTAAAGGAAAAGTTTATATACCATTTCGAAAAGCACTTAGAAGTATGATTTGCAATTGGTGGTATTCTGCCATATGAAAATTTAGGCTAACCCAATTTGGCGACGAAACTGCGATTTGTTGAAATTAGGAAATATGCACAAAGTGTGCTTTATACTGGAAGTTGCCCTTTGAGAACACTTTAATGGGACTACTAGAAGGTAAGCCAGAAAGAAGGACGTAATGGTATTTACCCTTTTTAGAGGAAACTGCTGGTTATTAAAAAGAAAAAAACTCACAACTTTTATAATAACAAATTGCGAAGACAACACGCATTTAATGCCTATTTAAAACCAGATACGTTATCCCGAACTAAAAAGTTTCAGTTATACTTACGGGCACAACTATTTCTGTATTTGGAGGGAGTTTTAAATATTGGGTGTTTAGAACAAAAGTGTTAGATAAAAAGTGCTCTGTGCCATTTGTTGGGAAAGTTGTCTAGGTCTGTCGCAGAATGAGGTAATGCATTGTTTGCTTGATGAGCCGAATAGCCGCCCGATGGCGCAATGGTCTAAGCGATGGCCTCTCATCATTCGTCCAAAATGTGTCCGAACTCGAATCGAAGTTAGGCATGGATGTTGTGCCTGTCTTACGGCACTGGCTCTCTCTCTCTCTCTTCCCTGGAACCACTGACCCTAACTTAGAAATGGGCGACTCCTTATAGTCCAGTGAGTTGCTCACGTAGGTCTTTAAACCTCCAAGAAAAAAAAGCCGAATATGACTAGTTGTTAGTATGCACATAATTTACCGTTCCCGAACTAGTGGCACTGTGTGTACTAATATTTAGAAATTACATGAAAATATTATCACTATGTATACTCCCTGTCGTTGAAACAAAATTAAATTGTAAAAGTCCCAGTTCATTATGGATAAAATGTATTTATAATAAACCCTTATCACTTTTACTCTTCCTCTTTACTTTTCCCCATTATTCGTGTTCAGTAACCGTCGTGATTACTGAAAGCTTATTTTTAAATTTTGGAGGCTTCTGTTCTTCATAAGCGTTACGAAATTCACGAGCTCCACCGAAATAATTTAGTGACTTAGCACGCGATCTTTTCCAAATTTTGTTCTCTGCAAGTGTTAAGCAAATAAATCACACACTTTTACTTCATTTTATTTTATTAAATTTGATTCGTTTGTGTAGATATCATTTTAGGTTGCAATTTCTCCCATCCACTTATTATCATTACAGAAAATTTCGCTTGTCTGGCCATCAATTTCTGAAGTTATTTAAGATTAAAATGCTTGTAATGATATCTTACAAATCTAAAGTTTTATGTCTAATGAATATAACATAATGTTTGATTTTATTTTTTTGAACGTTTAAAACAACCGTAAGTAAGTCGATGTACTATTAGAAGTTTAACGTCATTAATTTAGGTACACTAGTTTCAGGGAACGGAAAGAGCCAGTGCAATGAGCCAATGACAACTTATTTGTCTCACAGATATACGAATCCGGACCTTTCGTGGACATAAGACCACGCTTAGACCACTGAGCCGGCGACGTGGCTATTTCATTTTTGATCATATGATGTGGTATGTTATATGAAGGGATATTACCGTCTACAATGCTGTAAACGTCTTTTATAAATGTATCAAATCCCGAAAACTAGTGAAAAGTGCAATTCGCTGGGTAATAAAGAGTTAACTTGAATATATGGTGAAACATTTGGCAGAAATGTAGGAATTTAACAGTAAAGACAGAAGTAATGAAAATGTGTCAAAGGAGAAAGGAGAACCCGCATGGAATTTTTGCTATAATTAGAAGAATTGCAGAAGAATCCTTCAATTTCCAAAGGAGATTCGCTAGAAAATTGTTAATCTCTAATTTTTAAATGCGACTCAGGAGCTACATCAACAGCAGCTTCATAGCAAGAAATGCTAATATTGTCAAATTACATCAGATAGAAGTTAGTGGTAAATAGACTTTTGTTAGTGCATCTGCGATGTTAATCATTCTGCAAGAAAATGTAATCATCTCTCAGAGGGCGCTGCATTTCATCTATGAAGCTTAGAAATATACATATATATCTTTTCACATACATATGTTTTTAAAACGTTCCTTTCGAAAATTTTCGTTGTGAATTCCAAAGCACAACGATCCCACGATATCCGGGTTTTCCTGCTGGAAAAATTTCATATAGGAAGAGAAGTAATTTTTATACTAAAATTATGAGGAAATTTTGTGTACCCGTACAAAAATTTAAGAGATGCATTTAAAGAAATTGTGAATCCTTTTTCTTTTAAGTTAAAATTCGTTCTCATCTGAGATTCGAAACGTTACAAATGTGATATTAAAGACATGCAATACATTTACAAATCATTCGGTGAAATGGCAGCGTCTAAATTAGAATATCCATTCTGTAATGTTTTATTCTCACGATCTATTACTCTTATTAAGTGTTTACGTAGAGTTTGTATCAGCAGTGTTTCTTTTATTTTAGACACACACCGGAATGTTTACTAAGTTTCTAGTTCTAGAGATCATTCCTTTAGGACTCATGTTTTAAGATTCTTGTTCAAAAATGTGTACATCACAAACTAATTTTTGAAATATATATACACTATCTAACAACCAGTAATTAGGCACCCCTGCAATCGACGCTATCCGCGGTCCTCATACACGTCACGGCCGCCGCCGTTAAATATCTAGGGGAAACAACAACACAACTAGTCGCATGCAAGATGCCACGCAGTTCGGAGCTCTCTGTATTCGCGAAAGGTGTAATAGTGGGGTATCACAGAAATGGCCGATCAATACGTGACATGCCACTATGTTGACAAAGTGCTGCGGCCCGTGGCGCTGCGGTATCTGCAGGACATCCCAAACGCCATTTTTCAACTGGATAACGCCCGGCCACATACTTCTCGGATTAGACTGAATGCTTTACACGGTGTGCGGAAGCTTCCGTGTCAAGCACGATCTCCCGATCTCTCGCCAATCGGGCATCTGTAGGACACGATTGGACATCGGTTGTGTACCCTCGCACCCCTGCAAAATGAAAATGAACTGTGGACTCGGATCAACGCCACCTGGTCCACGATACCGAAGGACTTTATTCGGACTCTCATTTCCTCGACGCCACGTGGGATTCAATATTGTATCTCTCAAAATGGGGGACGCACTTTTTATTGATCATCCTGTACGTTCGGCTATGTGACAATGAAATCATTTGTTCAAGACCTACTTGGCTATCTGTGCGTGCAATTTATTCTGTTTTCAAACAGTCCTTCATGGTGTGGCGTTTTCTCGTCCAGTCAGTGCAGAATAACTGCTAGCGAACTCAAGTGTATACTACTGTTTCCGATATATTTTCAGCATTACAAGTGATTCCGAAAACTGGATTCGAAAAATGAAAGGATTGGCTGTAGTATGAGGAAAATGGTTTCACCGCTAAGAGGGTAAAACCATTTCCTCATACATTTTGCTGGAAAGCATAGATATATTTCTACCAGGATGTGCAGAAGTGTAAACTACTTTTCACCGTAACAATGCAACAATTGTGCAGTTTAAAAATCCATTTCTTTGAGGTTCAACTTTCCTTGCTTTAAAAATGATTTGTGATCTTCTTAAAAACTAATTTCAGCTCTAAAGCCCAAGATCGTCGAGGTTGGGCCATGGATGATTGAAAGAATCTGGCCTGGTCTAAGAAATCAAGATTCTTGGTGCATGATGTTTACGGCCGAGTGCGGATACATATCTTATTGAATTTTTCTTGGGATCAACTTTCAGTTTAGCACGATTTGCACGGAGATCACACCGCAACATTATGTTCATGCTGCATAATTATTAAAATTACAGACAAAAATGATGTTTTGGCGCTGACCTTAAGCACATTTTTCTGAAACGAATCATTAAAGGCTAAGAGTAGATAAATTATAACACATAGAATATGTAGCGGCGCTGAAGAGTTATTTGTATTTCATTTTCAACATACTAGTACGAATTTTCTCTCATTAGCTTGAACAGAATGGGCGTGGCTAATCAGCAGATAAATTAATTAATTCCCTTGAGTTGATTGGGTGTTTGAACAAAGGAAAGATAAGTCCCAAAGTGAAACAGGGACCACCCATTGCAGATTGCCGCAGCGTGTGGAATCCCAAAGGCGACGAAAACAGTCGAAATTTAGAAGTGCCGTGGTTCTAGACTAATCAAGGGTGTCGGGATCGCCATTTGCAGGACATATTTATCGGAGACGTTGCAGTCTAAAGCCCAAGATCGTCGAGGTTGGGCCGTGGAGGAGACGTTGCAGTTTGGGTCAAGAAATAATCGTATAAGTGCAATACCGAGGGGCCGACGAAGGCATTTTTGAGTTCGTTTAATATTTTTGTGTCCTAGTATGCAGGGGGGGAGAGAGCTACTGATTCTACCGAATAGTTGGAATTAACGGAAGAAAGAAAGTTGCAGCTGTTTCCCGATACACGACAGGAAAATTAGCTGCCCGTTCTACACCGATAAAGAGCGGAGTTGAAGTTTGTTTGATACAGCAACAGGTAAAGGTTGCGGATTGCCCATCTTTGCCGGATATAACAAGCATGAACGCCTCCCCAAGGACCAGGGCAGTAGTCCAGAAAAAATTTTCAGCGAGGGTTTCTGAATTTGAAACATAATTTTCACCGTACGTTATGCATATGTTAAACTTTTTTCTCTGTTACAATTTACTCGCACATGAAATTCGTGTATTTAACACTCCCTGTTTTTCAGATACTGACCTACCTGCTATACTACTTACACAAATCCATATATGGATCTATCTATTCTCTCTTTATTTAAGTGCGGCATTTCAGGGAGGGTATAAACTCTCAAAACACCTCCCTGGGTACGGCCCTGACGAGGACAAACGATTCGCTAGCATCCATGATATGATGGAACGCCATGTGACCAGCAGTCGAAAATCGTTCTCCGTCGCATCAGAAAGCTCCAATCACCCGGCAGCAAGAAGAAATTTTCATGGTCTGACTATCGGATCGACCCACCGTTGACCGACACTTTGTTCATTGCGAGGAGAACATCAAACGGGAGTTTGTATTGATACCCTGACGTTCCCGCAACCGGACCAGATAATGTGTGTGCACGTCTGTGCGTGTTTAAAAACGACATAAAGGCGTTTCGTACTCAGTTTGAAAACAAGTATGTGGTGTTGGCTGTTTAACTAGCCAGCACGAAAGTGCTTTGGAAGAAAACTAGTAAGTTACATTTCTTTGATTTTTAAACGCCGCTCATTTATCGCGTGGAACTTTGTCCAAACAAGACAGAGCCGATAATCAGCAGACTCGCAACAAGACGTTTGAGTCTCTTTTTCGACATTTTTTGATTAACAGTGCAATCTATTAAAAACTTGCCAAGTTTGGTCACAGTGATCTGTCAATAATCATGATTCGACGTAACTCATCAGCATACGTAGTGCGATCAAAAAGTTTCGAGACTAGGTACGTTGTGGCAACTGATGGCAATACGCGGATACGCGAGCAGCGGTCGAGGGCAGTGACCTTCATGAGTCATTGTGCCGATTGGCGTTGTTCTGTGAACATTGGGAGCTGTGCTACACGATATTTTGTGACCACGTGCAGTTCACAGCTGCGATTTTGGTATGGACTGCAAACTAGAGCAGCGAGCGAACATTAAATTCTGCGTCAAACTCAGCAAATAGGTAACGGAGACGCATGAAATGTTGCGGCAGGATTATGGCAATGAAGAAATGAGTTGTGTGAGGTGTTTTGAGTGGCACTCGCGCTTCAAAAGGGGCAAAACCGAACTAGAATATGACGAGAGGTCAGGGCGACCGTACACGAGCAAACCCCTAAACATGTGGACAAAATTAGGGAACTGATGCATGAGGATCTTCGCAGAGCCATTCAAGACATCACTACCATCGTCAATGTGTCATACTGAACAGTGCAAGAAATTTTGACTTCGGTTTTGAACATGCACCTCATTGCCGCAAAGTTTGTGTTAAAGATTCTGAACTCAGAACAGAAGGCGCTTCGTTTCGAACTCTATCGAGATCTTCGTCACAAGGTGATGAATGAACCAACGTTCCTGTCGCGGGTCATCACTGGGCACGAGATTTGGGTCTATCGTTATGACCCGGAGACCAAACTACAGCCGTCGCAGTGGAAGAGCTCGGCATCTCCATGACCGAATAACGCTCGACTGGTCCGGAGGGCAACCAAAAGCATGCTCATTGTGTTCTTCGGCATTACTGGGGATGTGCATCGTGAATTCGTAATCCAGGACCAAACCGTCATCGCCTTTTTGTACTGCGATGTTTTGCGTCTTCTTAGGTAGAACATTCGCCACAGACGACCTGACATGTGGCGCCGGGGCGATGTTCTGCTCCATCTCGACAATGCAGCAGCTCACAGAGCGTTGGCAACAAGCCAGGTTTGCAGCCGCAACAGCATGATTACCTTTCCTCACCATTCTTACTCGCCGAATTTGGCTCCCTGCGACTTTTTCTGTTCCCGAAAATGAAAAACGCCATTTTGAAACCGTAGACAAGATCCAGCGCGAATCGCAGAAGGCGCTTGACAAGATTCGCGAACAAGACTTCCAGTGAGCGTTCCAACAGTGGCAAAAACGCTGGCAGCGATGTATCACTGCCCAAGGACTCTACTTTGGAGGAGATCATAGCCACACTTAAGTAACGTAAGTACCTTGTTGTATATCGGCCTAGTCTCAGAACTTTTTGATCGGATCTCGTATATAAATTATGCAAATATGAGTGTTTTAATTATAGTGTCTTTATCTACCGCAATTCCTAGCAGGTGATACGTGGATGCTCCTGTTATAGTAAATGCAAGTTTAAGTAAGTGCACGCCTCATTACAGCAGTCTTGGCAAGAAAACCGACCCAATCTTTTTATTTTGAAGAATTACCGCTCGGAAATACATCGATTGGTGGTGCGCGTTAGGATTCGGGATTAATTGAGGAAACAATACTCTGAGACTGATAATTATTTTGTCATATTAAAATTAGTTCTTCTGTATGATATGAAAAAAATATCATAATTGTAGCTTGAGTAACCCATTTTTTGCGCGTCTAAAGCGACAGTGATTCAAAATATCATAGATTTAACCCCTAAAGTGTGAGGAGCAGAGATGAAATATATTTTTCTGAGGGAAATTCAGCCAAACAAATTCATAACGAAATGTCGGCTACATTAGGTGGCAAGTTCCATTCCTAATACAAAGTGAAGAACTTGGCTGCAAGGTTTAGAAAAGGACATTTACGTACTAAAGAAGTAAAACTGTCTGGGAGACCCACTCAAATGAGGATTGCAGAAAACAGAGATGCCACTAACTCCATGATTCTGGATGATTGAAGAATATCCACTAAAAGATAGTAGATATCTGGACGATGTGCCGAGAGTTAGTAGGCAATATTATTCATGAGATTTTAGACATGAGATGCGCTCTGCCAAATGGTTCACAAATGTTCCAATACTGACCAGAGATTAATCCAGTGATTGCTTCACAAGATCTTTTGGACCGATTTCGACAGGATTCTGTGGGATTTTTAACCGTCTCGTAACTATGGATGAAACTTGGATTCACATATGTATTCCAGAGAACAAAGAACAATCCAACGAATGGATACATAACGTTACCATGTTGCCAAAGTTTATATCACAGCACATCAGGAATAATTCACTTTGCGGCTTCGGAAAGCTCAAACATCATCCTTGTCTTAATTACAAAAACATGTCACTAAAAAGATATATTAATGAACAAATCTTTTGAATTGAAAACAAAATAATCTATCTAGAAAGTGCAAGTGAGTTCTGTTTTGAAGAAAATAAAGCCGTCATCGTACCTCGCTTCCCAAAAAATAACTTGATCCTCATATGGACAGACTCGGATCTAATGTTTTGATGAAACAATTCGGCTTGCATGATCTTCTGTGGAAATGAGTCACTAAATTTGATTTCAGGACCTTTATTTTCTTGTTGCAAACGCATAATTTTTTTTTTTTTGCTAATTCTACTTAAAGACGAACAATCGAACATTAAATCACTTCCAAATGACATTCTAATCAATTCCTTTGAAATAAATTATTACTATATTTTTTTAGGAATAAATCACTGAAACTATACTCTCAAAATTATCGTTTCATATAGATCTACAATGAAATGAATATGAGTATATATAGTCTTTAGCTTCCCAAATTATTTGGCTAAAATGTTTGAAAAATGAGATATACACATTTTATAGTATGCAATTTAATATCTAATGTAAGGAAAACCTCATATTGAAAATGCCTTTTAAAGATTTTTACCGAGAACCTGACCTCCAAGTAGTACGATGTCAACACACCTGTGGCAACATAAACAAAACGCCACCGCTACAACGTCAAGCTTGGCTCCGAACGCCCGTTGCGCTGCCACACCCTGTAGTACTCCGGTCCTCAGTTAGGGCCATTGGTTACAGGGAACGAAGACGGCTAGTGCCGTAAGACAAATGGAACATAAAATTTATGCCTTGCCGGGAGCCGAGCACTTTCCCTTCTCTTACGAATGGTCAGAAGCCAGCGCTTTAAGCACTGCTCATATTTCACTCACTTGAGATTCTTGTCAAAAGTATAATTGTCTCACACTTCACGCCGTTATGGCCCTTCTCAACAGAATATTCGTCGGAAATGTTTCATAATGTAAATCAGTGTTTTGCAACCGGTGTGCCCCCACAAGGTGAAAGGTATGACGCGAACCTTTACCTATTATCCAATTGTAAGAAATTAATTGTCGAGTTTTATTTTTTTACTTTATTCCAGTTACTCTGTTTCATATGCTTGTATTTCATTCTCTGCCGCTGCACTGATTAAATAAGATGATGCTTGTTTATTCTTTATTACATGCCGCGAATTTTTATGTACTGTTGTTATATCGTAGTTTTGCTTGTTGATATATTTGTATTTCTCGCCTCTACCGCTGCGATATGCGGCTCCTTTGTTACACACCCCGCATGTTCTGTGTACTTTCTCGCCTCTACCGCTAAGGAATGCAGCTTCTTTGTTACACTTGCCGCATGCTCTGTGTACGCTTTTCCCTAAAATTGCGAGGATTAGCAAAACTTTCACAGTGGTTTAGTATTTTATTATGTTGTTTTGATATTTGCCCCTGTTTGCTAGTGCTTCTTCAAATTTTTTACTTTTTTCTTGTACCGATGCACACATCGATGGTTAGACTTTATTTTAAATAAGTTGGTATATGTGTCTCTTCTTCCCTTTGAAGAGTATAGGTCCCACGCCTTACAATTATTTCAGTTCTATCACAGCTTTGCTCTGAAGTGGTCCAAAAATTATGATTGCTAGTAGTCTTGCTATTTTCTATTACTATTCAATTATTTTATGTTTTCAGTCTTGCTATTTTCTATTACTATTCAATTATTTTATGTTTTCAGTCTTGCTATTTTCTATTACTATTCAATTATTTTATGTTTTCAGTCTTGCTATTTTCTATTACTATTAAACTATTTTATTCATATATATATAAATTGTTAAATGCACGAGTCGATTTCTGTTTAACAATAATATAACAGAATAATAATAAAATAATATAACAGCTTAATAATAATAGGTTGATTACTTGTACATTACGTATTTGTATTAATAATGTCATATTACACGTTTTTCAGGGGATTAACATTTTGGTGTGCCGTGTTGAGTCATGGATAATTTTATGGTGTGCAGCGAGTAGAAAAGGTTTTCGTAACACTAATATAAATGAATGTACCAAAGAGTATCAATGAATGATCCCTAGTTACCATTGAACTAGAGCTCCCGATTTTTGAATTAGTGGTACGGATTTTGTTTCCCAGTTTGAAAACACTTGTTCATCAAATGAGTGCCCAAAACTTTCTGTACATTGGACAGTGCGTTACATCTAAGTACACAGCATGTTAAACATAAAGGCATCAACCTGATTTGCCCTGCATCCTTCCAGTCTTGTGCCAATCATGTCCGGATATTAAAAAAAGGTATTAAAAAAAAGGATAACGTAAAAAAGTGGTTTGTTCATACAAAGAATACACGTCTAAATCCAAATTTTAGAAAATCCTTAGACACGGTTATTAACATTTATTAAGGGTGTGTGTGCCTTAACTGACGAAGACTTCTTAAAAGGTTTTCTGTCTTGCGCATGGGAATCTCGAGCAGCAGTTTATAATGTATTATAATCTAATTCCAACAGTATATTTTTACTATTGCCTAAATATTGTTGTGAATTTCCAATCGTAATGTAAAAATTTCGGATTTAGCTGAGAGCGAGAAGGATTCAAACCGATGAGTACACATATTCTTATTTCTGCGTTACGAAAACATATTGGATTCAAAAAAAAAAAAAAACTAAAATTATTTCCGGCTAATTATCATTACTTTATTGAAAACGTCTAGAAAAACATCGCCGTCTTCGTAGAAACCATCAGAGATGACGCTGCGGACCGTTTTCTAATATACTTGATCTAATGTTTGATAAATTTTTAATTCAGGCAATTTATTCCAAGTGTTTGGTATTACGTCGCAGGCTGCATGCCACCAGTTATTGAGCCAACCGAAGTTTAAAGCATGTCTATGGTTGATACATGCAGAAAGGTATCATGAAATTAACCAGACATACTACTGAAATTTCGACTTTATTTCATTTTGAAATAACGCTTCTCATTGAAAGAAAATGAGAAATTTCCAATGGGACGCATTTTTCAGAGGTTATCTCCCGGAAAATTGAAAAAATGATATTATCAAATAAATTCTGTTCATCTTTCTGCAGGTTACAAACAAAACATTATTCAGTATTTCGTATGCTTGTAAATTTCATTTATCTCCATACGTTCGTTTATTTGTTTTGCATTACACCGAATTATGATTAAGTAAAATAACTTTTATATATCTACCTTTTCTCATTATTAATGGTTCTGAGAAGTGGATTAGAAAATATATAATTTTATCTGTCTTTTAGCTCTAAACGTGGCTCCACATATTTCTGTAACGGATCGAAAATTCTTAAAAAAATGCTCATTTGTTCCCTGCGAAATATTTGGAATCTAACAACTCTATTTCTCCTTTATTTTGAAAGGATTGATCATTCCGAAGTTAGTGTAGTGTATTCTTAATTTTAAATTCCATTTTTCTTATCTGAAAAACTGAGTTGAAAGTTAGAATCGTACGTCAAATTTCCGCTTCTAAAACCTATGTAGATTTCAGTTTAATTTTTGTAAAATAATGTATGTTAAGTTCTCTGTTAGAAATTTTTCGTGCGGCCTACCCCAGCGCTATAAAGATCTGATTAAACACCTTTTAACAGGTTAAAATTCCAGAAGTGTTTGAGATAGATTGATGGGGGCTGCTTTCTGATTTATATTTAGCAAATCGTTTTAAAAAAGCAGTCCTTGTCCCTACTCGGATGTCTAGGCTAAAGTTTGTCCCGGCACTTGAATGATTGTGAACGTTTCGGCGTCAGTAATCGCGTTCGGAACACCCTGTATAATAACACAGTAATAACCATTTTGTCCTGATCGTTTGCTAGAAGTATTTAGAATAAATTGAGTAAGGGTCAGACTTTTCCCACGTGTAATCAAAGGGAAGCTACTGAAACGTAACGATCATGACGTCGCAGCCAATCACATCCTCTGCCGGCATGTTGGTGAGACGTTTGAGAGTCGTCTGCTCAAAGTGTTTCAAGTTTGTAATGTCATCCATACTCCATCTATTTTAACCTCCTTGGTTTACCGACTGGAGCGTTAATCTTTTCCAATGTTTATTAACGTTTCATCTTTTTTCCGGTTGCTTTACTACTTCCACATTATTTTTAATCGTGATTGTCTTCCATCTTCTGATACAGAACCCTCACTAGCCTCATATCTACCCTTTGGAGCCCTGGTTACGAGGGTGAAAGAAATAAAAGAGAAAAACAGTAACCCACACGCAACACTATTAACAGCCACGTGGTAAACTGAAAACAAATTAAAAAAAGCAATTTAGTAATTTATCTAAAGAATAACTAGCATTCATTTAAAATGTCACCTGGAGTCAGGATGGGTTCTCATTGCGTACAACGATTGCCAGGGGAGCCTGTTTTCTGTGCTTGGAAAATAATAAATAGCGATGTAAACATAATAAACAGTTTTTGAAAAAAAAACAGAAAAAATAAAACAACCACCCAGAAGGTATCATCGATTTGAGATGATTCTTTCTGGGTGCCTGCAAGGAAATGATTAGAATTTAACAGCAACTGAGCGATTTATTCCAATAGAACAGCAACTCGAATAAAATAGTTCCGTACGTTGTAGCGACATCTGGGGTAAGAGCGGTTTTCCGGCGTGGCATAGACGCAAACATTTCCTTTACGGATACTATTCTGAGGTAAACCAGATGGTGTCCAAATTGTGCGCCACTTAGCTGACATTCCCGGACGGGATTAGGTGGCGCACCATTGTGTCTCAAAATGTTCGATGGGTGAGAAATCTTGCTTACCTTCGAAGGGTTTTGACATTACGGAGGCAGGCCAGCGAGATGCGAGTCGTGTGTGCCCGCGCATCACCCTGTTTGAAATATTGCTCAGCAATGCTGCAAACAAAATGGCAACACACTAGGTTGTACAATATCGTAGACGTGCCGTTCATCCGTGATGGTGGCACGAAGGACTACCAAGTGTGTCCATCTATCGTAGGAAATTGCTCTCCAGACAGTCACTCCCAGTGTGCGAGCCATGTGCCGTTCCACAGTAAAGGCAGGATCCGTACGCTGGCCGGCTCGATTCTAGACACGTATCCGCAGATCATCGGCGCCAAGTTCGAATCGTGACTGATCAATGATGACAACCTGAAGACGACATTGGACAGCTAGCGGCATTGATCGGATGTGACACCACTGCAACCGGTGCCGACAATGCTCGCGGATCACTGGTAGGCGTCGAAGTGGCCTCCTTGAGTGTAACCCCCGAGATGTAAATCGTCTTGTAACGGACCGGATATCCACTTCCGTGTATGCAGATGACGCAAAACGCTCACGGATGCTTGTGAGCGATGAATTCGTTTCTGTTCGTCCTGCTATAACAACTGTTCGATACTGTCGTTGCCCTCTGCCATCCACTACCGGCGTGTACTCAACCCTGACACGAGCACTCTTTTTCCACAATCTTTCCCTAATGGATGTTTAAGCATTGCCAGTAACGGTTGTACCTTCGCAAATGAAGTCGTGATGCAGAATTCCCTTGTCTCGTAAAAACACACAAGTATTGCCTTGATTTTAAGATTTTGTAATCTGATCTTTCCCTTTGAGTGCCTGTGGCGACTTCCACTGAGCAATCTGACGCTTCGTTTCGGGATCAACACGAAACCACCATGTCACGTCACCTTCCACAATCCTTTTCATATTGCATTGTTTGTGAAGACTCCAGGATGTATTTTGCGTACTGCACTCGTGCAAGTTTTTAGTCGTTTAATAAATTATGCAAAACGAAGCTAGCACAAAGGTTTTTCCCAATATCCTGCACGGAAATTGGACGAGTTGTATCCTTATTTCCACCGTGTTCACGTTCCAGCGTCCTCCTGGCTGAAAGGATAATTTATGGTCCCTTCGGAAACTGGCTCAGTGAGTTCATGCGCATTGAAATCAGGCGTCCTGGACTTTCGCCACATTCCAAATCTTCCCACACATAATTGAAATATGCACATCATCGGAATATTTATGCAAGAGATACGCAATTATCCCAAAATGCATCACGTAACAGCTCAACTGTCTGAGATGCAGTTTTACCGATTTTCAAACATAATTGAATATTTGCTCTGAATTCCATGACAAGGTTCTCAAGCAATGACAAGGTTCTTCCACCGAATGACGTTATACACAGCTTAAATAATAACCTGTGCAGTTTCAACGCAAAAACTGTTGCCATCACACAGCTGGTAAATGTCTTATCAGAAAACCAGGACTTTTCGACACCTGTATTTTACAGGTATTTTTAAAAATACACGTATCTGTCTCATTACTTATTTGCCACAGTGTCTATGTAATCAGCTGGTTTTTTAACATGCAGATACAACAAGGCGTCAAGTTTTACAGACGTTACAGACGTTTTTTCTACCAGTTAACACACGAGAAAAATTGAAAACAATTAGTGCCTATTGATACGCTGCTCTCGCAGTGGAATCATGAGAAGTGACAGGTAGTAGTACTTCAAAGAAGTAGTTTAAAACAAACGACCTTCTTCCGGCTATAAAAATCATCAGTAGTAATACCGTGCATATATTCTAAGCAATCCACGCACTGGTTTTCGAAAATAACGGTGTATACTCTGCATAAGCCGAAAGTGTTCGGATGAAATCCAGCTTTAAAGGATGTCGGGGTTACACTGGTCGCTGAAAATTAGACCTCGACTCTTGTGAAATTTTTCGGAGGATTTGTTAAAGTTTTGGACCGCGCCTTACCGAGCGATAGTTTTCTGAATTTCAGGGGAAAAGTTTAACAAAAATTTCGAAATATTCCCTCATCCTCCCAAGTAGAATTCCTACGGAAATAGGTGCCGCTAATACTATAAGTGGAAAACCTAAACCTGTTTCAAATTCAAACTCTGAAATTTCTCGCTTCCAAACTTGGGATTCTTCATTACTTCCCGTGTGCAATCGCGGGACGCCGTTGTCACCGCGTAAATCACTTAGGTGGTCAGGTGGGCCAAGCCAATCAAGTCTCTCTCTCTCGAGTTTTCACAGCGAGCGTTTGCGTGCGCGTTTTGTGCTCCGCGCTGGCAGATGCAATCCCTGATATTGAGTAACAAATCCGTGATATTGAGTAACACATCCATGTTATTGAGTAAGAAATCCGTGATATTGAGTAACAAATCCGTGATATTGACTAACAAATCCATGATATTGAATAACAAATCCGTGATATTGAGTAACAAATCCGTGATATTGAGTAACAAATCCGTGATATTGAGTAACAAATCCGTGATATTAAGTAACAAATCCGTGATATTCAGTAACAAATCCGTGATACTGAGTAAGAAATCCGTGATACTGAGTAACGAAAGGTAGTAACTTCAAAGAAGGCTAACAAGGCAGTTTATTTCTTGGAATAAGGAATTGGGAGATATGATTTTACGAGAAATGGTTATGAATTCTCTCAAAAATACTGCATAAGTAATACATTGATCGTACTTTGAAGGTTTTTGCAGAAGATAACCTCTGAAATTTGCATAGCTCATTTCAATAAATATATGAAAAATTATCGAATCTTTGTGTACTTGTAAAAATTATGAAAATAAAGCTTTCAGTTTTCTTTGCAGAAAAAAAGATATAAATATATAATTTGATTATCCTAACTTAAAACTCTACAAGATCCGCCATCTTGTATTGCTGCCTTCTCTTATTAACCAAAGGGCAAGAGTATTTCATAAATTTCTTGGGCAATTTTGCACATTTTGGAACACCGTTTGTGGCTAACGCAAGATATATGATAAATAAAGAGTTCACTGATTTCAGAATTTTTATTGACCTTTCCCTTCAATTTGTATCGGCAGCGAAAGTCGTACCAAGCAGTCTTCCATAGTTTTACTAATTAATAAGAATATTTAAAGGGTCCAAAATGAAAATCTGAAATCAGTGAACCCTTTATTTATCATATATCTTCCGTAAGCCATAAACGGTGTTCCAAAATGTGCAAATTCCCCGAGCAATTTGTGAAATACGCTTGCCCGTTGCTTAATAAGAGAAGGCAGCAATACAAGATGGCGGGTCTCGTAGAGCCTTAACATTCCTTGTCGATTTGTTTACTCTAATTCCCCTTTAGCTAGGCATTATCGCTATGAAAATCATAATTTAGGAAGTGTGCGTGTGTATGTGTCGTTGAATTTGAAATAATGACTGTAACCTGCAAATATTTGGAAGCTGGGAATTTATACATGCCATTTCATCTTAAGAGCATACTGCAAATCTGTAAGCGCGATAGGCACTCCAATCGTGCATTTAGCTCTGAGTTCCTGGAAATTTCGGTTACCAAGAAATCGCTTATTTTGATTCGTTTCCAGAGGGCTTTTTTCTTTTACGAAAATTAAATTTTTGTTTGGAGAACAGATAAAGCCATTTTAAAACGTTTTCAATGGTACGACGAGACAATTTGGAGAATACACTGAACAGAGTACTTTTATGAATCTTAGGTGAAGAAATTCATATCCTTAAGACATGTTCAATGTATATAAAATTTGGGAAACAATTAAGTGCTGTAAAAATATTGACCCGTTCAAGAAAGCAGCTTGTTTCGAATAAAATACTTCTTTTTGATTTTATATTGTGCTTTTAGAGAATGAATAAAATATGAGAACATTTATATGACAGTGGATACTTGTTAAAATATGAAAGGAGTGGGTCACAGAGCACTTTTAAAAATGTTTGTTGATTAGCACTTGTTCTAGCTTTGAAAAACGATGTGTTCTGTTCAAAAAAGGGATGTTTTCAAATATTTCAGAGATTTTAAATATAAACATACCATTATATTATCCTTTTTTCCTATGGAAACATTTAGAATCTGCGTTAATGCTGTGTCCTTGCCTTTAGAAATATAATTGTCAGAGCACTGCAATTTGTATTTTCCACTGATTCATGAAAACACGCACATCTGTCCATTTGGGATAATTTCAAGCTGATGTGAAACTCACGTTCAAAGGGTAGCATTCTTACAAACCTGGGGATATCATTTTCAAATGTTGAACCAAACGATTTAAAAAAAATCAACTGGATTTTAATTGCATAATCATCTTTTGTTTAATAAAATCTGAAATAATAAAACAAATCATTAAAATAATGGATCAACCAGATGACTAGTTAAAACATTTTGATAAATGTTTTTAACTATACACAAATATTTTTCAAGCCTGAGTAAGCTTTTAAGGGCAGCTGAAATATATGAAAGGAAATAAAACTTTACGTTAGTACACCCAGTTCTGTAGATAATATGTATCGCAATATGTATTCTTAATAGTTGTCAGTGACACAAAAAAATCGGACTGATTATGAAAATATATTTCTAACATGACACCGAAACTGCAGTATAAAATTACTCGAATTGAAACGGAAGTGAGTTACTTAAAAATGGAATATATGACATGTATTCTATTTTTCCATGTAAAATAAGAGTACACTGTGTTTTTTTTCCTGCATTTTTCAGAATATTGGGGTTTTCGTTAATCCGGACTTCATCTAATCCCGCTTGGTCCAGATAAACAGGGAAATAGAGTTGTACTTCTTACGTTTTTAATCGTAGTCCACTTGTAGCTACTATAGGTACGTTTTCTTTTTTAGTCTTTGTTGGAATAATGTCTTCAAAAATAGATGTCGGACATTTAAGTATTTTTATTTAGTACTTAGATTCAATGCAAAATTATTCAGCTCACATTCTTAGCGGTTTACGAAGGATATTCTACCCAACACTACAGCAGCTTTAACAGTATTTATGGCATTATATCTTCCATATGCTACTATATACATATGTTTTTAGAAATGACGTACAGTAGGGCTCAGTAATTTATAAATAAATTAAATTATTCACACTTATAGAAAGGGCAGCGGGTGGCCTAGTGGGCAACTTTTGTGACTGCCACGGAAAGGACCTCAGGTTCGATACCAGTCAGGTACGAACGCTCGATCAACTAAATATCTGCCGTGTGTCGGATGGACACGCTAAGCTGTCAGACCCCGGGTACTGCCCCGCGGTAATAAATAAGGGCGACTTCCTTCCCCTTCCTACATCGCTTCCGTGTCACTTTCCTATCGGGCACTCTAGCCCAAATCTCCTAGCTTCCTATTTCTAAGGGAAGACCTGGGGTCAGACACTCCCTTCCTAAAATCCTCTACATATTATAATTTACACTTGTAGAAATGAGCTTTCCTAGAAAAACAACTAGTTTTTCTAAAAAATCGCCTTTGCTAGGTTTACGGTATTCAAGTTAGGAATACGCACATCGGTTGGTAACATTGATGATCGACATTTGTAGTTACTCATTTCCCAAACATGGATAGTGTCGGTGGATATTTTTGATGTATCGGTGAAAACCTCGTTGTTTTTGGTAACAAGCTGAAGAATTCGTAGTTTTCATTGTGCAGCAGTAAATATGCAACAGATGTGTAAACACTCTGTTCAATATAACAGTGATTACTCACCAAACACATTGAGTAACTAATAATATTTATTTTAATGCTCTATGTATTAGTCGAAATATCTACTTTTGTTCGACGCATTGGTGTAAAATTCGAAGGTTTGCTAATAAATTGAAGAATTCGCATTTTCCCACCTGGACCAGTAAATGGGCTAAAGATTTGTTAAATCTCCCTTTAATATAACAGTATTACACACCAGTCAACATCCAGTAACATATTATTTGTTAAAATGTTCGATGCATCGTGAAAACTTTGATGTTTCTCCGATGCATCTGTGGGAACCCCGATGTTTCGATGCTTTGCTAATAAACTGAAGAACTCGCCCTTTCCCATCTACTACAATGAATGGGCAATCGATTTGTAAAATCTCTATTAAATATAACAGTGATACTCACTAATACAACATCTAGTAACGTAGTATTTGTAAAACGTCCAATGTATCGGTGTGAACGCTAACAAGCCGAAGATTTCACACTTTTTGATCTGTAGCAGCGAATGGGTGGAACTGATAAAGATATCATCATCATCATCATTGTCAACCATTATCAATCCACTGCTGGACGAAGGTCTCCCCAAGTTTCCTCCACAACGGTCTGTCTTGTGCCAGTCTCCTCCATGTCACCCCTGCATACTTTCGAATTTCATCCACCCATCTCCCATGTGGTCTTCTTCTGGGTCTTTTCCTGTCCCTTGGAATCCAATCTAAAATTTCGGCTGTCCATCGATGATCTGTCCTTCTGGCAGTATGTCCAGCCCATTGCCATTTCAGGGATTTAACTCTGATCATGATGTCTTCCACTCTTGTCATTTTTCGGATCCACGAGTTCCTCTTCTTATCTCTCCTGGTTACACGAAGAATGCACCTCTCCATGCTTCTTTGAGTTGTCTGCAGTCTTTGTATATCTCTTTTAGTTAAGGTCCACGTCTCTGCACCATACGTAAGCACTGGAAGGATGCATTGATCAAACACTTTTCTTTTAAGACATAATGGCATATTGCTCTTGAAAATTATGCTGTTTCTTCCAAAAGCTCTCCAGGCAAGTTTTGTACGCCGATTAATTTCTTCATCAATGTGACCCTCACTTGATATCTGGTGTCCAAGATAAACGTACGTGTCTGTTATCTCCAGCTTTTCTCCATCAATCAATAAATCTTCATTTCTTGTAAAAGCATTGAACATCACTTTTGTCTTCTGAAAGTTCATTTTTAATCCCACTTCTTTACTCTTGTCAGCAAGTTCCTGGATCATACTCTGCAGCTCTGATGGGGTAGTTGCAAAAATGACTACGTCATCAGCAAAACGAAGGTGGGTTAGATAATCTCCATTAATCTTTATCCCTTTGTTTTCCCAGCTCAGCGACTGAAAAACACCCTCCAATGTGGCATTAAAGAGCTTCGGAGATATGGTGTCACCTTGTCTCACTCCCTTTCCAATTTTTATGTGTGTTGTATTTTCAAACAGCCGAATCTTTGCACTTGCATTTCCATAGATGTTATTAATAATATTAATGTATGCATCTTCAATACCGCAGGTTTTCAGAGCCATTGTAACTGCTGATGGTTTCACCGAATCAAAGGCTTTTTCATAATCGATAAAAGCCATGCACAATGGAAGTTCATATTCCCTCGCTCTTTCAATTAGTTCTCTCAGTACGTGGATATGATCTATTGTGCTGTAGCCACTCCTGAATCCAGCTTGTTCTCTCGGTTGAGCCATGTCCAGTGTTACCTTCAAGCGGTGTGAAAGAACTTTAGTGAAGATTTTATAAACTACTGATAGGAGGCTGATAGGTCTGTAGTTTCCGAGATCCTCAATGTCACCTTTCTTATGTAGCAGGATCGATGTAGCGGTGTTCCAATCCTCAGGAATCTTTCCTTCATTAAGGCATCGAGTGAAAATTTGGGCGAGTACTGTTTCAATTTCTCCACTTGCTTCTTGTATGATGTCTACAGTAATTCCATCTTCTCCTGGAGCTTTTCCCCGCTTCATGTTCTTGATTGCATGTGCAACTTCTGCTGGAAGGACTGGAGGAACTCTGGTACTGGTATCTTTCATGATGTCTGGAGTGCATGTATCATCCCTTTCATATAATTTGGAGTAGAAATCTTTCACTCTTGTCAAAATTTCGCCTCTATTTCTTGTTACAGAACCATCTTCTTTTCTCAGTGCCATAATCTGTTTTCTTCCCTTACTGAGATGTCCCTTTGCTATCTTTAGGCTTTGGTTGTTTTCAATTGCTTTCCTCACTAGTTCACAGTTGAATTTTCTTACGTCTTCAGTGATACTTTTTCGTACTGTCTTGCATAGCTCTATATATTCCACTTTGGAAGTCACATCTTCTTTAGTTGTCCTCATCTCTCTTCTTTTTTGCATCAACATTTTCGTTTTTCCTGATAATTTGTTTACATGCAACTTGTTCTTAGACCCAGCTAATTTTGTTGCTGTTTCCATAAGAGCTTTGGTTACTTTTCTGTTAACTTCAGAGATGTCCACTTCTTCCGATGTTAGGCCTTCTAAAGCAGAGATAAAGATAGACCTTCTAAAGCAGGCCTTCTAAAGCAGAGATAAAGATATACTGTGGGTAAAATCTCTGTTCAATAAAACGCCTATTGCTCACCAATTCAACTACAAGTAACTAATAATATTTCTTAAAACGCCCGATAATTTTTCGATGTATCGGTGGAAACCTCGATGTTGTTCCGATACATGGGCTACCGTACCGTCGAGAAACAGATCTCAGTTTTCGCAACGAATCAACTAAAACAGCCAGTAGTAAGGGGATATTTCTTTCCTCTTTATGATAATTTAACATGAAGAAATGAATTTACTTTCGTAGAAGATATCATTTATCAGTTCCAAACATCGGTTACAAAACCTCAAGGCTTTTTCAATGTATCGGTTTCTGCATCATCGAATTTAAAACATCGATCTTCAGTGGAAAAACGTCGATGTTCAAAAATATCGAGGTTTTTTGCCCATTCCTAATTCAAAGTAACTACCTCCTAATTTGTGGCTTAAAACTATCTTATGTGCTCAAAAGTGTTTCCTGCAAAGAGAGTGACTTATCACTTCCTGATTCTCGTTAGCGCAAATTTTATTTGCGCTAACAAGAATCAGGAAGTGATAAGTCACTCTCTTTGCAGGAAATGATAAGTTACTCTCTTCCCCTTAAGAGCTACCACTGTGTTGCTGCTCTTTAAGGGGAACATTCCAACCTATTTTCATTACTCTCAAATTTGTTGAGTGCGTCAAGCTTAGAAAACACAAACAAAATCTTTACAGAGGTGATTTGAACACACTTTCTGGACGACATCAGTTAATACATATACCAAGCAACTTCAAAGCTGAAGACTAGCATATAACTTGAGCGAACAGTTACCATTAACACTTTCAATATGATATATTGCATAAAATCGATTTTTTAGTAAAATAACTAGACACAAATATTTCAAAATTTTCCAAGTTACACAAATACCTTGACCACTACATAATTCAACAGATGTACCAGAAAATTGTTAAGTTCCGTATACGGAAAACCAAGAAATCTCAGATGAAAAATACAGGGTTTTGCAGAAAAACCGGCGTTTTTGAATGCAACAAAACTGATACTTCCTTTAATGGGAAAAAAGTGACAAACACATTCCTTGCACTCTGACACATTGCCATTTGTGAAATATGCACAGATACATTCATGTTTTGAACATTATGTCCAGCACGTGAGGAGAATTTCAACGTCTACAACCCAACATTTTGCGACGGAATTCGCCCATGGTACGTTCCAAAATTTCAATAGGAATGTTTTTGACTTCTGTACGGATTTTATGTTCCAGCTGAGCAATGGTGTGTGGGCACCTTGCTACACTTTAATTTTAAGGTACCCCACAGGAAGTAACCACAAAGTGACAAATCTGGTGACTTGGGGGGGGGCACGAAATGTCAACGTTACGTGATATGATGACGTTTCCGAAAAGTCGATGTACGGCTTCCATGGAAATTCTGGCTACGTGAGACGTAGCGCTATCTTGCCAAAACCAAAATGGCTCATCTAAAGGAAAGCGTACAAGTTGAGGTGCCACGAATGTGTCTATCATGTCTGACTACCTCTGAGATTTTATCGTTGCTGCTTTTCCTTGCCCATACCGGAAAAAGCAAGGGCCGACAGCATCTGTTTCGACAGTAAACTTGTCAAAAGGAACAAAATTTGCTCTCATGCTGTAAGTTCAATCGAGTGTATTGTTTCAATTCATGTTCTCCACGGTACATTCACTTTACGCGGAAATTAATTTTACACTTTTATGTTTCAAAACATATTTATATAAATTATTAATCACAATTAATTTAAGGTGATTAAGGCAGGGTTTCGGTTTCAATTAGCCTTTCAATAGGCGTTTAGTGAAATAAAAGCTAGTTTAATTTATAGTTCATTAAGATTACCTGTATTTCATACGTTGACGGTATTTACAAATTCATAAACATTTCAAACAGCAGCATAGCTATGTTCAGGTTAAATTCATGGCTTAATTGCAATTTTATCTGTATTTGCATTTGGACTGTGGTTTTACGGTAGTATATTTTTAATTGTACTACTGTGACAGCAAAACAAAAGGGAAAGGCAGAAGAGAAATTATAAAATTATATCTACACTAATTACTCATTAACGCTGATTGATTTTGATTTTAAGGTTATATGTACCATCCTTAAAACCAAATTTGATATTACTTCGGTGCAAATCAATTTTAATTCATCTGAATATGCGCTAGATCGATTAATTCTTAAAAATCAGAAATCGTTTTTAACTAAACTTGGGAAGAAACTAATTATAATATTAAACCCACATCAATTGTCGGATATGAAATCGGGAGTTTCTTGCGTGACGATAATCCAAAGATGGCACCGGGGTTTAAAGGTGACCGATTATGTCCAATCGCCCGCACGCGTCTTGCTGTATGTTTTTATTTGGCACACTCCTTTCTTCCCTTTCAGATTTTTGAATATGTAAAATAAAGAATAAACTGAGAAAAATGTATTCACTGGAATAAAAAAAACTACGTGTTCCTTTATGGCAGTAACTTTTTACATAGAGCTAAATTTCATTAACGCAATTTTACTAAAATGCCGTTCATTCTACGATGTACTAGTAACACTCCTTCACTTTCGGTTTGAGATTACATTTAACTATTATTTAATGCATCATAATTATGTCAGAAATGTAAACGTCAAATACCACAACGTGAATTATATGTAATTATGAAAAACTGCTTCAGCATATTTGCAGTCTGCTGACTGAAGGCAGCACTGTTATACATTAACTCTTGTAAGAACACTAAAATTATCTAAAATCATCCAAAATTTTACAACCAGTACATCTCTTCAAAACAAGATATGAATATTCATTTGTTGACAAAAATGGAAAACATTTCGCCAAAATGTTAAAGAATTGCGTATAATTCACCAAGATTAAGCAGAATTGATATTTTCGCTAGCAAATATGTCAAAGATCTCTTAAATGTGAAGTCCTCCAAATATGTGGCGTCAGTAAATAAATAATTACATCGCTCTTTCCACGTTCCAAAAACACATAGCAACCGAAAAATTGTTTTCAGCCTCAGCCGTGGAATTAAATCACGGCTCTCGATATCTAGCCGAGTGCATTAGCTTTACATCACAATGGCCAACAATCCAAGGTACTATGTGTATTTTTAAGTAAGCTTTTGACATCATAAATCCGTAAGATGAGCTCAGCTACTGAGTCGTCTACAACTGGTGGGCATTAACGGCACTGGCTATATGTATATTATAGCATTTAAATCCAAAGGGCGAGATCCAAGGTGAAAACCTTCCAAATACGTGGCGTCAGTAAATAAATGAATACATCGCTCTTTCTGTGTTCCAGAAACACATAGCGACCGAAAAACTGTTTTCAGCAGCCGCCGTGGAATTGAACTACGGATCTCTCGATATCTAGCCGAGTGCGTTAGCTTTACACCACTGTGGCCAACAATCCACGGTGCTATGTGTATTTTTAAGTCAGCTTCTGACATTAGAAATACACATAGCACCGGAACGTGGAAAGAGCGATGCATTTATTTATTTACTTACACCACGTATTTGGAGGAGTTTCAATTTAGATCGGGCCTTTTGGATTTAACTGCTATAATGTATATAGCCAGTGCCGTTAATTCCTACCAGATGGAGACGTCTCAGTAGCTCAGCCAATCTTACGGATTTATGATGTCAGAAGCTGACATAAAAATACACATAGTACCGTGCATTGTTGGCCACCGTGGTGTAAAGCTAACGCACTCGGATAGATATCGAGAGATCCGTGGTCAATTCCGCGGCGGCGGCTGAGAACAATTTTTTGGTTTCTATGTGTTTCTGGAACGTGAAAAAAGCGATGTATTTATTTATTTACTGACGCCACGTATTTGGAGGATTTTTACCATGGATCTCACCCTTTGGATTTAACTGCTGTAATATACTGTATATAGCCAGTGCCGTTAATGCCTACCAGATGGAGAATAGCTCAGCCGTTGCTATGTGTTTCTGGATCGTGGAAAGAGCAATGTATTTATTTATTTACTGACGCCACGTATTTGGAGCTTTTTCACCTTGGATCTCGCCTTTTGGATTTAACAGCTATAATACACCGCCGGACAATTGCTAAGGACGGATGACAATAGCAACGATAGCAACCATAAAATGGAAGGCAGGAAAATGTGGAAATTAGCATAAGTGCGGGATACAGTAAGACGTGTTGTGCGTATGCAAATTTTGCATTGCCGAAAATGTTCGTGACGTCATAGCGCTGATAAGAGATATAAAGGATTTGAGGCGTATTGACCGTTGTTGTTCAAACGCAAAGTTGAAATGGAAAGAATCAATTGACGAACTTGCAATTTTCAGTATGTCTTCCCGACATCACGTAGATGATTTCACGCGTGGCTGTATTATTGGCAAGATTGAAGAAGGGCGAAAAATAACAGATGTTGCCAGGAAGTTCGACGTCATCCACAGTGTTGGTTCAAGGCTTTGGAAATCATTTCAAACAAATGGAGAGTGTAGCAAACGTCACGGGGGAGGTCGTGCTCGCTGTACGACACCTGCAGAAGATCGGTACATAGTGCTATCAACAAAAAGACACCGGCGCAGCACAGCTAGTGAGTTAGAAAATCAGTTTATGGTTGCTACTGGCAAGCGGATCTCCCGAAAAACTGTCGCCAGACGTTTGCATCAAGGAGGACTATACGCCCGCCGTCCTGTTGAGTGCATCCAATTTTCCAGACGTCACCGTACCGCCCCTGTTTGCAATGGTGCCATCAACATCGCAATTGGACTTATAACGACTGGTCTGCTGTCCTCTTCTCAGATGAGAGTAGATACAGTCTATCGTCTGATTGTCGACGACAACTGATCTGGCGTGATAGTATTACTGCATATTGTCCAGCAAACATACAGGAAAGGGACCGACATCCGACATGTAGTGCCATGGTATGGGCTGGCATCATGATCAATGGCCGTACGTCCCTCTATGTGCTTCCAACTGGGACTATGACTAGCCAACGACACATTAACGATGTTCTGCTACCTCATGTTTGCATGTTCCGTGGTGCTGTCGGTGATAGATTCATTTTCATGGACGACAACGCAACATGTCATGGAACAGTCGCTGTCCAGAAGTGTCTTGAGAGCAAGGATATTCAACGCCTTGTATAGCCAGCACGCTCTCCAGATCTGAATCCCATTGGAAATGTGTGGGATGCTTTGGGGAAGAGTCTTGCTGGTCACCAATGCCCTCCAATAAACAAGGACACCGTCATCAGTGCACTGACAGAGGAATGGGATAAATTACCCCAACAGCTGTTTGTTAATGTTGTGCAAAGCATGACACGAGGTGTGGAATCTTGCATCGCGCTCCATGGTGGCCATATCCCGTATTGACATCTTACGCCGGAACGCCTGCGGACGGTAATTGCATTTTTTCAAGTTTACGTATTCTGCCCAAAATGGCCTGTTTGTCTCTTTAACACGTTCCAAAGCCTTCAGGATTTCAGAGCACAATAAATTGTCTTTCCTGAAATGTCCTGGCATTCTGACATTATTTTATTTCACTTGGCATCCAACCACACTTACGTTTTTATGCGCTATATAGCCGTTTATGATCCGTCCTTAGCAATTGTCCAGCAGTGCATTTTGTACCACACATTTGCTTCTAATTCGGTTATTTCTTTTTTTTTCGATACCATTAATGTCGAAGAAAATTTTAGGTACAGTCTCTTTTTCAGGTAATGCATTGGTTTTCGGCTAGGGTACGTTAAGCTAAGTAGTGTTTCCCCCGATATGTCTGCTTCTAAAATTCCGAAACAGCTCCTGATGGGAAATGTTTTGCATATATATATATATTTTTTAGTAAAGAACGGTTTGGCCACCAGGAAGCTATAAGTATTTATTTCTGCTTTTGATGTATTTGCAGCAAAATCTTAAATTCTGTATACTCGATTGAAAAAACGCCTCGAAAAACCTTTTCAGAGTGCTTTATTTTTAAACGATGCATAATTTTACCGCCAGGGGCATACATGTATGTCTCATTCTCGTCGATATAACTCAGTTTCTAAGAGACCGCAGCGAGAAATGTTTCTCACAATAAAAAAACAAAAAAAAAACAACCGCCGACTCGTAGCTCTTCAGCAGTACAGCCAGAATAAGAAAACTTAGATCTGTTGTTCTGCATTCGAGTGGATGGTACGGATTTACAAAACGCATTCCAGCGTACGATATTTCGGTCGCATTGTCCTCCTTTTTTTTTTTTTTCTTTTTTTCGAAAACAATTTTCAACGGCTTTAGTTGCATACTTGCAAAGTAAATATTCATTGGAATAGAGTAAATATAACCAAGCTATAGTAAAGCAAGCTCTAAATATAATCTTATTAAAACCTCCCTGAAGTACAACTCCCCTTCTAAGAAATCTGCGCGGGCATCGGCAAATTAAAAAAATGCCAAATTGAAGTTGTTGTCCATGAGATAAAAAAAGGAATTTGTGTTGCAACTGTAACAGTCTATTAATGACGGCACATTGACAGTTTTGAAATCCAGAACTTTTAACACCTCTTGTGGGAATACGTGAACAATTTGAAAATTTAAAAGAAAAGAAATGTAATACGGCTTTTTTTTTCTCGCACCAGAAAGAGTTTTCTCAAAAATCTCTACAATCAAGGAAAATTCTATGTGCATTACTTGCGGTGTCAGTAGAAGGACATTTGCAAACTAAGAGAAAAATACGTGAACAATTTGAAAATTTAAAAGAAAAGAAATGTAATATGGCTTTTTTTCTTCTCGCACCAGAAAGAGTGTTCTCAAAAATCTGTACAATCAAGGAAAATTCTATGTGCATTACTTGTGGTGTCAGTAGAAAGATATATGCAGACTAAGCGAAAAATGAATATCGCCCAAAATACCAACGCTGGTGCTGTTAGCTAAAATCAATTAAAATTAACAAAAACCACTTTTTTAAATGCATTAATTTAAATTTGGTCCATTTCTTGTTGTGCCTCCAGCGGGAAGTTAGCTAACTAACTATACAATTAAACATTTCATAGTGAAAAGCTCTACTTAGCCTAAGAGTCCACAAAAGTTATCTTTTTTTTTCTAACTTTTATAATTTTCTCAGAAAGCACTGAGCTCTTAACAGAAAAGTCTGATAGGAAGAGACAGACAGGCATAAACACAAATTATTACATGTGCTAAAAATCAGCAAATTAATTCATGCATTGCATTGATTATGATACGGTTGCTGGTAAACCGCCAGACTGGAAAAGAGCCACACATGATCAGCAACTTGGAAAAGTGCCACACAGGAAAACTGCCACATGTTTTTCGTTAAGGGGCCAGGCACAATTTACTTTTCCTCCGAGGAACTCCGAGTGTGTGCCATTTTTCCAAGTTACGAATTATGTGTGACAGTATTCTAAATTGTCTAACGACGGGAAGGAGCTCTTTTGTTTGTCTGAATTTTCAGGCTGGTTCATACGAGTGTAGGGTAACTTGCCACTAAAGTTTAAGGGGGAACGGTGTAATAAAGATTGCCGTTTCTTGGCCTCTATTGAGAATTGAATTGGGAACTCAAAACAAATTTGGAGAAAACATTCTATGTAAGCCAAGCGAGATTTGCACTTTAATTTGAAGAAGGAAATTGCCGTGACTAAGTACAGTTTTTAAAACCACAATGCTCGATGAAATTACATAATTACAGCATGACTCATGTTGTACTCAGAAAAGGATGATAAGCTGGAAGTTTTTAATAACGCTACGCTTTTACGTGGGAACTAAATATTTACATAACATGTCAAGTTATTAATATTTATCTTTTATTTAATTAACTCATAGGCCCTGGACCTAGTCCTTTTGAACGGTTTTTATTCTAATGATGTCATAATTGCAGCGTTTAACATCGTCAAGTAAATATCATTGGACTTTTACTTAGACACTAAAATTTAATTCATAGGCCCTAGGCCTTTTTAACCCATTTTATTCTATAAATATCATATTTACAACGATTACATACCAAGTCAAGTTAATAGAATTGCGCCTTTACTTAGGCACTAAATATTAATTCGTAGACCCTAGGACTTTTAAACGGTTTTTAACCTGCCAAATTCACTTTCATAACTGCATAGCAAAAACCTGAGAAGAAACGAAAAAATAAAGCATAGTGAAAACCTGAGAAGAAATTATAAAATAAAGCATATTAAACACCTGAGAAGAAATGAAAAAATTCCCGCGGGACGCCGTTTTACTTCTCCCATTTCACATAGCCCTAATGTTGTTGCCTTCTATAAGTGCCCGCCATAGAGGATAGGGAGTAATCGGGGGGGGGGCTTTGTTCGCGCTCTTTGGGTCACAGGATTTTGTTTGACTAAACTCCATTCATCAATTAACAACTGACTTAGGGCGTGTCTTAGGTTACCACGCAGGGGAAAGGAAGAAACGTCTAAACGAGCTCTTAGCGCTACTGGGAAATCTTTCAGAGGACGTCTCAGCTCGCTCATGCCGCTATTGGGACATCGACTTCAGGACGAGTTCAGACGCCCTTGCCGCTTGGGGGACAGACAATGAAAACGCGTTAACACGCTCTTGGCTCCCAGAGGGTTAACACCATTACATCGTCGACAACGACTGCAATGGTATCGTGCCAGACGGTAAAATAGACCAGAAACACAACGCAAATCACTTTTTCGACGACAGATTGAAAACCTTATCGCATGTGTTGTTGACCAATCACTTACTTGGGTCCTGCGTCTATGGAATATTGATGGGGGACAAATGGCATCATTTATACCGAGATATGGATTAATGATGGCGCTATACTTGGATCCTGCTTCATTGGAGTAGAAATATGAATAAACTGCATCATTATTCCCAACACACCAGAAAAGACAAAGAAATAAAAACACTATTTCTTACTTCGATATTTACATCTTATATCACCTCACATACGCACAAGCATTTTAATATGAAGATACCCCAGTTTGTATTTTTTCTATGAAATTCTGTCTAATTTAAAACAACATACGTTTTTATGTTTCTGTTCTATCGAATCATGTTACTTTTTTAAATCAGTGCTTTCAAAGATAACTTTTTTTATTTACCACCAGTAAGTACTTTTCCTTTTGAAATTCCTTTTTTATTTACAGATTGTCTTAATGTTGGTAGCAATTTCTATTTCGTGCCTTCTGCGGACAAAATATGTTTTAACCAACACAAGGGGAAAAAAATACAATTTTCTTAGATATAAATAGATTTCCAAAAATTGTGTTGAACTTCCAACTGAAAATATGATGTTCACATGACTTCAGGCATCCAGATATTTAATGACTGCGTTGGGCCCGGTATAAAGTTTCCGAATAAAATTGCAGTTATTCGTGACATACTGGAAATCGTATTCAACTTCTTTTCTGTGTGGAAAATTTAACTGCTTAATTAATTTTGATATCTCCAGAAAATTGTACGTTTTCTTAGTAAAGCTTCATGGATATGTTAATAAACATTTTCCTGTGTTTCATTGGTATGAGGAACGACTATACATTGTAAAATGATAGTTATTTTAGTTTCCAGTTTTTTGTTCGAGGAATTATTAAAAAATAGATACAAGTGATTCTTGGGATAGTAATCATAGGCAGCAAAGAAATATAGACGGTACGAGTCTAATTTGTTGGTATAGTGTGCTTTCCGAACAGGGATTGTCGCTTTGCATACGTGTAGGTTGAACCTAAGAGATCAATTTGCGAAGGATAGGCATTTGGAATTTTCCTTAGAATTCAAAAGGGCGTCATTAAGCCAGAAATCACCGCAAATTGTCTTCTCATATCGTGGTTAGTGTCATTTACATGTTTTTGACTTCCGTCAAAACAAACATAAGATGGCAAATTTATGCTTATTTAAATCTTTAAAATTAAACTGTTCAGAATTGCAGTATGTTGGTATTTAGACGTATTTTCTTCTCTAAGTAAATTGTTTTACAAAGGTGACTAAATCTTTAATTATTTTTTCAAGATCTTTACTGCCTTCTAAAATTGTGTAAAACTTTGGACTTTAGATATATCTGGGAAATCGAGAAAGAGACTGAAAATAGCCTTCACCGAGCTGCCGAAATGACTAAATTAATCGCGACTAAATGATTTGGCGAAATGTTGTTTGTGTCAGGGAGACATAAAATAAAATCTTGTGAATCCAGCCAGCAAAAATAATATAGAATAACGAAATAAGGGGTGTGATACAATAGCTGGGAATATTGAAGAATTCCATCATTTGGGTAAGCTCCCATAATTCGTAAATTTCGACGGTCTAGATGAAGGAGAAGGAATAACACACACGTTTATTACTCGTAAATGAAAGTGGCTCAAATCAAGTTCACAGAAGTGTGATTCGAGCCAGCTAAAGTAAACCCACCACACGATCATGAAACAATCTCTTAAAAATCTTCCACCATCTCACATTAAGAGCACTTACCAGAGGGTCATGAAACTGTCTCTTGAAGATCTTCTGCCTTCTTCAACATGCACCTTTCGTTCTACTGGTAACAAAGGGCGTTACATGATCAGATCAACTATTCCTCCATTCAATACGTTCGCCGATATATGTTGCGTTCGCAGGCGTCGAACAATGTCGAATCAACCATTGCACAAAGTGATGACATTTGAAGTAGCATCTGAACTTAGAACTGTAGCAGCACTAAAAAGAGTGGCCCCATTTTGTCCAAGAGACTTCATCTGACGAGAAGTAAAATATCACAAGCCGGGTATTAACATTATAAATTCGTTGCGGCCGAGAGGTGATGTGGACCACAGAAAGCTAAAGTTCGGGATATCGCATTCGCAGAATTGTTATCATACATCCAAGATAAACTTCACACAGAGGCAATGGATTTCGCTTTCAGGATGTCTGATCGGACTCGAATATATGACGTCAGACTTAATCAGCTTTTAGGTGTAGAAGGATATGATAATGTGAAATCCCACTCATATCGTTTGCGAGAAACGTTTGAAGCACACTTTCTGCAGCTAATGTCAGTCATGTCTAGAAAAGTATACCAACTTGTTAGTTACAGGAGAAACTTCCTAAAATGCGTAGATGAGGACAATTATGACGGAGATGCCGTCGCCTGCATAAGATTCATCAGATATATGAGAAAAGAAATTGCAAAATTATATGTTTCATTTTCTGGAGATTTTCAGAAACATTGTCAAGAAATTTCAGTACCACATGCACTGCTAGCCACTGGTAGTATGATTCTGTATGAATGGTATGTAATACAAAACTGCAGAGCAACACAATCAGCCTTGGTAATCAGCAGCTGATAAATTTCAGTCGTCATGGAAGAATGCCTAAATGTGACATTGTGCCCAACACAAAACACAACGAGCCACCGTTTCCAGTATGTCTACGTTTATAAGTTTATGGATAGTCAAGAAACAAGTCAAATATCGGTGTCTTACACAGTCTCGGAATGTCTGTGCCATCCAAACGAATATATGCAGTAACGTCAAGTATGTGCCAACTTGTTGTGAATTCAGCTGCCGAAGAAAGCATTTCATGTCCCTCAAATTTGCGACGTGGTATTTTCACTGTCGAAACACGATAGTATGGATCAAAACCTGAGCAGCGCCAGCTCAAAGGGATCTTTCCATTGAACAGGCATCTCTATTTTCCAGATGACAATATCTGAAAATTTGACAAATTGGGACCCCAAGAACTTTGTTCATGGATGTTATGCAACATATTCGCCCAGTACCTGAACGTATTTGTAACTTTGGCATTATTAAGACAGTTATCCTTCCAAATAAAGAGCTTGCAGTTCCACAGTGCGACATTGAAACTGAAAACACGATGCCTTCTCATACATCGAATAGTTATTTGCATAATGAAGAGGATTTGTTAGATTGTATCATAAAATACCATGACGATTATACTTATAAGGATTGGAACATTTCGCGGGCTGCATTTCGTACAAGCACTATGTTGGGGAAGTTTATCCACCAATTAATTATTTATTGCCACTTTCTCAGGAGTACTAATCAGTTTTTATGCTGTGCCATGCACTTAATTTCGTGGGAGGTATCACAGAGCTTTTGGATACTGCACAGCTGCCCGTTATGTGCATGGATATAAGACGTGGGATATCTGGTACCACTGGATGGGTTCCTGAAGGCCAATGTCTACATATACATCCTCGCTGACAACATGCATGCCTTCATGTTGGACGTTTACCTTGGTGGAGATGGTGTCTACCAACAGGACAAGGCGCCGAGCCAGGTCGCTAACGGATTGCGTGACTGGTTCCGGGAACACGACAGCGATGCCTCCGTTTTCTCTTGGCCAGCGAAATCGCTCGACCTCAGTCACGTAGAGAACTTGTGGAAATATTTGTGTCAACAGATGCAACGTCCCGACCTCCGACCGCGTCACCTACAAGACCTCCGTGCTCTGCTGATGTCCGAATTTTCACGTGGGCGTCAGGAAACCTTGGATTGCCTCATTGCATCCATGCCACGCTATTTGGCTGATGTCATCCGGGCAAAGGCTGGTTATTCTAATTATTAGGTAAATGGTCATATGATTTTCGTACCACTGTGTATACCCTAATGCAATTAAGATCTCGCGATAGTTTGCTTTTCAAATGCAGAGATCCTTCGGAATTAATCAAATATTAATACATTCTTGCGGTTTGATTTTGTCTAGGAATTTTATATCTAATATTTCCTCGTACTCCTTGGAAAGCGGTACAACGTTTTTCGAAAGCCAGTCTTCAACATAAACATATATCCTTGAAATGTGTCCTATTTAGTCAGATCAAGTTAATGTTTTGCCCCCAGATTTCGCATCACATATTTCACGAAGGTTTGCCAGCTTTTGCTTTATTTCTGGACAGCAATACTCATACTTTAGGCACAATATGTCAAAAATATACACTGATGTGTCAGGAAAACTGGTACACCAGTCTAATACTTGATAGGACCCCCACGGAAGCGCAGGACTACAAAATTACAACGGGGCATGGACTCCACTAGCTTCTGGAAATATCCTGTAGGCAATGCCCACCATACTTCCCGCAGAGCTTTTCGCAATTCGGGTGTATTACGAGATCTCGGAATAACATCCGAGCGCGTTAAATGACATCTCAAATGTGTTCTATCAGGTTAAGATCTGGGAACTTGGGTGGGAATGGCAACACCCCTAGCTCAGATGAATGCTCCTCTAGCCATAATGTGGCGTCCCAACACTTGTGTATAGGAGCATTGTCCTATTGGAACAGGCACAACCCATCAGCATGAATGCAGGACATAAACGAGTGTACCTCGTCAGAAAGGATGCACATATAGCGTTGGTCGGTCACAGACGTTTGTAGACGTACCAGGGGTCATAGTGAATTCCAGCTAAACACACCACATATCATTACGGAACCCCCACCAGCCGGTACAGTTCCCTGTTGACAGGCGGGAACCATGGTTTCATGGTTTTTGCACCGCACACGAATCCTTCCATAAGCCTGATATAGTTGGAAACGATATTCGAAGGACCAGGCTACTTGTTTTCAGTCATCAAGTATTCAGTGGTGGTGTTGTCGTGCCCAAGCGAGGTGCATTGCTCTGTGTCGTGTACTCATCAAGGAGACTCGAGTTGAGCGTCGGTTTCCAAAGCCCGTTCAGACGCTGATGTTTATTGAGGCTCCAACATTGAATTCCGATGTTACCCGCGGGAGTGTTGCACGCCTATCGCGTGAAACAATTCTTGACAGCCGACGATGGTCACGTTCACCCAATGTCTTTTTACGGCCACACTGGTATCGTAGGTTGGAGGTTTTGCCGGAATTCGTGTAGTCACGGTATACCCTTGCATAGGTCGTCCGTTAAAATCAGAGCTTTGTTTCAACCTCCCAAACATTATGGCCCATCTCACGAGCGCAAATTATGAAACCGCGTTGATTATTCGCTTAAATCGTTATTACTTGTCATTTTGATGCCGAAAACAGCTCTGATAGCTAGCAAGGATGTCTATCGCTTTATATACGCACTGGCGTACCCAACCGAGTACGCGCATAGGTGAGGTTGCTATGTATTTTGCATAACCTCGTCTGTACCAGTTTTTCTGGCATTTCAGTGTATATTCGCTATGTCAGAATAAAATCGTATTTCCTTTTTAATGCACCCACGACACCCATTTCTAAAGCGAAATATATTCTCATTATTACACAAATGTTTATTTTGATGGCATCTCAATTATGAAAGAAAGAATAGTATCCTAAATAAATAAACTGCTTTTGCTTCGCATTATGAAAAAACACTAAGCAAATGAACATCTGCCAAATCAAACTGCAAAACCTTATGGAAATGTTAGCGCTATATGATTTTGAAAACAAAATGTGTACGTAAAAGTACATACATTTTAGAAATCATCTGTTATAATCACAGTAACCTTCCAAACGTTCTGTTAAGTACTTCTGCATTAAAAATACTTTTGGCAACCCAGTTACAATTTTTCCCAAAGGAAAATTATCCTATTAAGACGCCTGTGCAAACTATGTGGTCGAAAGTATCATCATTCGAACATCCAAAAGTGCCTTTTGACGGCAAATAAAATAAAAAAATCAGAATTGATCGATTCTTTTCTCCTCTCATAGCCTGCACTCGTTGATATGAAGGATTTGTATTGGTTTTTGCACTTTGGTGAGGCAATCCTTTTGCATTTTACTCATTAATTAGGTCAAGTCACTGATTTATCGCCTGGGATCGCTGCCTGTGTTAAAAAGGAAATGCTGATAAATGCGTCCATAAAGGGAATGCTCATTTTACATTTTTTTTTTTTTTTTTTATGTTTTTATATCCCATATGCAGTACTATTAAAATTCAAATGAAATGTATTTTAGTGGCTTTCGTGTTATATCTTGAGTTAGTTTCCCTGAGCGTTGTAACTTGAAGAATGGAGACTTTATATATATTCCTCAAAAATTAGCTTACAAGAGGAACATGTATCCGTCGTACCTGTTGCACAGGCTGCTATACATGAAAGAAACGTGTGCAAATATAAAACTGTTGCTTCAAAGTATAGCATACAAAAACCACTCACGGGATATCTGTGGCGATCTTAAAGTGATAACTTTCTTCCTTGGTCTACAACTTGGATTCCCAAAATACTGCTTTTTCTCCGTAAATAGAACAGTAGTGACAGAAATTCTCATTACATTAAAAAGACCTAACCTAAAAGAGATACCTTAATTCCAGGTAATAAAAGTGTTGTTGCTGAGCATTTGTTAAGTCTTCAGAATGTGTACTTACCACGTTTTCACATCAAACTGGGTTTGATAAAAAAATGTTGTACAGGCATTGAAAAAAGATTCAGTAGCCTTTCGTTTTCTGAAGAACAAATTCCCCAAAATTTCTGAAGCCAAAATTAAACAGCGCATTTTTATTGTTCCACAAATAAGCGAACTTAAGCGTGATTTTGCATTTAATTGAACTTTGAATGAGACTGAAGCTGCTGCGTAGAAGTCCTTTAAAGATGTGATACTGAACTTTTTAGGTAACCGGGAGGCAGAAATTTATAAAGAAATTGTTAATGAGCGTCTTGAAATCTATTAGGCTGTGGGATGCAATATGTTCCTTAAGATACATTTCCTTCACTCGCATCTGGTTTTCCCCCTACAGAACTTAGGAGATATAAGCGATGCGCACGCAGATCCTTTTCATCAGGTCATATGCACCATAGAAAACCGCTATAAAGGAAAATGTAGCGCTAAAGTGCTAACTGATTACTTTTTAACTGTGAAAAGAAATGTAGTACAAACAAATTACAGAAGAAAATCTGAAATAACTACTTTTTAAGGTAACTGTAATTATTTGCTTGTAGCGAAATATACACGCCAAAATTAAGGCTTATTTTACACTGAAACAACAGGTTACTCGAGAACTCTGCCCGATAGCACAATTAAACAAGTAGATTTGTAATCAGCAGGAAAAATACTGTATGATTCGGTATATGCAGTCTTTGCAACAAACAATACGTTTGCTTTTGTTGTTCAATGTAATCAATTGATGGATATCCTGAAGTTTAAAATTTAATGAACTAATAAATATGATATGCTAAATATTTGTGGCATTTAATTAATGCAGTTGATTGTGGGACTTATGATCTGCTACATCATATCTTTTTTAAATTCAGATCAGTTAATGTCCGTTTTTCACTAGACAGTTGGCGTACATATTTGTGGGGTTATTAAACTGTAAGTTGGATGTTTTAATATCTACATGTAGGCATGTCTCATGTTTGGGATATTTTAAATTTTTCCAGTTTATTATCAGTAAAATTTATTAGATATAGAATTAATAAGTATTCTTTTCTATAGATAAGCTTATGTTTCCCAAGACGTTACTGCTACTTGGTGATCATGGTGCTAACAGTGAGTGCTATTCAAAAAAGTAAAGTGATTTTAACCCTGATTGGAATCACAGTTTATGACGCGTTCCTTCACTTCTGTGTAACAGTAAGGTAACTAATAGTATAATAACGGTGGGAGTTAACCTTTTATACGTAATTCTGCTTTAACGCTTTAACGACCAGGTTCCTGAAATCTTGAGTCAACGCCTACTTCATACCAACGCCTGCTTTACTTATTTGTTTAGCGACAACAATGATGACGGAATGTTACTTCTGCGAAACCTGTAGAGACCGTGTAAACTCAATGAACAGGAAATTCTTCCCACTGTAGACGGGCGTTTCGGGAAGTCGTGGTAGCTTTGATGTAAGGGCGTATCGGGCGTTATGGTTTTTAGAGGGTCAATTCTGATATTTTTGGTGTAGTTTTTACAGCTTTTTCAGTTGAATTATGCGTAATTCTTTTACACCTAAAATGGTATGTTACAATTTTGAAAGAAACAAGGCAGCATTTTTTTCAGCCTTGAAATGGATGAAGCAACTAAAGATTTACTAAGTAACGTTCAGAGTTCACTATTTTCTCCGATTTTAAAAAAATTTAACCTCACTCACTGAGAGAACGACGTAAAAGTGAGCTCACAAACACTTCTGTGAAAAAATCACGAAGAGCAGGCAGCTACTAAATCGCAACAGGAGATAACGAGTAACAACCAGTAACAACTAACAGCTACAGGAACAGAATTCAATCGGTAGCGGTTAACACGGAGCTGTGAAAAATCACGAAGAGCACGATGGGTAGCAATGACAGAGTGAGGAACGTTTATAGGACGATCACTGTTACTCACTGCTTTCAGTAGCAGGCGCTACCTGTGATTTTTCGATAACCGTGATCAAATCACAGATAGTGAAATAACGGTCATCTCTATTATTTTCAAAGGTGAGTTCGTAGACCCCTAGAAAAGAACAGAAGTCGGAATCTTATGTTTGTGACAGCGCCCCAGTTGTTGGACATGAAAGTACTTTAGTGTCTGTATAATGATACGGTAAGTGTGGTTATGTAAGTAGCGTTGCTAAGAGAATTGTAAATGTTTGAAAAAAAAAGGCAGATGGTTACGGTTCCAAGTTTTAGTTCCATGTTGGTCCACTGGTGCGCTCTTCTATTGAGATGTGAGGGGACAAATTGTTGCCATAAGTCTCTATGGAAAATTTACCTCTGTATGTAGACTAATGTATTGTTTCGCCTTTCCCTAGGATAGAGATTTCTTAAACATACATGTTAGGTGGAGCATCGCATGATAATTTGTTGCAACGCAGCTAATGCACACGAGTAAGTGTCAAACGTGAAAGAAAATCCTGTGGCCTACTCTCGCAAATCTTGTCAATTCCACAGCTTCACTTCCAAAATAATATAAGTGTTTTGCTGTATTCACTTTTTAGTACCAGAAAAACGTAGTATCTTCTGTCCGTACGTGTTCAACAATAAATCCTTTTTTTTTTATATGTTATTTTTGCTTAGGCTTCAGAAACCTCAATGCCCTGTTCAATTTCGAGAAATTTTGTTTTCGACCTTTGCTTATGCATGAGATGTATATTCACATGAGATACTTCTTTTCTTTGTGCACACTCATCTTCGTTGAAAATAGTTAATCTTATGGATGATTAACTCTGTTCGACAAAAGTAACGGGCGAAGAGCAAGGGTTAGCTGACCCATTTACGTTGACTTCAGTGACAGCGAGTGGCTGTGCTATGGTGTATCATGATTTTGGTTTAAACCGATTTGTCAGCGAGGATTTAAGTTTTTATCTCATCCCTCCCATATCTATGTCTTCTGTGCAATTGTAATTGGATGATTGTAAGTAAGAGTTCTATCACAAAAATCGCTCATATCTTTTATTAGTTGAATAGTAATATATGACTTTGAAATTCTATATGTAGCATAGAGAAATATACGGTTATGAAGAGGATTCTTACTACACGAGATAAAGTTTTTTACATGTGTGAAAACATAGTACTGAAAAGCAAAAACGGTAGCACATCAGAGTATATGTAAAATGTGTATTATTCGTATTTTTGTATACACTTAGTGATGAAGATTAGTCGTGTGCACCACAAAAGATGTGCTGCATTTGTGTCGAGAAGCATTTCGACTTTTGCCGAAAAGTAACAAAGGTAATAAAATGTTTTGGTCTTGTTCGAAAAGGCCACGTTTTTTTATGTTTCGATGCCATCGGAGAGTGGTAAATGTAAAATCAGCTTTACGCCCTTTGGTAATCCAATGCATAGGAATACCTTGCAATTAGCACTGTTTGAAATTCACCCACACTACTGTGAAATGTACCAACGAGTATGAGCTTACCTGCTACCGTTGCCAACCCTTTTTATCCCTACCTGACTTATTGCCCGGGCGTTCAACTGAGGGTTTCACGCCACCACGTCCTTCGAATTTGCAAATCATCCCGTGCCACATTTTAAAATGTTGATTGCCTTTATTTTTTAATTGGAGGTTTAACGACCACCGTGAGTAACTTTATGGGCTATAAGAAGTTGCCCGTCCTGAATTTAGGACCACTGGTTCCAGGGAAGGGAGAATGTCAGTTCCGTATAACAAACACAACACCCATTCTTAGCAGGGATTTGTACCCGGACCCCTTTCGGACAAAGGATCAGAAGCCATCGCCTAAGACCACTGCGCCACCGGGGCGGCTTGATTGCCTTGTGACACGTTCGTCTGTATAACTATCCACCTAGCTCTTCAACAAGGATGTGCGTTACCGGAATTGAAGTCACGAAACTTTCGACGCGTAGATCTCCTGAATGCGACGTCCGATTGGACAACGGACAACGGTTTTCGGCTTCTTTATCCAAGAGGAATCGTCCGGCAGGTTTATTGTGCGGACGATTCTGACCACCCTGTATGAAAAACAACCAGGAACGTGTTAACAGTGTTGGGGTTAATGACACTTATTCGTTTTAAGTACAGAAGAAGAGTAAACTTCACACGTATATGGTTGGGGCGTGTTCCCTTAGCTTTCAAGTTAGCGAATGATGTCACACTGGCAATTACGAATATTTCTTCCAGATGGATCTTTCGAATACTTCTACCGATCCTGAGGATGGCTTTTGGCTGAGATTGTTAGAATCAGCTTATTCAATGGATCCTTATTTTTCTTTGTCTTGTCTTCTGTACCACATCGGTGAATTCCTGTACGTCGTAACTCAGTTTCGGATTTGGAAATCCTGATTTCCAAATGAACCAAACAATTATACTAGAGTATGCAGAAACATTTCAACACATAATTTTGGCCCTGTTTTCAGCATTTTTAAGCTTGCATTGTTCTCTTTCATGTCCTGAAAAAATTACAGTAATCTCCTTCAGTACAGGAGACTTTGCTTCAGTAAATTTCTATTAACGGCATTTCATTATCTTAAAATGATCAGTTCAATACACGAAGCATATAATGCAGGGAAAATATTTGTCAAAAGAGGTAAAACAAGTATATTGCAAAAGGGGAGCTTTTTTCAGTGAAAAATGGGGGCGAGGAAAGCATTTCTGTTTCTATCTCCCGCCCAAAAGCCTGTTGAAAGCCTTAGATGAAAATCAAATACCAATGCCTGAGGAAAAATCAGTATATGTTGCATGTATAAAAAATATGAAAATCAATTTTTCTAGTATGGGAGATACATGCACAAAAATAGTCACACTCTATTTATTTAACACACTATTGTTTCTTTAAGTCTCTTCTTGACAATACAGTCGACATATAGGTGCATGGATGCTTTTTTTAACTTTCTAAATTAAGAATCTCAGTCACATGATTGCCATCTGAGAGTCAGAAAGTTAAAGACATTAAGATTAATTTTTCTTTGGAAAACAGAGCTGTTCAGCGGGTGGATAATTGCGATGATTTCATTTACATTGCTGGCTGGATATGCACACTTAATGATAACTTAGGAAGGTGTTAAGCTACAGTCAGGGCAATATGCCTGTTTCGCCCTATTTTACCAATTATCTATAAACATGAAGTCAAATAATATAAATTTTTGTCTTTAGATGCTTGCACCCGAGTCAGTCATATCTGATCATGCAATAAAGCGTAAATGAAAATTGAAGTACTCCATCCTCGGAACTAGAAAGAAACAACTTCTCAGATGCGGAAAATATAGCACTCTTGCGCTTTCGGAAACTTCTCGCCGATAACAATTTCAATATATAAGGCTGAACTCCTTCGAATGCTGAAATGTAGAGTTCGCTAAGGAACAGAACAAATTGTAAATACTCGACACAGTGCAAATGACATGAGCAATAGCTTCAAAGAAAGTGAATATTTATCGACCGCCGACAAATATTGCTCCTTTTGTGTGATATCCACGTGTTGACACTCATCTACGATTGAACCTAGCTATGCTGACCCCCAGTTTGTCTATATGTATAAGAATACTGGTGCCACGTATTCATTAGGATGCCTATATGAAAACGACTTGCAAGATGCGTTGTATATTATATTGCGGTTATTCAGCTATGTAGAAAACAAATTCTATGGGAAGTGTCATCAACAGTGAGGTTTATCAACAAGCCAGGAGTTAGCGAAGGAACAGTAAAGGACAGCGTGGGCTAAATGTTTGCTTTTTTGCAATTCTGTATTTCACACTCAAGTATTTCCACTAAAAGTAATTTGGTCAGGAATATTCCAGGACCCAATTTATTCAATTTCTTTCAAATCCCAATGACCGTTCCGTCTTGCTCATCGTTATTAAACCCATCGATAGGCTTCCCAAATAGTTTTGACAAGGAAAAAGCATTAAACATTGTACCATTGATTTTCAAAAATAATTTTTTTTATGAATAATAAACTGCAGTATTAATCACATTTTTTTTTTTTTTTGCACATATTATTTTTGGGTATTTTTTTTCTAATTTCCTTACGTTTATACTTAACTTTAAAATACACTCACGGATAATTAAATGTGTACAACAAGAAAAGAGCATCGGATTAAACTGAAATTTTATGGACATAATGATACAGATCAATGATACACATGATGGCAAAAACATAGCTACAGGAAAATTACAGGGGAATCTGTGCAACGCGGTCCGGCCATTTTCAATACCGCGTCGCACCGCTTCGTGCGGCAATACAGGCTGCAATGCGGTCCGGCATGGAGGCGAACAGATGCCTGGTGTTGTCATGCGGCATACTGGCCGACACGTGTTGGAGGGTTTGCTCCTAATCCCACAAAGTGCTGCACGGCGGCATCCGACGTTTCAACTGGCCCCACACATGCTCGATCCATATATGCTCCGGGGAGCGGGCAGGCCGTGAAAGCGTCTGGACATGATGTAAGCAGTCCTTGGCAAATCTAGCCGTGTGCCCGCGGGCATTATCCTGATTGGTATAGCACATCTGGAATCCCGGCCACGAATGGGAGCACATGGGGTCGTAGGATGTCATCCATATACCGCTAGAGTGTCAATGATCCACGTACCACTAATAGAACTGATCGGCTACCGTAGGCAATGGCTCCCCAAACCATAATGCCTGCAGTATGGCAGGTGCGGCGCTCGGCAGCGAGGTTGGGATTGTGCCATTAACCTGGGGACCTCCACATCCAGAAACCATGATCATCTGGCCCCGAAATTAAGCGGCACTCATCGCTAAACACCAAGCGTCACCAGTCTGTGGCGTTCCACGTCGCTCTACCCTGGCACCACTGCACACAGAACCGGCGATGTTCCGGTGTTAAATGCAGCACACCTAAGAGGCGCTGGGATTGCAGATTCGCTTCTTTGAGGTGTCGGGAAATGGTTCGTGGGATAATAGGAGCCGCTACATCTGCCTGTATAGTGGACAGGGTCCCAGTGGGATCCGTTCGTTCTTGGCGCACGTTCCGCCGATCCTCTCTACCGATGGTCCTTCTGGTCCGTCTGCAGCCGCTCCGCCGTGTGGCAGTGCCGTCACGTATCCACTGCTCAAAACACAGTCGGACGTAACCCACTCTGAATAAAATATTTCGTGTACGTTGCAAGTACGTAGCATTAAAACACTGATACTTTTTAGATACGTTGCGCAATGTGACTTTAATGTTTCAGAAACGTTACGATTAGGTCAAGATATCCGCAAACGTTACTTAACTTTGAAACATAACCGATAAGTTACAGTGAAATGTTTTTGTAACTTCCACATACCGACTTCATGTTAATGTATTGGAAAGATATTTGTATTTACTGTTACGTATGTGAAAGATATTTCTGTTATCATCATATTACTGTCACGTGATAATAGGGGGCTTCTGTAACAAAGGAAACCGCTCACAACTGTCCACGTGCTGTCTCAAGGACGGATAATTTTCCACGTGAACTTCTCGACCATCTTTGTCCTCTATTTTCCTTTTGTGTTCAACCATAACACTATGTGTGCGACGTGGTCTTACCTAACATGTTTTGTTCGCCATTTTGTTTTTACCTCCACACATGGAATCACCTATTTGTACGCCATTTGCTTTCCCCTATCAGGAAATTTTACCGTGTGACGTCACGAGGCTGGTGAATTTTTTTCCCCAAGGAAATACAAATTCTCCAAGATCACGATAAGCTCGAACCCCTGTCCAACGGGTTTCTAGGCAGTCGCAATATCCCACTCAACCACGGGTCACCTTGACCTTGCAGCTCTCTGTAGGAACTAACGAGAAGGTCAATGCTTTGCGAATACGTTATTTAATAGAAATGTATAATTATTTTTTCAACGGATCATTTTTTTTTCTGTAAGATGACTTAAGTTTTTTCTTGATTAATCAAAGAAATGAACCTTTTAATGCATATCTTACTCTATTTTTTTCTAAATTTGCGTAGTCGTTAAACGTCTATATATATCAGAATTATTTTTTTCTACCTTTACAAACGAACAACTACTTTAGTTTATTTTTTTTCCGACACAAAACTAACAAACGTACTAAGATATTATACACTGGCGTGAAAAACTTAAGGATGGACACTAGTCTGCACTTACGAGTACGACAGTATCACCAAGGAATATCCCAGTAGCACATGGAACGACAACGAGAGTACTTAGTTGAAATGACACAAATGCGCATGCGCATCCACGTCGTTGCTAAACCCAAAATCTTAAATAAGGCCGGAATATACCATCAAGGTAGCAAATTATGTACAATGCAAACTATAAAACAGTAGTGTTGGTGAATGCTGTTCTTAACGTAACCGTAATGTACAAATAGTTATGTTACAAAATAGATGTTGCTGAAACGTAATTGTAAGATATCTCTGAAAGTGTAACGAAAATGAGAGATTGTAACAATATCGATGCATATCTGAAAAGTTTTGTGCTGTATAGGTATGGTCAGAACGATCCACGTTGCGGGCTATACGCCGCCCCGACCACCCTACGGTTTTCAGCCTGATATCAGCCCTCTCTCAAAGTCCGTAAGTTGCGTAAATCGACGTCCCTGGCGTCTACCCGACATTCTTTTCACTCTGTACTCTAACTTACGTCGTCGCTGCTTTTCGCGTTTATGTGGCATCGACAACACGCCGGTTTATAAGGCTGCCGGTTCGTGCTTGCAACGCCACCACAGTACGTGCGGTCATGCGCACTTGCACCAAACTTGGATCTTTTGCATAAAAGCACGCATTCTAGCTGTTTTCAAGGTTTCGCGTTTGTAGCATGTTTTCTTCTAGATGCGCAAATTTATTGCCCGCGAGTGTATATTTATCTCAAATGAGTATTATAACAAATATACACCGAAGAGCCAATAACATTATGAGAAACTGCCCGATATAATGGTCTTCATGCTCATGTTCCAAAAATAGCTATTACCCGACAATACATGGAAGCCAAAAGAGTTTTAAAGGTGCCTTGTGGTTAATATATATCAAATACGTGGAGATAATGTAAATGGACGATGTCATCGCTCTTTCCACGTTATTTTTAAACAACGCATAGCGACTGAAAAATTGTATTCCGGCACCGCTGGGATCGAACCCCAGAACTCTCGATAACTAGTCGAGTGCGTTCGAATTTACGCTACGGCGCAAACAATTCTCAGCGCCATGCGTGGTTTATCAGTCAGCATCTGACTACACGAATACGTTCTGATGGTCTCAGCAACTGAGATGTCGTCATCTGGTGGCATTTAACGCAACAGCTATTTAATTGTAGCTGATAAATCCCAAGAGCGATAGAAATGGTTAATATATATCAAATACGTGGAGATAATGTAAATGGACGATGTCATCGCTCTTTACACGTTATTTTTAAACAACGCATAGCGACTGAAAAATTATATTCCGGCACCGCTAGGATCGAACCCCAGAACTCTTGATAACCTGTCGAGTGCGTTCGAATTTACGCTACGGCGCAAACAATTCTCAGCGCCATGCGTGGTTTATCAGTCAGCATCTGACTACACGAATGGTATCTAGTATCAAAATGCTGCAGTCTGATCATTCATCTCTTAAAAATTACGTGGCCGACCCAGTGGCGCAGTGGTCTAAGCGATGGCCTCTGATCATTCGTTCGAACGGGGTCCGGGTTCGAATCCCGGTGAGGCATGGATGTTTTGTTTGTCTTACGGCACTGGTTCTCTCCCTTCCCTGGAGCCAGTGACCCTAAGTTTGGGACGGGCGACTGCTTATAGCCCATTGAGTTGCTCACGGTGGTCGTTAAACCTCCAATAAAAAAATTACGTCGTTGAACCGCCGCAGGTGGGACTCCCTTCTCCAACAAATTGCACTGATGTTCGATTACATTGGTGTCTGGAGAACTACATACATACAATTTCACAGGGGCAATACCTGGGTGTCTTCCTCATGTTCCGAAAATCATTTTCAAAATAGGCCGAGTAGTGTGGCACTGCTGATTTTTCTGGTGAAGAAAGTCACAACGAGAGGGGAATACCTTCGCTTGGTACCTGGTCTAAAATGATGTTCAAGTAGGTGGTAGTCGTCTTGATCGTACACGTAACCGCCCGTCAACATTGTACTACATGAAACGTAATTCATCGGACTAGATAACTTTCTTCAATCATTTACGACACAGTTGTGACTATGGCTAAGGTATTACCGGCGCTTTCGACGACAAACTGTGTGAGTGGATTGCAAGCGAGATGATGGTAAGCAGGTTGTATTTGGTTTCGAAGGCGAACTTCCTTGAGACTGCGAAATCCCATTTTCTGCAGGGTTCGATGTACTTTGTTTTGTGACACATTACTGCGGTCAGCAGCATTCAAATTACTGGCGAGGTATGCCACATGATTCCTCCTGTTGACTCGCACCACAACCGATAGCATCCGCTAAATTCTAGCATTGATGAAACGGTGCTAGAAGCAAGGTGTGTTGTCCGCGGTGTGAGAAATACGTGCGGGTGTTACGTAGTTTCTTCCCTCTCGGGCCATCAGTACCCCACCTTTTAATTCCATTAATCGATCGGCAGAGGAGGATCATCATAATTATTATTATTGTTCTGTCTGTTGTCAGGTATTACGGTAACTCAGCAAGTTCTCTTCCTCCAGTTTTCTCTGTCTCTTGCTTTCTCCACAATTCGCTAGCTTCCTGTGCCTATTATATCATCAAGAATAATTAGTTGTTCCGTTCCTCTTGGTTGTTTACATTCAATTTTCCATTCTATTATTATTTTCGATGGGCTGTCTCAGCTTAACATACTGTATGTGCAATCCAGTTATATTTTCTTTTCCTTATTGCCTTTAGTGAATTCCTTCCTTCTTGAACTGTTTGCAATACATTATTTTTGGAAATTTTTTAATCCACTTTATTTTTTCCATTCTTTTGCATAACCACATTTTAAATGCCTCCAACATTTTTGCTTCTTTCTTCCCAGTTTCCCGCATATGCGCCACATATAAAGCAGAATATCAGGAAACTATTTCATAAATATTTGCAACAGAATCAATACGCAGCTTTGATTTAGTTACGAAATCTCAAATTTCTACCGACTGATCTGTTCGGATACACTTTTAGGAAGTGGAAGCGATATTTCGTCGAAATTCCGTTTCATTTCAGTAAAACTTTCGAACATTGTGTTAAAATGTTTGTAAATTCACAGAAAAACTTAGTCAGAAAGATCTGGCAATGGTTTATAGCATAACGCGCATGCGCAGTTCGACTCCACTACGCAAACCACACGTGTAGCACAAAACTTTTCTGGTAAGTACATTTTTCTGTTTCATTATGATTTAAATCAACTGCAGTTAATTGATTTCAGATATGTGCTCTGTAGTATATTTGAAATTGTGTGTGTTATACTAACATCTTCAAAATCCATCATTTACACAGTACGGGGCTGTTTACCAAACTGTTTTGTTATGATATTTTAATTCACATATATAAGGTATTTTGGTAAACCTTCCAAATTGTAAGTTACATTAGAAAAATAACTTAAAATTTCATGAACAAGACGAAATTTCAATCGGGAACGTTGCCTGACCAAACCGATCCGCCTAATTGAAACGCCAACAGGCAACTCCCAATACCAAATTTTCGAATCAGAAACCCTCTGGCCCTAAGGTTTTGTGTAGTACAGATACATATAGCGAAATATCGCAATCCTCCGCCTTTTTTTATCGCATTGGTAATGTAAAGAATTACCAATCAGAAACGTGGTGAGAAGTAATTAGAATCAGCAAATTGTCAGAAATTTTTTAGTTACACAACCCTGAAAATTTAACCATCCAGCAGATACAAGTTTCCAAAGGCTCATAAGGCATACTGTTTTGGTCCGCCCCCCCCCCCCCATCCAATTTAACTTTCTTTTTGTAAAAAGTTTAGCCTATATGTTCTAGCTATTTTTTTTTTTTTTTTGTGTATCGATTTGCAGTTATGGTGATGCAGTGGTAGGAGCCCCTTGTTTAATTTTTACTAAAAATCTAAATCCCTGCAAAATTCGTTCTGTTCCTATTAGGATTGAAGAGACTTTGGAATGACGAAGACTGAGAATTTGAAGATTTGTTTTCAGGACATTTCACATGAAAGCATTTGTAATGTGAAACAAATCCAGCACATTTGTGAAATATCTGACAAAATTTTTTTACCGATATTCTAACTTGATATTCTAACTTATCGGACCGTAAGCAATATTTTCCAAAACAATGATTTTCCTCGAAGTTCTGCATCAGCTATATTAAAAATCTAATTTAGGTTCGATATTTAACGGTGAAACAACTTATCTATTGATTTATAGGCCAAGTCTTAAGTATCGCTATCACGAACTTTCCAAATCAGAAACCAATTCGATGGCACTGCGGGTCAATAAAACGAAGAGATGCTTAACTCGGAGTATGGCACTGCACCCATTAAACAAAGAGATACATAACTCGGAGTATGACCAGTCAGAGTTAAAAAGAATCGCTAAAAAATGAATTAAAGGTACCGACCGGTCTAGAATGCTATGAAACTAAAATTTCTAAGCGATGGCCTCTGATCATTCGTCCGAAAGGGGTCCGGGTTCGAATCCCGGTGAGGCATGGATGTTGTGTTTGTCTTACGGCACTGGCTCTGTCCCTTCCTCGGAACCAGTGACCCTAAATTAGGGACGGGCGACTGCTTATAGCCCATTGAGTTGCTCACGGTGGTCGTTAAACCTCCAATCCAAAAAAAAAAAAAACTGAAATTTGTATTTTTTGTTTCTCTACATATGTATAAAAAATGCTAAAACTCCCACTTTTTTTTTTTTTTTTTTTTTTTGGCAGAACTGACATTATTTCACTGGAAGTATCATACCATGAATTCAAATGGATCTTCAAATTTCCAGTGTAAAATGTGCAAATCCTTTTTTTCGAGACTTAAGTCCTATGCAACTCATATAAAAATACACAAAAACATTACTAGGGTGCAGTTTCCTTGTGGTTTCATAACACGCTCTAGAACATTTGCTAAATTTTCATCTTTGAAGACACATACTTCACATGACCATCTGAAACTTACACCATTGTGTACTACTCAGACTATTAAAAATAGCCTGCCCCATTCAAACATGTCAGTAACAGAATGCAGACTGAGCTTCCTTAATTTCACATATTCAACTACACATAAAAAGACAAGATTAAGTTCCACGTCCTTATGAGCAGTGTAGTAAAACATTGGTAAATTTAGTAACAGGTCAACATTTTCATCGCACTTGTCTCAAAAACATACAACAAATTTTCTGACGGCCAATAAATTCAGGAACAACGAACTGTTACAACCTTGTACAATTTTTCATGCATGCAAAATAATGAGGAAAGGTGCAAAAATATAGTATTAGATAAAAGGAAAGAAATTTACGTGGGACTACGATGGTTTGGAAGAGTACGTGCAGTAGGCCTAGGACGATGGGGTGAAAGTGGAGTCCGGTGAATAGAAGCTTCGTTTAGAAGGGCAAGTAATGTGCGGAAGATTACAGAAGAAAGTGGTTCCGCAGTACGCAGTCATAGAAGCATCTTGTAGGAATACGCTGAAGGAAACAGGTCGACTTTACACAGCATTGTAAACTGCGGTATTGGTAGCTTTTTCAACGGTGTGAGTGGCTCTTTCCAAAGTCTCCATACTTCATTTCAGATTTCGTCACGGCTTAAAATTTCATTATCCAGCAAAATACAATAAACTCTTGACCTCCCTGCTATACTATGATATCTAAACTGAAGAAACTCCTTTATTTTCAAAAATATCCGTTTCAGGGCGCAAAAATATTAGCTACACTATACGGAATAAGAGCACAACTACAAATGAAGTACTTGAAGAAATCAACTACCCCTGTACATCTTTGAAACCATAACTAAAACTTGAAATTCAACCGGAACCAAAAGTTCTTACTCAACACTTCTGTCGTACATGAAAACATTTACATTCCTTCATTTGTTTCCATTCGGATACATTGTGAAACTAATAATGACATTCCGCACATTTCTTTCTCAAAAATTAAAAAAAAAAAACAGTTTTTGAACTATTTCCACTTGCGCCGGATTACAGCACGCATCACACTCTTCCGAAGAATACACTCTACTTTTATTGTATTCTTCTGGGCATTCACTACGAACTTCTGCTCCCTATCAAAACACGGAAGCTTCACGTCGTCGCCGTTAACATCGCTTAAGCCTCCTCCCTCACCAACTGCTACACACCATCGTACTCCAGGTAAATACACTGCCGGACAATTGCTAAGGACGGATGACAATAGCAACGATAGCAACCATAAAATGGAAGGCAGGAAAATGTGGAAATTAGCATAAGTGCGGGATACAGTAAGACGTGTTGTGCGTATGAAAATTTTGGATTGCCGAACTTGTTCGTGACGTCATAGCGCTGATAAGAGATATAAAGGATTTGACGCGTATTGACCGTTGTTGTTCAAACGCAAAGTTGAAAGGGAAAGAATCAATTGACGAACTTGCAATTTTCAGTATGTCTTCCCGACATCACCTAGATGATTTTACGCGTAGCCGTATTATTGGCAAGATTGAAGAAGGGCGAAAAATAACAGATGTTGCCAGGGAGTTTGACGTCAGCCACAGTTTTGTTTCAAGGCTTTGGAAATCATTTCAAACAAATGGAGAGTGTAGCAAACGTCACGAGGGAGGTCGTGTTCGCAGTACGACACCTGCAGAAGATCGGTACATAGTGTTATCAACAAAAAGACACCGGCGCAGCACAGCTAGTGAGGTAGCAAATCAGTTTATGGATGCTACTGGCAAGCGGATCCCCCGAAAAACTGTCGCCAGACGTTTTCATGAAGGAGGACTATACGCCCGCCGTCCTGTTGTGTGCATCCCATTGTCCAGACGTCACCGTTCCGCCCGTTTGCAATGGTGCCATCAACATCGCAATTGGACTGATAACGACTGGTCTGCTGTTCTCTTCTCAGATGACAGTAGATACAGTCTATTGTCTGATTGTCGACGACAACTGATCTGGCGTGATAGTGGTACTGCATATTGTCCAGCAAATATACAGTAAAGGGACCGATATCCGACATGTGGTGTCATGGTATGGGCTGGCATCATGATAAATGGCCGTACGTCCCCCTATGTGCTTCCAACTGGGACTATGACTGGCCAACGATACATTAATGATGTTCTGCTACCTCATGTTCGCATGTTCCGTGGTGCTGTCGGTGATAGATTCATTTTCATGGACGACAACGCAACATGTCATCGAACAGTCGCTGTCCAGGAGTGTCTTGAGAGCGAGGATATTAAACGCCTCGTATGGCCAGCACGTTCTCCAGATCTGAATCCCATTGAAAATGTGTGGGATGCTTTGGGAAGGAGTCTTGCTGGTCGCCAATGCCCTCCAATAAACAAGGACACCCTCATCCGTGCACTGACAGAGGAATGGGATAAATTACCCCAACAGCTGCTTGATAATGTTGTGCAAAGCATGACACGACGTGTGGAATCTTGCATCGCCCTCCATGGTGGCCATATCCCGTATTGACATCTTACGCCGGAACGCCTGCGGACGGTAATTGCATTTTTTTCACGTTTATGTATTCTGCACAAAATGGCCTGTTTGTCCCTTGAACATGTTCCAAAGCCTTCTGGATTTCAGAGCACAATAAATTGTCTTTCTTGTAATGTCCTGGCATTCTGACATTATTTTATTTCATTTGACATCCAACCACACTTACTTTTTTATGCGCTATATAGCCGTTTATGATCCGTCCTTAGCAATTGTCCAGCAGTGTACTTCGGTGAAATTCTTTCACATTCTTTTAAATTACTGTATTTTTGCAGCTTGCCCCATTATTTCGCATGCTTACAAAATTTTATGTCGCACTCTCCCCACACAGTAAACTTTTCCCGACTAAATAATTTAGGACGTTAAATTACACATTTACCACATTGGTAAATTTAGTAACAAGTCGACATTTTAATTGCACTTGTCTCGAAAGCATACAACAAGGTTTCTGACAGCCGATAAATTCAAGAACAACGAACCGTTACAACCTTGTGAAGATGTTAACAATGAGAGTAACCTAAATAAGGAGAATGTAAATGAACTGAGTAGCAGTACAAACAGTAAAATTTCAGATTTAGACATGAACACATCAGTTACTTTGTTTTGTTTAAGGCTACTGGCCAAATTTTATTTACCTTCTTTTGTTGTCGATGTGATCATTACTGAAATGCTGAATATTCATGAAATAAATCAGGAGAATATTATGCAGTTCATAAGCAGTCTGTTGCAAAAAAGTAATCAAGTTAATGAATTTCAGATTACTGAAGTTCTCCAAAAAGAACAAAAGCACGATTTTCTGAATCAAGCGTGCTCAAATAGAGGTTTGCTTGTGACTATTTGACGAAAAAATATTTTGAGCAAAATTTCAGTTATGTTCATCCTGTTGCCATGGATTTAGGCAGAAATGGTGATAATAAAACATTACTTTCTACTGCGTGCCGATCTTAAAAAGTCTGGCAGTTTTAATACAAAATGCTTCTGTAGAAAAGCAAATCAAATCTCCACTTCTGTGTTCTGAAGGAGTTTTATCAAACTTCACAGATGGGGCCATTTTCAAAGGTGCTAGGTTTTTTCATGAATCAGAAAATTTGAAAATTCTGCTGTATCAGAACAGTTTCGAAACAGCAAACCCCCTTGGGTTTGGAAAAAAAAAGCATAAAATTATGGGAGTGTATTACACATGAAATTTATGTATCCTTGGTTCAGATCAGAAATGGAACTAATGCAATTAGTTCTGTTATGCAGACAGGTGGATTTTGATTTTTATGGGCATGAAGCAATATTCATGCCACATATGCAACAAAAAATACTTTCGTTTCCCCAAAATAGTATAAATGTTCATCAAATTTTAGACCATATTTAATCTTTAAAGTGTTTACTAGATATTTACTTGTTACTGTATATTATTCACCACTAAAGAAACTTTTGTTTCCCAAAAATAGTAAATGTTCACCAAATTTTAGACCACGTAACAATGATAAAGTGATAACCAGATATTAACTTCTCATCATTTTCTTAATTATTGGACAGTAAAAAACTGTGTCTCCCAAAAATACTAAATGTTCACCAAATTTTAGATGATATCTAATTTAAGATCAATAACCTGATATTGACTTGTTAGTCTCTTTTATCATTTGTAAGCAAAATAATATTTACCAAACGTAAGACTACATACTTTTAAAATGGGAAAAATGTAATCATAATTATGTTGTTCTTATGATATTGGAACTGAAATTAAAATTAATAATTCATGACTAAATCTAAAGTTCTTTTTCTGAACAAAAAATAACAGTAGCAGCGTTCGAATTACCCAGTGGTCGTCATTGGCCAGTAAAACTTATATCAGACCATTGAACTATTGATTTTACTGGCCCAGATGGCCAGGAAGTTTTTTTTTTTTTTTTTCAAATTTGTCACAAGTTAAAAAATGAATTTCTGTTGATTTTTTTACCTTGCTGTATGGTTTTTTTAGGCTGCAAACTAATGACAGGTTTAAAAACAAATATTGGATATAATTCCATTGAAATGATACATTATTTTCTACATATATTGTAAATGTCATAAAAAAAAATTTCATTATTTTTTTACAGACCAGTGGGCATTTTGGTGGACCAGTGGTTTGCCAATTCTAGTGGTCCACTGGGCCAGTAGATCTTATTCTAACCCTGAGTAGTAATACCCATATGCCTGCCTGCAGTTACCTGTAAATACTTGTAGTTATAGGTGTTAAGCTAATACAATGAAAACTAAACTTTTAATGTGCTAAAGTTTTATTATAATAATCATGATATAGAAATTAGTCTCACTAATTATTAAAAATAAAATCACATAATAAACGTGAAATAAGAAATTATTGAATTAGTAAGGTTTTTTTTTATTTTACTGTCAGTCCTCTTTTACGTTTTTCCCTGATTGGTACATTCTTTGTTTCAGCAGGTTGTTCAACATATTTCAGGCGAATTGCTAACCCAACTAAATGTTTACAAACGTAATCACTGATATACTTTGGGCAATTATTGCATGTGCCATTCAACCAATCAGTCTTGTCCTGTGGTAATTCTACTTCCCACTCGCTAAAATGTTGTTCCTTGTACTCATCGAACGTTTCCCAGGGATTGCCCGAAGTTTCACATTCCAATGCGTCACCACCTGAAATTCGTTTGGGGGCGGGGCTTATAATTACACCGAAGAGCAATTGGATTAGAGACGAGACAGCTGGCGTTATGCAAATGTGGTGCTGTGGGTGGCCCTATAAACGGAAATGACATGACTTATACAACGATCCGACAATATAAGCAGTGATGCGATGGAAATCAGTAAGAGTCCGACGCAGTATCACGTTAGTACATGTGGATGGCAGAATACGAGTACGGTGCAAATCACATGAAGCGATGGATCCTTCTTGCCAGCAGGGTACTCTTCAAGCTATGGGGGTGGCATTCTCGTCTGGGCACTGTTTACGTGGACTGAAATGTAACCCCTGGTACGTGCGACATCGTCCCTCACAGATCAACGTTACTGGGATATCCTGGACGACCATTTGCTCCCATTTGTGAGTCTTCAAGATCCCGCTGGGGACCTCATCCTGCAACAAGACAATGCATCATGCTATCGGTCCCAAATTGTATCCGAATGTTTGGATGAACACTCCACCGACGTGACCTCGCTTCCTTGGCCAGCTAGGTCACCTGACATAAATCCCATCGAGCACATCTGGGATACCATCGAGAGATGTTCGAGGCTCTGACCCCCCTCCCCCCATCATGAAATCTTCGTGAACTGTGGGAGCTTGTTCACTGGTCGTGGATCTGTATGGCTTCCCAAAGCTTCAGGTGTCTTGTCGAGTATATGCCGAGACGAATCGCCGCAGTCATCAGGTCGAAAGGTGGTACTACACGTTACTAGACAGGTATCTCTAATTCAATTGCTCTTCAGTGTATGCTAGCTAAATAATAATTTGATGTAATATTTTTTATTTTGACAAAGTGTTTATTGCAACCACAAAAACTTTCTTTTTTCAGCATTGTCGTGTAAATTTAGTGTTACACATTTGGTAAACATTTACTAAATTCGGTATAGCAATAGTATTAAAAATACAGGCATTACTAAAACAGTAGATACCATTATTATTTTAGTGACTCAAATTTAGTTTTTTGATCTATCATCATTTAGTATCTCAAAAGTACTTTTGATATTCATTATTTTTTTTATTTTTTTGGAGTACAGTGCTAGGGGTTCAGAGTTTAATTTGGTAAACATTTAATTTGATCCCCTTATTAATGACCTGAAGAAACTAGAAAATGGAGTCGATCTGGGCACAGGTAATACAGTGAAAGGTTCAATATTTATTAATATTTAAATTTAAAATTACTTGTTTAACTTTTTATTGTATGAGATTGAATATATTTTTCAGTTGAAAAAATGCTGCAAAATGTTATGAAGTATAAGAAAGACATGTTTAAAAGTATGATTTCCCCTGCACAACACTTAATAATTTTCTAAATTTTACAACACAAAAATATTCTCAAAAGTGATGCTACTACTAATTCAAAAACACATGTTATTCTCTGAAATTATTTATTTCTATATATATAAAAGTTAAAGTATGTTTTGTTGGAAACACAAGGAAAGATACTGCGCACTTCGCAGTAGTCGAAAAGTTAAAAAAAAAGTCCACACATGAGAGGAAGAGAAGAATTGTTTTGAAATTCTCTTTGCGTCGAGTGCGTGGTTCATCATATGAACTCTATACAGCCGCCCTGGTGGCGCAGTGGTCTAAGGTGATGGCCTCTGATCATTCGTCTGAAAGGGGTCCGGGTTCGAATCCCAGTGAGGCATGGATGTTGTGTTTGTCTTACGGCACTGGCTCTCTCCCTTCCCTGGAACCAGTTATCCTAAATTAGGAATGGGCGACTGCTTATAGCCCATTGAGTTGCTCGCGGTGGTCGTTAAACCTCAAATCAAAAAAAAAAAAAAATCTATACGCTAAGTGGCAACCGAACGTAAGTTGTTCATCAGCAGTTGCAATAATGCAAGCTTTAAAAAGAAATGAACCCTCAATATGTTATGTGTATAGTGCTCCTATTATGTTATTTTATTAAATAATAGTTTTGTTCATCTAATGAAACAATTATTCAAGGTGAGTTTGTTCATGCATGCAATAGTTCTTCTTTTCCAAAGTTTTAAGTCCGCCACTGGGGCATTGGGCTACTTGCTTCCGAAAGACATCAACGATAAAATGTAGATAAACAATATGTTTGTTCTGCATATGTTCATAAGCGGTTTGATGGATTTACACCAAAATTAGCATACAAACTCTTCATCACCCAGATTAAAAAACAGGTGGGACGATTTTCAGAAATTCCATCCCTAAGGGGGTCAAATGTGTTTTTATGAGGCCCTCTATAGACTGGGTGAAAGTCGGCTGCTGAAGTATTGCTCCATGTCAGAGCAACAGTCATCAGGTGACGCTTCACTGCTCGCAAGTGTCCGTGGTACAGGCATACGGGAAAGAGTCCAAATGGTTATGCATCATTCTTGATGGTTTTCTAAGCGATTTGCTAGAAAGTGCCTTATCTACACTAGAAAGCTGAAAGCGATGTGCACGAAGTGTATTGTACATGTTTGCTATTTTGAGTTTTTAGGGCTCAGAACGGCCATTATAAATTGTGATAAGGTGTTGTCTGAACGGCAGGTGCAAATAAAGTACTGCTTTGTGATTCAGCATGGTGAATAATTTTGAAGTGCTCAAAAACAAACTTTGTCTATCCTGGACAATGCTGGGTACCTCCACTAATAATTGATAAAACATAAATTTTAAAATTGCTGTGGAGGAAACATTGGTTTTGAAAATTTTTAGTGTTAGTCATGCAAAACATATTTCCACTTTGTGTTCTCAGCTATAAATGTGCCTCAGAAATGGCAGCACTTGTAAGGAAAATCTCCTGTTTTTATTCTTGTAGCCACAGGGCAAGAATTCCTAACCAAAAAGCAAATTAAGTAGAAGTTAAAAATTTCCACTTCCCTCCACAACAGTTATTTATTTTACATTGCATTAATAAAGGTAAATAAACCCACTTGAATTTTTTTACAGCTTTTCCAGTACCACAGACTCCATTAAAAAATAAAATTTCAATGTTACTTTAATTTTATCATTATTAGTACTTGCAAAATGTCATTGACAAGATAAAATGGTTATCAAAGTTATTGGTCTGGGCTTGCAAATAAGAAATCCAGTTGTCTGCCAGGTGTGCAAATAAAAATGTGTTGGAGGGGGAAATTCATAGGTCAATTTTTTTTTTTAAGCATTAATGGAAAAGAAATTAAGTAAAATAGCACAAGAAAAAGTTGCTTCGAGGTCCACCCTCTCCCCATGAATTCAGTACTGTCTCCCTAATAGTAAATGTTTCCCTGAATTCCGGCCCATACAGCAAGCCAAGAGGGAATGCCGTCATAAGTCATAATCCTTTCAGCGAGCATTGTTCCTGATCACTCTGCTTACCGTGGAGACGACACAAAAAAAACCCCTCCAACGCTGAAATATAAACTGATACAAAAACAGTAAAGTCATGTGAAACACTTCCCAAAAAACAAACTACCAAATACAAATAACCCAATGACATGAATTCGTCTGTCGGTTGGGGGAGAGGTGTGGAATATCAAACACTTTTCCAAAAGTTATAGCTGCTTAACCTTAAATACGTATCAAATGAAACAAAAAGGTTTAAAGCAAACTTGCATGAACACTGAGTAACAAATCTCTCGGTGCTCTAATAAAAGCCCACCCAGACTTGTGTGGCTTGGTCTGTAGATATTAAAAATGGAATAACTATGTTTAGATGCAAAAACCTAACTTATTATTTACAACTCCTAGTTTAAAATGTAGTTGATATATAAACCTGTTAAGAAACGAATGCATGAATTATGTTGGAAGCCTATGAATTGAAACAAAAAAACTTGCCTTTTATGAACTTTTGATTAATAATCTATGAAGATAACAACATAACAAACTGTTTGTGAACTTGCTTTTTAATAATCCTAGATGATAAACGAATGAATGCGTAAACTTCGTCAAAAACAAGGTTCACACATACGAGCAATACTGTTTTGTTTGAAATGTTAAGAACCCTGCTATGACATCACGCGCGACAGCAGTGCCGCACATTAAGGCTCGATCAAATACGACTTCCTCCGGTCCAGACAGCATGGCATCACATCATTCGGAACTGCTATTCGTTCAGTTCGCCGCTCGCGAAGCTCTTGAAGTCAGGAGACATCAGAACTTGGAATCTTCGTGGATGTTTAGTAATTATAATATTTCAGCAGGCTTTTAGATTAAAAAGGAAGGTCGCCCATCGTGCTTCGGCAAAAAGTGGGTCCTCTGCCCTTTCTATCATTGCACTTAGAATAATAAAGATTGTTCTCTTTGAATATTAATTGAAGAGACGAGTTAAAAGGTCAACTGTTGCCTAAGTACAGTGGGTAAGCTTTGCTATAAAAAGTGCTAGGTTCTCAAGAAGTCTTTCCTCCATTGCACTACGGAAGGATAAATTTATAAAATAGGTATGCTGCCTTAATAAGTAGGCTTCTCTGCCTTTAGAGGAGTTTAAACTCCCCAATAAAAAGTGCTTTTCTTAGCTCTTTTCAAAGCTTAGGAAAACTCGGAGCAAAATCTGGATTTTTCGCACAAACTCGTGCTGAAAAAACTATTTTTGCTAGGAATTGCGCACTAATTTATTTAGAATTAATTAAATTGGACAGCATATTCCTGGTCTTTAAACATACACAAGCACCAAAAAGATTTTCATTTCAGTAATTTTCGATAAATTCTGCATTTCTATGCAAAATGATGCAGATGCACTAAATAAAAATCTATGTGCTCCAGAAGTAAATTAAACAGTGAATTGAGGGACTTTTCTCAGATATAAAAGGCTACAAAAATAAAAACCTCCAACACCCAAAGCAAAATAGCCTTAAAAATAAAGATAGTAAGCGAAAAGCTGTAAATGCATGAAACAGCAAGAACTGGAGGAAGTTTGCTCCGCCCCTCTGGAAAAATCCAGAACAAGGAGACAAAATTTGGTTCTGATAGAAATAAAATTAGATTATAAGAGAAGCATGCATTTTTCTCTAAAGAAAAAAAAAAAAAGTCCAAACGGCGCACAAAATAAAGTAGAAACCACATGCGTTCGAGTGACGTGGGAAGCTAAAAAAGTGGTTTAAATTCAAAATAGACTGCGTGGGGGTGGGGTGGGGGTTACGGTGGTTGTTGCAAGAAATCAATCATCAGAAAAGGTATTCCAGTAAAGAAAACCATCAGCATTTATCCATACTAACTGGAAAAGCAGAGGGAAAGGCTTCGCTCAAAAGTGCAAGTCACCATAACACGGAGTACCAGTTAATGTGGAATCAGTGGAACGAATGATGTTACGTCACAATACCTGTACGCCATCCACTTTAGTGTCGACCGAGAACAAACAAGCACTGCTAGAAGATCAACAGCCAATGGGAACAAAGTAAACAAAAGGAGCATCAGCGCTGGACTGGCCATTCTCCGAACCATTACGCCGCACATGTGCAGGTTTGAACTTCAGCGTTCAGCATGGAAGAAAATAATTTGGCGTACGATTACGAAAAATTTAGTTTTGGTAGTGTCGTGATGGCGGGCCAACGCGACACCCGTCCTGAGACATAGGTTGTGCATCATTGTTCTGAGGTCTAATGACATCCCATTTTCCTTGACGTCTTCTTGGACGGTTTTCAACATGACTTCTCCACCCTCACCGATGAGTTGAGTGCACCAGAAAGGTAAAACCTTAAATATTTCCTTTTTTTCCTTTGGCCATCAAAATTCTTCATAAACAATGAAGGCCCATCTCCATATGCAGAAAAAGATAAGAGCAGGAAGCGGAAATTACAAATAGAAAGTGTTTGATTGCTATTTTATAATTCTGATGAAACATGATACTTTCTAGTTGCACATTATGGTATTAACCAAATCATGCCATTATACGTGGAACATATATAGTATCTGAAACAATCATTTGATGTTTCTGAATATTTCTGTTTGACGCGTTATGTCCTATGAAAGTTTGACTGGCTGATACGTAATGTCCGACTGTGAAAATTATTTGTGTGTCAATTGACCATTATAATTAAAAAATACATATTAAGCGTATTAATGCTTACCACTTGCGAACTACCCCGCTTTCCTTCGCTGACAATGAAGGAAAGCGGGGTAATTCTCAAGTGGTAAGCATTAATATGTATTTTTTAACTATAATGATCAATTGACACAAATAATTTTCACTGTCGGACGCTACGTATCAGCCAGTTGAACCTTCACAGAATATAACGCGTGAAACAGAAATATTCAGAAACATCAAATGATTGTTTCAGATATGAAACATGATACATTTTGCCTGATAAAAGAAAAAAAAATCCAAGTCAATGAGTTTCTGATGTTGAGCAAGTGTTGAATACATTTTTTTTTCCTATTTTTTGTATGTCTTTGTGAAGGAAGAATGAAAGGGGAATTGCTAAGAATGTTCTTTTCTGTTTGACCCATCAGATGCCCCGAAAGGGTATGCTAAATTTTTAAATTGGAGTTTTAAATCCAAATGTTGAAATAGAGAAAGAGAAGGTACTTATGTTAAGAGGATTTGGGGTAGAAAATTTAGAAATTTGCAAAGCCAGAAGAAGAGGTAATGTAATGCATTACTGTCTTTCAAAAATTCTGTATCTGTTATTTTTTTCTTATTGGCCAAAGTGTAAAGATGTGTGATGTATTCATGTGGATGGAGTGGTATATTCAAGCTGGGGGAGGTGGGGGGTTAGAAATGTGATTGTCTTCAAAGCCTGTTAATAAATATGAGTGAATAATTACAAGGCAATTCTATATAATTTTGGTATATTGGTGTAAATTTGGTAGTTGTGAAAAGAGTAGTTATCCCATGCTTTTGTGATAATTTATTTCGGTGAAAAATATTTCCAAAATGAATGTAAATTAAGTGAAGGAACTAATCAATGGTGTAGCTTGTGAAATATGAGTCCCTTCAAAGTTCAGTTGGGTGTAAACCTCTTTTGGCCTTCTCGGGTGTGATGTGTTAAAATTAATGCTCAAATTCGTCTGTTAAAGAAATTCTGTGAAACAAAAAACGTTCTTTTCAGCCAGGCAAGAGGCCTCAGCTGCAAATAAATAAATACAGCTGGTCAGCTTTCTCATCCAATTTCTGAGTCACATTTGCTCTTGTGTTCAGTGATTCTAGGATAATATGTGCAATTTTTGTGTTTTGTTTAGTGACATCTCATACAATCCCATTGGCTGGTCATTTTTTTTTTTTAAACAAACTAGTCTATTTTTGTTTTGGGGATATCGCGGCAGCGTAATTTATTTATTTAAATTTGTTTATCCATTATCATCACGAGCCTTACTAAGTTTTCTTTGGTGCATACATATATTTTGAGATATGATATTGCAATTTCATAATCATCAAAAATATTAATGATTTTAATGTTTAACCAAATGTACACAACAGTTATACGTATCATTACCCTACTTTGCACAATATTTAATGCTATGTGTTTAATACTAATTCTTTGCATTTTCTGTTTTTCAGGGTGCTTTGCAAACATAAACCCTCGGAGGAGAACGAAAGTTCCAAAAAGAAGGTGCAGCAGCCTGCAATAGCACCTAGGGTGTTGCAACTTGAAGAAAAGATAAAAACATTGTTGAAACAATTTTTCAAATTTGGTCCAGTTTTAGAAATGAAATTGAAGCATTCTTTTTTCTGTACATAATCGGAAATAAAGTGGGGCACTTATCATTAAATGTAGTTTGCTGAATCTTTGAAATCTGACATACGTATTTGCATTTTGGTATAAGAATAATTATAGAACAAATATCATGACAGACGTTAATGTTAATACTGAAGGTTTAAAAGAGCACGAATGCTCCTCTAAAATCATCCATCTTTATGTTAATGGTCAAATCTCATTAATATTCTATGAAAACTGCAGTAATTAGCTTTGATCTTTTTTTTTTTTTCTAACTACTAGTAATGCAAGGAAAAGGCTAGCACTCCTATATGATACAGTAGCATTAACAGATGTAGTGTTGAAAATCACAATTACAAAATGTATCTACATTTATCTTTCCTGTTTATAAGCAATGGTAATTTCTAGTCTTAGTGTAAACACATGTAGGCATTTACAGAGCTTTCAGCTTGATACAAGCTGTTAATCATACCAGCTAGCTTTGAATAATCTGGTGGTTTTGGAGAAATTCAAATATACCTAAGAAATGTTAGCTGGCTAACAACATCTTTGAAAACAGCGAGCTGTGGGTAATTACAATTTGTAATTAATGTTTCATTTGTTTATTATTGTTGTGTCCTAGCATTTTACTGTGCAGGAAAATAAAACTCTGGAACATTAAATTCCTACCAAAACACTTGAAGTTTTTTTTTTTTTTTTTTTATGCTTACATAGTTGCCATGACCGATTTCTACTCCTATGAAATCTTTTCATTCCATTAAAATTACAAGTTGATTTATACAACAGCCATGTTTATAACTTGGAACATAGATTCAGAAGAAAACCCAAAAGCCATTCATTGAAGTGTTAAGAACAGGCAGTTTTTTTTTTTTTTTAATTCTACAATATTCTTCCAAAATTCTGCTGAAACAATGACAAAAAATTTTGTACACATAAGCTGGTGCTAAAAGATACTAAACATATGAGTGACGGCAACAAGAAAAAGTACAGATCTGCTATTGATCATACTGTCATTTCGTAAACAGAACACATTGACCATTAACATGTGGTATTTGTACTGTTTGTATAAGGTGGTTTCTAAAAATGAAAATCTGAAATATTCCTGCAAAAACTATTTGTAAACAACGGTGTTATAAAACAGATCTTCTAACAAAAAAATATTGTGTGAAAAAACCTGCCAGTTCTTTTTAAATAAGAATTCCTGTAGGACGTTTTGTTGCCAGAAATGTAAATACTATTTACATAAACAGAACTGACTAAAAAAATTTTGTGGTGAGTATAAAAAAAAATATGTGTGGTAAGTATAAACCAAAACATTGTACAAAACAAAATTTGCCTGCTGAAAACAAATACTACTTACATAAACAGTTTATAGAAATAAAATATTATTGAGGTACTTTGCCTATTTAGTTTTCACACCTTATATTTCGCCTGGTTCTGTGTAAATGCATGTTCCATGCGAAATGTTTTTGGGTGTTTTCTTACATACAATATTATATGATACTCGTTTCGACCATAATGTGTGCAAAGAAATTATGTAAAAAACAATGTAATTAAAAGAAAACCTAAATATCACAAAAATGATATTTAGAAATTAAAATTTATGAAAAAAAACATTGTCTGAATACATATTTTATTGGGAAACAGAATATTTAAAAAAAATTTGAAGACCAGACCTAATCTGTCAGAAAACATCATTATTTTGCGGAAAAGTGAAATAATATAAAAGTTTCGTAATTAAATTTATAATTCTATCAGAAAGAAATAATTTGTGGGAAAACGTTATTAAACATAACGTTTCTATGTAAAAAATTATGCCCAGGGAATAAATAATTGGATAAAATATAAAACATAATATTTGTAAATATACATAGTAACTGTCAGAAAACGCAAATATTTTGTGAAAAAACATTACGTTATAAAACAGTTTTTGTAAATAAACATAATAATTCTATCAAAACACCAAATGTTACAAAACAAATTTTGTGAAAAAACGTAATAATTCTGTCCGAAAACAGAAATATTTTGTGAAAATGCGGAATGGTATAAAACAGGTTTTGTAAAATAACGTAATTATTTTGTAAGAAAACACAAATATTTTGTGAAAATACTGAATAGCACAAAACGGTTTTTGTAAAAAAACGTAATAATTCTGTCAGAAAACGTAAATACTTTGTGAAAAGACAGAATGTTATAAAACTGTTTTTGTAAATAAACGTAATAATTCTGTCAGAAAACGGAAATATTTTGTGGAAAAACATAATATTATAAAACGGAAGTTTTGTAAAAAAACAGAATTTTTATTAACGGAACGGAATTATTTTGGCAACTGTGCTGCCATAAGATTTTACGTTAATTCACGGAAATTTTTTTTACAGTGTACATGACTACAGTACATTTCTTTTCAAAATTATCTGATACACTATGTGAATGTTCTAAACGAACCTTTAGAAGCAAAGCTACAAATGAACACTTACTTTATCATTGGACGTCCCATAAAGTTATAAATGTCATACATTAAGGTTGCTTTTGATTTTCGCTGTATTGACTGGCTAGGGTGCTTAAACGATTGGATTTTTCACACTACAGTCAGGTTTCAGACCATTTCAGTTAATGATATTGACTTCTACCTATTTATATAATGGAAGAGGTTATTATGTATATGTATACCATCGGATGTGCATGGACCATCTTTTCTTTCTCATGCCACTTTAAGTATGCTGCATTACAGGTTTACTTTGAATGGCATGAGGAAAAATAAGTGTAGTTTATTTCCACATAAAAGTATGGAAATCATAGATAGCAGATTTCATTTTTCTTTTCCTTTCTTCAGCTTTCGTTAGGAACGTTGTGTCATTAGAAATATAGAACGTAGTCCCGTGGTTTGGGAATTTCGCTGGCGAATTGACGTCATTAAGCTCTTTAGTGCCCTGTATTATCAGTTTTTATTTATTTTATTTATTTATTTATTCAAAAAATATTAGTTGAGCACAACGTTGAGGTAATCGGAATACATCCAATAATTTATATCTATATAAAACAAAATATATCCGTTTCTACTTTTCTGCGATCAGGTTGTATTTTAAATCGCATCCTCATGTAAATTTCTTGTTGTGCGCATTCGAAATTCATTTTGAACTATCGACAACGATGAAGCAAAATGAAAAAATGTCATAGACTAAGAAGCACAATAATAAACTGTTTAGATTTAAAGCGGTAACTTAAATTATGTCGTATTTCCCTACGTAAAATTATCATGATTTTTCCTCACACAAAGTCCTCATGGAAGTCATCTCATGTAAAGAAACACAGTGAGCTGGAAAGAAATGTAAATGTAATTCACATCACTACATCACTGTTTTTTTGTTTTCAAAACATCTGCTTTTTGCGTATAATTATAAACTGGATCGATTTTAAGTGACCGGTTTTTGTAATGCTCGTCTATTGCAACTACTTAGGATAAAAAAATTCTGCAATTTCTGATTTAGAAGAAAATGTTACATGAATATAAAAGTATAACAGAAAAAATAGATTTACGATTAGAACATAAGAATCAATGCATTTCATTTAATCGTTGTTTTGTAACAGCCATTCCCATTTGACCATGTTTCATAAATTTTAACTATGATATTCTACGAGTAGTTGGAACCACCTTTTGACCTTGTCATATATTTTGGAAATAAATCAAATGATCGAAGGTCTTTTTAGCATATTTTCAACTAACGGCACCTTACCAATTTATCAATTTTCTGTAATTAAGATAAAATTCCAACATGCAATGAAATGAAGTTCTTGTATATGGCCTACAAAAAAGCTTTCAAGGAAGGTCTTGTTACAAATTGTGATGTAACTAGAGTACAAGAAATGCTATATAAAAATTGTGTTGCAGATATGAAACTAATCCTTTTATATGTACCATTTTGTTAGATATTAGTCGCTTTCAACTGGGAAATGGCTTAAGCACTGGACACATATTACGATTAAAAGAAAATCGAAGGAAGCTGCAAGTTTCTACTATTTATGTTCTCCACTGACAAATCCAACGGTTTGATTCACCGATGATTTTCTATTTATAATATTTTTGTTTCAAAAGCTGTTACTTCGTCCTATAGGGTTTTCAGAAGAGCATTTTTGTTCGACAGATTAGAAGATACGCATATCAGGAACTTAGTAATTTTAACCACAAAGCGGATCTTCCTTTTGTTAAAAAAACAAATATTTCATTTACCTTAACAGGTTTGATAAAAAGAACGATAAGTTTATATGTTACAAGTTCAGTGTTTGAGGCATCAAATCTTTAACAGCGTTTGTGTCTGCTTTACATTTCTTGTGAGAGTGATTTTTTTTTCAAATATGAAAGAAGAACGGTTTTGGCATCAATATTGGATCAGTTTGCGACTGAAACCATGGCGCCACAAAATGTCTGCGGGGTCCTCACTGAAAAATAAAACGAAAAAATCTTGGTGTCAAAGGCAATACAAACAAGCAATTTTCTAATCCACCGAAAAATATAGTAAAGTATCCCGTCGCAGAACGCAAGGAAGAGATGATATATTTTGAAGCTATCGCCCGGCGATGCTGAAACTTCTAATGGGACAATCTTGCGTATAAAAGAATAACCTATAAATCACGATTAGGATTGTCGTGGGAGGAATACAAATTGAAATCTGACTTACTACTCTGACAAAAAGCAATTGTACTCTATTTTGGTGCAATGACATGACTCATATGTTTACTTATAGCGTGCATTTTCTCATAATGAGTTGTCCTTACTACAATACATGGCGTTCTTAGAATTATGTGGGTTACTTTTACAGTTTGCCTTGCTTTTCCTCCTTGGTACTGTTTTGTGCTAGTGCCCTATAACTGTATTCTAAACTACTTACAAGAACTGATAACTTTTACATACACTTACATTCCTTTGTCTGTCTCTTTTCCACTGGAATTAATTGTGAGAAGCGATCCCTCAGTGACCTGCTCCATTCAATACTTGGTGAAAGTGTTCGGATCCGTTTGTTTATGAAAATGAGAAAAATTGGTTTTATGAAAATCAGGTGGTTCCTGGCACTTCCAACTCGTATTTCCTGAGTGCTGCGTTTAGGTGTTCAGGTGTTTTGAGCTTATTTCTAATTGTTATTATCACACTTTTAAAAAATCAAGTGCAGAAATAGCTTTATTTTCACTAATTGTTTCACTGTTTTACCTGCAATCAGGGAAATAACATTTAATACAGATTTTCGCATTATCCCAGAGTCAGTGCGCATTACACAGAGCTCTTTTCCTAAGTTTTAGAACTAATGTTATTAGATTTCTGCAACGTACTTAGCTCGAGAGTTAGCTCTTGGTATCATCTCATTTGCATACAATGATCCCGTGCATTTCTGATTTTGTGTCTCCCTCCTTTTTCTGCTGAATTTCATTGCAACAAGTCGTTTCAGTCCTCAGCATGTATTTTATGTTATCTGATGCCTTCCGTACTAATATGCACATAGTCGTATCAGAAAACTCTGACAACTTACTCAAAAATGGCAATACCCACGCTTGGGCCTGATGACAGCCGCGAAAAAGCGTGGCATGGACGCAATGAGACCGGGGAAAGTTGCCTGAGCAGCACGTAACAATTCGGTCAGCAGCATGGCAAGGATATCCCGGAGATGACGTGGTTTTGAGTCGGCACGTCAAATCTGTCGATCCAAATAGTCACACAAGTGCTCTATGTGATTGAGGTTGCGCGATGTCACCACCAAAGTTAGAACTGAGACATTGCTGTCGTGATCCTGGAACCAGTCACGAACAGCTTTAGCGGTGTGACACGACCAGTTGTCCTGTTGGCCACACCTTCACTACCGGAGTAAACCATCATCATGAAAGAAGGCATGTGATCAGCGAGGATTGACAGGTAGCCTTTCGCTTTCAGATACCCATTTGTTGGGACCAGCGGTCCCAGATCATACCATGAAAACATTCCCAGACATCCACACTGGCACTGCCGGCCTGCATTTGACCGACAAGCGTGTCAAAATTGTGGTTCAAGTGTGTCTGTTTTCTTATCTGCCACCACCAGTCACTTCTGTGGCGTAGGAACCTCGATTTGTCGGAGAAGGCAACATTTTCCACTCTTCCACTGTCCAATGACGGTAGTCCTATGCGAATTGTAGGAGCCATTGCCGATGGAGGAGAGTCTAACATATACTCCTGGACGCAACGTCAATTCCGGTGGCCCATGAGTATAAGTTTTCTCTCTACTGTCAATTGGGGCACGGACCTGGGTGTTCCCCAGTTTATTTGCATGGTTAATTGCTCTACTGTTGCGCTCCGATTGCCCTTTACCAGTAGACGGAGGTGACTTCCTTCTCTGGGTTTGATGGCCTTTGGGGCTGCATATTTATGGCGTCGGGAGGTACTAAGTGTGCCAGCGGTCCATTCTTGGTACACCCTTCCTGCAGCTCCTCCCGTACAGCCGACGATGTATGATGTTTCTGAGATGTTTCCACCCTTGGTGCGGCAGCCGGTGATCATTCCTTTTTGAACGTCGGTCCAATCACTACCGCTGCTTATTGTGCTCACGTTACGCACTATGGCTCATTTGTTCTGGCCGTCTACTTATATCCCCGTGTGGTCGATAGTGTCACGTGCACGGCGTGACGGTCTAGGCGGGTACACTGTGATTCCCGGGGTGGTCATAATAATATATTTATGTAACAGTGTGCTTATGTGTTATATTCAAATGAGTGAAATGACCGCATGGAAATAAGAAATATGTATATCATGGCATGGGCATCTATCTTCTATATTCCTCTTCTCTTCAAAGCCGCAACTTCAACCTTGCCGGTTCGGCTGGTTTTACCTGTCGGCTTATTTTTTATGGTTACCACCGTGTTCTCTTTGCTGTGTGATTTTCAACAGCTAGTTACTTTTTTCTGTTAGCTCAGGATCTATTTTCTTTCTGTAACATATATTCTTTTTGCTCCCCCCATTTGACACACTGTTCATATATTCTGTAATATTTCGAAAGTTTTGGGAGTCTTAAAAATTATCATTGACAATAAAATGTTAAATATAAATGGGACTTATCTCAGGTACTGAGATAAAAACTGGGTGAATATCATCGAAATACGTGACATCAGTTGAATAAATAAATCCATCGCTCTTTCCACGTTAAACAACGCACAGCAACTGAAAAATTTGTATTCGCCCGCCGTCGGGGAATTGAATCCCGAATATCTCAGTATCCAGCCGACCGCGTTAACCTTACACCACTGCGGCCAACAATTCACGGTGCTATGTGTGTTTTTCTTTTCAGTCAGCCTCTGACATCATAAATCCGTAAGATGAGCTCAGCTACTGAGACGTCTCCATCTGGTGGGTATTAACAGCACTTGCTATATATAATTATAGCAATAATTCAAAGCGCGAGATCCAAGGTGAAAATCATTTAAATACGTGGCGTCAGTTCAATAAATAAATACATCGCTCTTTCCGCGTTAACAACGCACATCAACCGAAAAGGTAATATTCGGCCGCCATCGGGGTATTGAATCCCGAGCCTCTCGATATCCAGACTGACGCCACGTAGTTAGAGGATTTTCACCTTGGATCTCGCCCTTTGGATTATTGCTATAATTATATATAGCCGGTGCCGTTAATCCCCACAGATGGAGACGTCTCAGTAGCTGAGCTCATCTTACGGATTTATGATGTCAGATGCTGACTGAAAAGAAAAACAACAAAAAAATCCATAGCGCCGTGAATTGTTGCCCACTGATGTATACGATAAACGCGCTCGGATAGATATCGAGAGATTCGGGATTCAACAGCAGAGGGCACATCTTTCCTGGTCTACATGTCTCTAGGATATGTCCCGATGGAACATGTTTGAGACATGGTAGCTAATGGACTGGCAGAGCAAGCTCCTCCACCAGTCAACATATGTGAACTCAGCTCTTACCGAAAAGCTGCCTTCCAGGCTATTTCCCAAAACGATACATAAAACCTCTTCTACTCAATTCCAAGCCGAGTAGAGGATGTTATTGTGGCTCGAGGAGGTTTCCCCAATACTGAGTTTGGAAGCGAAAAATCATGTATAGCTCTACAAATATAATCAGTTATCTCCTGTAATATATACGATTTGTTTTATAAATTTCATTTAAATAGTGCGATTCTTTCTTGGTAATACAATTTTCACTAATAATTGGGCATTTACTATCAGCAAACATCGGTAATGTATTGCAATAAAATATTATATTTTAGAAATAAAGGATACTTTTTTCTTTTACTGCTTTGTGCGTAATAGCAAAATTTAAGGGAAGTCACGATGTTCCATTTCAGCGCATTACAGTATCGTAGAATTTGTCGTTCTTTAAATGAACTAATACAGACGTACTTTTTAACATATTTAGTGAAACGGGTGATATCATGACATTTTGAAAGAAATAGTGTTGTTGTTATTTCACTTTTGTATACTGATGTAGACAGTAGTTTAATTTCAATTTGCATTAACACAGACAAGCTTTTATATTTATCAATAAAACGTGTGACATGATGAAATCGATTGTTATTTAAAAGAAAACTAGCACTTGATAAATTTAAATTACAGAATATTTCTCTAAATTGAATTTTCGAAACATTTGCGTATTGAGGAAATCAAAAAGGTACGTGCATTTTTAAATACGTAATAAAAAAAATTATATTCTTACAAACATGTGTGGGACCAAAGAATTCTAATTGAAAAGCAAAGAAGCAATGGTATACAAAAGAATTTTGGATACTGATATGATAAAAATAATAAGTGTTTTAAATATACATGACGCTCAATAATTCACACAACGATCAGAATGTAACTCTGAACTGCACTGGTTTACCGATCACTGTAACATCAAAGCAGAAAATTTCAGAACTACATTAACCTGTAGTGGATATTCTATCCTCATCTTCCAATTTCCGCAGGAGCTTGTGATAACAGGGAGATGCGGATTGGAATTCTGCTGCAGATCGATGTAATTCTAAAGTTTTCAGATATGACGTCACGTGGTGAACAGTAAGCTAGAGAAATTCAGAGTAATATTCTGATTGATCTGTAAACAATTATATAGCATTATGGAAATTATACCACATTCATTAAAAAACATATGTGTCTGCGACGGAAGATCTTTCAGTTATTGGTATTAAGTTAAAAGCAATGAACACAACAATTCACTTTGCGAAGTTTCACTTCATTCCCAATGTTTTGAACTATGAGGGCATTTAATGCAAAAAAACTATTTCTAATTTACGCTTCGCCAGAAAACATTGGTTTTAGATAATAATGTAGCACTTGACTACCACATGAACTGCCCGTGTTTGTATCCACCCAGTTACACATGTACTCATTGCTTTTTCGAAAATAAATGTATTCGATTATTTCAAAATAAAAAATGGCGGACAAAAAAAGATAATCTCAGAAATAAAAGTTGCTTTGACGAGAACAACGCGGTAGGTGACGTCATGCAGAAAGAAAGGACCACGCCCACCTGTGGTGTCCCTTCCAGATTATGACGATTTCTTTTTACCACGTGACAAAAAGTGTTGCCACGGCCTATAAACTAAAAGTGTGCCGAAATCCCTCCCCTCCCACCTACTTTCGATTTCTGTATCCGAACAATATGTCTGCCGAAATTTTGAAAGCCTCACAGTAGTGCGTAGTGTGGGAGGAAAAACCTGATGTTTGTAGGCACAACAGATGTTTGTAAACCCAGTTATTTAATTTTGATGTTACACATGTTCAATTCTGTTCTGTTGGTCCCCCATTTGTAGGTAATGTAAACACCTCCTTGAAAAGATCGAATGAAGAAATGATATTGTCTGTCATTTGCCTGCGGTTCACGTAAGTGCAAAAGCGTACATTTAGATAAAAACTCTGCGAAGAAATGTATATATATATATATATATATATATGGGATGTAAGGTCAGGTGATGCGTAACATCACAGCCTCTCCTTGACAAATGTCAACCCCGCCTTCTCGTGGTACATCCTGTTCCCACTAAAGGGGCTCTGACGACCGCCAATAGCGGTATAACTATACCATCGGGATTAGAGGAAATGCTATCCCACACTCACCAACCCGCTTGGCCAGCGTGGTGAGTTATGGCCAAACACCTCCAAAATGACTCCACAACTTAAATCTTGGCCCTCAGTCTCCGGCAGCTGGAATGTACCTGGCCAAGGCAGAGGCCAGTGCGACATGAAGGCAGAGGGTGCTAAGAATCCCCGGAGGACCGGACTAGGCTGCCATCTGATGCTGACCTTGGCTACGTACAACGGACGCTCTCTATTTTCTGATTCAAGGCTTCTTGAATTGGAAGAGGAACTACAAAGTATCAAGTGGGACATCGTCGGGCTAAGTGAGGTAAGGAGAAAAGGAGAAGATCTCATTGAACTGAAAAGTGGACATCTCTTCTACTATCGTGGGACAGATACTGGCAGAATTAGTGGTGTTGGATTTATAATAAACAAGAAACTGAAGGATAAAGTTGTAGAAGTCGAAAGTTCCTCTGACAGAGCTGCACGACTCGTTATTCAACTCTCGAGAAGATACCAGGCTCAGATTATTCAAACTTATGCACCCACCACAAGTCATCCTGAAGAAGAAATTGAAGAATTTTATGAGGAAATTCGTGATCTAAATAATAAAGGTAAGCAGCACTTGAAGATAATTATGGGAGATTTCAATGCAAAAATAGGGCAACGGCAACAGAATGAAACTTCAGTAGGTAAATTCGGTCACGGCAACAGAAACCAGCGTGGAAATACTTTCGTAGAGTTTGCAGAGGCAGAAGGGTTTTTCATTTTAAACTCCTTTTTCAAGAAAAAGCCACACAGGAAATGGACATGGAGACATCCAAATGGGACGACAAGTGAAATTGATTTTATTATGTGTAACAAAAAAATCGTCATAGAAGACTGCAGTGTGCTAAACAAGTTCAACACAGGCAGTGACCATAGATTGGTGAGATGTAAGATGCACCTCAACACTAAACTCGAACGTAGCAAGCTCATAAGACAAACAAAATGTATTGACATAACCAACCTTAAAAAACACCATAATACCTTCAAATTGGAACTGAAGAACAGATTCTCTGCTTTAGAAAGCCTAACATCGGAAGAAGTGGATATTTCTGAAGTTAACAGAAAAGTAACCAAAGCTCTTATGGAAACAGCAACAAAATTAGCTGGGTCTAAGAACAAATTGCATGTGAACAAATTATCAGGAAAAACCAAAATGTTGATGCAAAATAGAAGAGGGATGAGGACAACTAAAGAAGATGTGACTTACAAAGTGGAATATATAGAGCTATGCAAGACAGTACGAAAAAATATCACTGAAGACGTAAGGAAATTCAACTGTGAACTAGTAAGGAAAGCAATTGAAAACAACCAAAGCCTAAAGATAGCAAAGGAACATCTCAGTAAGGGGAAAAAACTGATTATGGCACTGAGAAAAGAAGATGGTTCTGTAACAAGAAATAGAGGCGAAATTTTGACAAGAGTGAAAGATTTCTACTCCAAATTATATGAAAGGGATGATACATGTACTCCAGACATCATGAAAGGTACCAGTACCAGAGTTCTTCCAGTCCTTCCAGCAGAAGTTGCACATGCAATCAAGAACATGAAGCGGGGAAAAGCTCCAGGAGAAGATGGAATTACTGTAGACATCATACAAGAAGCAAGTGGAGAAATCGAAACAGTACTCGCCCAAATTTTCACTCGATGCCTTAATGAAGGGAAAATTCCTGAGGATTGGAACAACGCTACAATGATCTTGCTACATAAAAATAGTGACATTGATTATCTCAGGAACTAAAGACCTATCAGCCTCCTATCAGTGGTTTATAAAATCTTCACTAAAGTTCTTTCACACCGCTTGAAGGTGACAATGGACATGGCTCAACCGAGAGAACAAGCTGGATTCAAGAGTGGCTACAGCACAATAGATCATATCCACGTACTGAGAGAACTAATTGAAAGAGCGAGGGAATATGAGCTTCCATTGTGCATGGCTCTTATCGATTATGAAAAAGCCTTTGATTCGGTGAAACCATCAGCAGTTGCAATGGCTCTGAAATCCTGCGGTATTGAAGATGCATACATTAATATTATTAATAACATCTATGAAAATGCAAGTGCAAAGATTCGGCTGTTTGAAAATATAACACACATAAAAATTGGAAAAGGAGTGAGACAAGGTGACACCATATCTCCGAAGCTCTTTAATGCCACATTGGAAAATGTCTTTCAATCACTGAACTGGGAAAATAAAGGGATAAAGATTAATGGAGATTATCTAACCCACCTTCGTTTTGCTGATGACATAGTCATTTTTACAACTACCCCATCAGAACTACAGAGTATGATCCAGGAACTTGCTGACAAGAGTAAAGAAGTGGTATTAAAAATGAACTTTCAGAAGACAAAAGTGATGTACAATGCTTTTACGAGAAATGAAGATTTATCGATTGATGGAGAAAAGCTGGAGATAACAGACACGTACGTTTATCTTGGACAGCAGATATCAAGTGAGGGTCACACTGATGAAGAAATTAATCGGCGTACAAAACTTGCCTGGAGAGTTTTTGGAAGAAACAGCATAATTTTCAAGAGCAATATGCCATTATGTCTTAAAAGAAAAGTGTTTGATCAATGCATCCTTCCAGTGCTTACGTATGGTGCAGAGACGTGGACCTTAGCTAAAAGAGATATACAAAGGCTGCAGACAACTCAAAGTAGCATGGAGAGGTGCATGTTTGGTGTAATTAGAAGAGATAAGAAGAGGAACTCGTGGATCCGAAAAATGACAAGAGTGGAAGACATCATGATCAGAGTTAAATCCCTGAAATGGCAATGGGCTGGACATACTGCCAGAAAAACAGACCATCGATGGACAGCCGAAATTTTAGATTGGATTCCAAGGGACAGGAAAAGACCCAGAAGAAGACCACATGGAAGATGGGTGGATGAAATTCGTAAGTATGCGGGAGTGACGTGGAGGAGACTGGCACAAGACAGACCGTTGTGGAGGAAACTTGGGGAGACCTTCGTCCAGCAGTGGACTGATAATGGTTGACAATGATGATTATGATGATATATATGTATGCAGACCTGACTACCAAGAGAAAAATATTTGTAAGGTAAAAAAAAACATTTTTATTCGCAACGTTGCTAAGCAATTTCTTCTGGAAGACACCCACCTTCATGAGCAGGTAGGCTGTACAAAATATTCCCTCTAAAATATGATATATGTAATGCATCTAAATGACAGAAACGTTTAATTCAATAATCAGATACACGAATTCTGATGTAGTAATTACACTACACCAAAATCCATATCTCTTTGATATGTATATTTCATGGACATAAAGCAACATGCATTTTTATAGCGATCTATCGATGTTTATTAATGAATATTTTAATTCGAAAAGCCTTTCAGCACGATAAGATATATTTAATAGTACAGTCTGTACTAAAAAATAGACATTTATAAGGCACAACAACTTACAAGATCTTTCAAAGCACCATGTGCTTCATCGTCAGGTATTTCAATATACATAAACAAAACAACGGATAAAAGCAAGAAGCATTTTCAAATTACGCGAGCACGTGATAACAATAACGATGTTTACATTAAATATAGTAGAAGTTTTGTCATGCGTTAAAGGGTTTCAACAAATGATACTATGAATTGCTATTACATATGCGAAGAAAATATATACACACAGGATAATTAATAAGTTGACATTATTCGTCAAACTGTAAATGAATTATTAGGAGTTAAGTGTTGCTGGATAGGAGTATGCTGTTCTGGCCGCATTAACATGGCCCAAGGCACTGGAACGAAACGTGGAGTTTCTTCATTACAGCAGTCAGAGTTGTGCGATAATATACATAAACTCTCAGCGAATCGAAGAGATCGCTTTGTACGATTTGAGCTCAGCACACTGGCATTGGTCCAGTCTGGTCGGTAGATACCTCTATTAACTAATCGTGCAAGAGAGGTAGCATCAGAGTTATTAGTAATTGAGTACTTGTGCTCATATATTCTTGTTCGCAATGGGCGTGCAGTGGATCCAATATATGCAATTGCTGGATCTTCTGGGTCAATAGGAATTAAGGGTATTTTGTAAACCCCATGTCTGTTGAGTGTGGAAACTTGGTCACGGTCTTTTTGCACGATGGCTCGAATACTTTTCGTACTTTCACCAAACGCAATGTGGTGTTTTTTGCATATGTTCTTTAGTATTGTAGTGACTTCAGGTATATAGTCCATAGTGCCAACATATTTTGTAATTCTGGTTTCCCTTTGTAAGGTACTTTTGTGTAGACATTTCACTGATCGAGCAATTTTTTCAACGATCGTTTTATGGTAGCCATGCGCCATCGTAATCATCTGGATATGATTTAACTCATTTCTTCTAGCCCGGATATTGGAGGAGTGGGTGAAGGCTCTTCGGACCATGTACTCTATAGCTCCTAGTTTTTGTTTCCTTGGGTGCGATGAATTATGCGGAATAATAGCAGATTGTGTTTCAGGCTTTCTGTACACTGAATAGGATAAACAATTGGTATCTGGGTGTCTTTTTAGTAATATGTCCAAGAATGGAAGAGTATTATCATTTTCATGCTCAATGGTAAAATTTATGGAACTGTAATGTTTTGAGAGCTCTTTAGCAAACTCTTCAATTTTGTTTTTATGATGCGGCCAGAAAAGACGCCTTGTGAAAATTTGAACTTGATTTGATGTTCGGATACTTTTTGCAGTATTTGAACCAATAATCAAATATTTAAAAAAACATTTCTATACTGCAAATTTTGTTTTTCTACATAAAACCCTTTATTTTTGCTAAATATGACTCTTTTGGTGCCGATTCTGCGATTTGCTGTGTAAACATAAAAATGTGTTTTCACGGCAAATCACAGACATGGGAATATTTGAAACTGAAAGTAAATCTTTACAAATTGTGCAAAGAAATATTCTGCAGCTCCGTTTTTGAGCATAGCAAAGTTTATAATATGATATCCACATGTGAAAATTGCGTGTGACCTGTGACTTTTAGAATAACGGTTTACACGGCTTTTTTTTTTAAACAACTCGATATTCAGCCTTAAATAGCACAGAGTTATACTTAAGAAATATTGAAAGCCTTTCAGATAGCTCATGATATCGTAATTTATACGATTACACTACTTGTTGCTTATATTTCAGTAATTAAGTACTTGAAAACTAAAAAAATAATGTCCAAAATATATCAAATCTATTGTTGAATATCCAAAAGTTATTGAACCAGAGTTGGGTGGTATTTCTCTTCCAAAATTTAAAAACAATGGTAAATTCATATTCTGAGGGAAAGTACTTTTCAAAAAAATAAAAAACGCTTGTTTAAATTGGGTGCCATTCACAGACTTTCAAGTACATAAGAATACCATACCAATCATATCATCATCATCATCATTGTCAACAATTATCAATCCACTGCTGGACAAAGGTCTCCCCAAGTTTCCTCCACAACGGTCTGCCTTGTGCCAGTCTCCTCCATGTCACTCCCGCATACTTTCGAATTTCATCCATCCATCTCCCATGTGGACTTCTTCTGGGTCTTTTCCTGCTTCTTGGAATCCAATTTAAAATTTCGGCTGTTCATCGATGGTCTGTCCTTCTGGCAGTATGCCCAGCCCATTGCCATTTCAGGGATTTAACTCTGATCATGATGTCTTCCACTCTTGTCATTTTTCGGATCCACGAGTTCCTCTTCTAATCTCTGCTGGTTACACCAAGCATGCACCTCTCCACGCTGCTTTCAGTTGTCTGCAGCCTTTGTATGTCTCTTTTAATTAAGGTCCACGTCTCTGCACCATACGTAAGCACTGGAAGGATGCATTGATCAAACACTTTTCTTTTAAGACATAATGGCATATTGCTCTTGAAAATTATGCTGTTACTTCCAAAAGCTCTCCAGGCAAGTTTTGTACGCAGATTAATTTCTTCATCAATGTGACCCTCACTTGATATATGCTGTCCAAGATAAACGTACGTGTCTGTTATCTGCAGCTTTTCTCCATCAATCGATAAATCTTCATTTCGTGTAAAAGCATTGAACATCACTTTTGTCTTCTGAAAGATCGTTTTTAATCCCACTTCTTTACTCTTGTCAGCAAGTTCCTGGATCATAATCTGCAGCTCTGATGGGGTAGTTCCAAAAATGACTATGTCATCAGCAAAACGAAGGTGGGTTAGATAATCTCCATTAACCTTTATCAACCTGTTTTCCCAGTTCAGTGATTGAAAGACATTTTTCAGTGTGGCGTTCAAGGGCTTCGGAGATATGGTGTCACCTTGTCTCACTCCCTTTCCAATCTTTATGAGTGTTGTACTTTCAAACAGCCGAATCTTTGGACTTGCATTTTCATAGATGTTATTAATAATATTAATGTATGCATCTTCAATACCGCAGGTTTTCAGAGCCATTGTAACTGCTGATGGTTTCACCGAATCAAAGGCTTTTTCATAATCGATAAAAGCCATGCACAATGGAAGCTCATATTCCCTCGCTCTTTCAATTAGTTCTCTCAGTACGTGGATATGATCTATTGTGCTGTTGCCACTCCTGAATCCAGCTTGTTCTCTCGGTTGAGCCATGTCCAGTGTTACATTCAAACGGTGTGAAAGAACTTTAGTGAAGATTTTATAAACCACTGATAGGAGGCTGATAGGTCTGTAGTTCCTGAGATCCTCGATGTCGCCTTTTTTATGTAGCAGGATCATTGTAGCGTTGTTCCGGTCCTCAGGAATCTTCCCTTCATTAAGGCTTCGAGTGAAAATTTGGGCGAGTACTGTTTCGATTTCTCCACTTGCTTCTTGTATGATGTCTACAGTAATTCCATCTTTTCCTGAAGCTTTTCCCCGCTTCATGTTCTTGATTGCATGTGCAACTTCTGCTGGGAGGACTGGAAGAACTCTGGTACTGGTACCTTCCACGATGTCTGGAGTACATGCATCATCCCTTTCATATAACATGGAGTAGAAATCTTTCACTCTTGTCAAACTTTCGACTCTATTTCCTGTTACAGAACCATCTTCTTTTCTCAGTGCCATAATCGGTTTTCTTCCCTTACTGAGATGACCCTTTGTTGTCTTTAGGCTTTGGTTGTTTTCAATTGCATTCCTCACTAGTTCACAGTTGATTTTCCTTACGTCTTCCGTGATACTTTTTCGTACTGTCTTGCATAGCTCTATGTATTCCACTTTGGAAGTCACATCTTCTTTAGTTGTCCTCATCTCTCTTCTTTTTTGCATCAACATTTTGGTTTTTCCTGATAGTTTGTTCACATGCAACTTGTCCTTAGACGCAGCTAATTTTGTTGCTGTTTCCATAAGAGCTTTGGTTACTTTTCTGTTAACTTCAGAAATATCCACTTCTTCCGATGTTAGGCCTTCTAAAGCAGAGAATCTGTTCTTCAGTTCCAACTTGAAGTTATTATGGTGTTTTTTAAGGTTGGTTATACAGTATAACAAATAAGCATTTTGAATAATCATATATATTCCTATACAGTACACCAAATGATCAATTTGAAAGCCTTCAATTTAAATATCTGTTACTTTCATTTTAATAAAATATTTATGTGTTTGGAATATTTTTCTGATACATGTGGATTTGAGTGAGAAAAATTATTGGGATACCACTAGATATTTGCATAGGTATACACATGCGTTTTATAACACATGTGGAGGGTAAGGTGAAACTTCAATAAATCCTTGAAAAGCTTATGAATTAACCAGAGTCACAGCTGATGTCCGAAATTCAGTGAGTTAACACATATCGCAATTCTCCAAACCAGTATTCAAACTGACATGCGAAGAATCATATAATAACTCACACCTAGTTCCAGTTGCTTACTGTGTCTACGACAGGACCCTGAAGTCCTGATACATTGTAATTATTGGTCAAATCGATTTCAATAACAGCGGCTCTTGTACACACGTTTATATTGTATTTATCGACAACTAAACATAAACTCCATGTCGCAACTCTCTGCTCACCTCCTAATAACTATCTCACTCTCTCTCTGCGCAACATTCAGTAGTGGCATTTTATGGTAATATGACTGGATGTCAGTGTTGCCGAACTGAAAAAGCTCATCTCGGATGCAATGCGTCTTTCAGTAGGGAGACTTTTAACAGTAAAACAGTAAATTTACAAAACAAACACAAACTCAAAGGAAAGGAATTTAGGCATATTCGTCGCCCACTGTTCTGGTCTTAATATAAATTTCATAGAAAGAGACAAATAGTTGCAATCGATGGTTTGTCATTCAGTATCCTGTAAAGATATCATTTATCCAACAAAGAATTTTTCAAATTTGAACAGCATGTTCCAAACCTAAGCGGAAACTTCACAGCTTCCCTTTTCCTGGTTTCCTTCGAGGCACATGCAGCATTACAGTGAAATCAGGTCTCGATTGAAGCCATTTCATAACGTAGGAGCATAAGTTTCTGGGAAATTGCGTACTATCACACTGCAAGTTATAGGTTCTCCACAATTTTTATATAAATTCGAAAACTTGGAGAAAGTTGATTAGAGGAAAATTGATGTCTGCAACATTACGGATTTACAGTACCATCCATCTGTTTCTAATGGTTGTGGAAATCGTTTTGGAATTTAAAACACCTTTGCGGGAAATTTTATTTCCAGAACGGTACATTCATACTAGCATTAATGTAAACTGAAAGAAATTATAAAATCCATTTCTCTCAGTAATTTATCTTCATAATAAATTACATTTAATTTTGACTAACTAATATCTGTAGGTGATTTAATTTGCAGCTTACACAAAGGCATGTAAAACGCTCTGCACCACAAATTGGTGCGAGTTTTGGCATTAATCTTCAGAAACCTTGGAGATCATTACCAGCAATAAGTCCTGCAATGCAAGTGTTTCTCTAGAGTTACCACGAGTTTGGAACCACTTCTTCAAATAACACCGCTTTCTATCCAAGATACCGCGTGCGCAACCAACTTGATGACTCGTGTCTTCGAATGAATAATTATTACATTCGCCCGTAATCATTAGTGGTCTAGTCAATTTACTGGGTTCAAATTGTGGAAGCGTTTTATATTCAGTTTGCAGTCAGCTGCCCACTTTCGTTGAAAAAGTCATTTGGTCGATGTGCGAAAGCTTGGAAAACTTGTTTTCTATTTTTAGCCAATAAATTGGTATATTTTACCATTTGAAACGAGTGAAATATTTGGTGGTTTGGAGGTTCAACGACATCCCTGCATTACCCGATGGGCTGTAATCATTTTGCGAAATAATTGCGTTTTACATTTCTGTAAATAATAACTTCACGTCGTGTATGGGGACGTGTATAAACGGAATAGTCACAAACCCTAAATCTTTGTAGAAGAGTAGTTTAAAAAAAAATTGAAATAAGTAAATTTCTGAAAAAAATAAATTCTTATCGTCGTTTAACCGCAATGGCTTTACACTGTTCGATCCTGGACACGGGTATTTATTTTCATTAGTATGAGAATTCTTTAAGAATAGTGATACAATTTCGTTTGGCGTATTTAAAACTAGTATCACATGTATGGAAATATCAGAAAGGTGTAGCAAGTTAATTGAGAAAATGTTTAAGATAAGATTTCACATACAACAATCTCATGAAAAGATAAGCATTCAACTGCAGTCTTCCTGAGCATAGAACTCAATCAGAAATTTAATCAGAACTGATACCGTGGTTATAAATAGACATTTTGCCAGAACTCATCACAAAGTCTTTTCTTAGATATTAAGATATTATAAAAAAATGTAATTTGAATCAATTACGCATGTGTCATAAACATCATCTTCGATAATTGTACAATGACAAACTGATCTGCTTCCACTGGGACAAAAGATTGTCGAAATATATTTTTCCGCTTCCATCCGAAATATTAATTTTGTACAGTTGCGTACGGTGGGGAATTGCTTAAGTAGGGAATTGCAGTGTAGTTTAAATTTAAAGTAAAATCACCAGAATATCCAGAATCTTACTTCGGTTCTCCAGATATATGTTTTGATTTATAAACATTTGTACTTGTGATCCGATATCATAAGATATGAATAACATGTTATTATTTTGGACCCTCGGCCATTATGCATTTTGATTTCCCCTCACAGGAAATAATGGAGTATTGTAAAACTGTCATGAAGTAAAAAAAACTTAAAATAGAAAGCAGATAAAAAAAGGCTGGGAAACAGGAGACAAAACACTGAAATAAGACATACCTTTTCAAGAACTGTGCTTTATAGGTCAAAGTACACAATTGAAAACACACAAGAAAAAACAACAACATTTAAATGCAAATATAAAATGTTTTAACGCTGAAACAAAACGTATGCCAAGTTATGAGAACAATGTTAATCTGTTGCTATGTTTCCTGATGCATGTGCATCGTATGAACATCTTTTTTAGTGAAGCTTCAAGTAAAAACAAAACGTTCCCCTTAAATTTATGTGAGTTTAATGAACTACTCAGTTACGTCAGATAAAAAATAAAAATGTTGTACTTCTTGCACTAGTAGTAACTGATTTCGTGATACAACTCTGACGTATATGCATTTAACTGCTTTTTAGAGAAGTAAAGCTATTCGGTCGTTCCTCACATTTGCGAAGTTTGCAGGCAAAAGCAAATTTTGTTCTTCTTTCCTGCATCCGGTACTCCAAGAATAGTTCTTCTACCCTAGTTGGGTAAAAGCTAGAATCGTCACTGTTTCACAACAGGTAAATATAAATTTTACTTGTGAAAATGTGAATGATCACTTAGTGTATCTTTCCTCAACCACTGGAAATGCAGTTAAATTCCAGTCGCAAGGAAGCTATCTGTCAGTAATTTCCATCTATTGGAACTTCTCACGGTTTGTTTTCTATAGCATAATCATCTCTTTTATTTCCGTTCACAACTACTTTACTTTACAATAAACAAACGAGCTCCAGTTCCTCAAGTAAGAGAGCATTATTGCAGTGGTATCGGAAGGAGAATATCAACATACACGGCCTGTCACGCGTTGATGAAATTCAGTTATAACAGCTCAGATCCATTAGCACCATAATAACTGCATCATGCTATAATTGACCCCAAAGTCCCCAGATCTTAGCTCAATAGAACGTCCGTGGAATGAGAATGAGATAGCAATTCGTAACAGAGTTAAATCCAAGCGAACATTCGGCAGTTGTTGGATGCCACCACATCTGTTTATGCTAAACATTATAGAAGAATATCAGACTCTCGTTGAACTTGAATCACATAAAACTGAAGCCGTAATAAATGTCAACGCGGCTCAACACGTCATTGGGCAGGTGTTTCTAATAACGTTCAAATAAAATGTGTAACACTGTGGTCACACATTGTTCAAAAGGCATCTAGGACCGCGCAAGAAATATTTTTGTTTGTAAATGTTTTACTTCATTGTCTTAAAAATTACTACGGGTAAAATATTTTGGCCGTACCTGCAAGTGTTCGGCATTCATGCCGAGGAAATGAAAGATCATTTCCCTACAGAACCGCATGGTTGAAAGCTTGCATTACGTTATTATACATTGCAATCCGAAATGGCAGTATTTGTATTTTAGAATATAGGATTATTATTCAGAACAGAGCAGTTCTTAAAAGTGATACGAAAAGAGTAGTATTCAAGCAATTAATGCAGTCTTCTGTCTATGTCAGAGATTTTGGATTATATTAGCCTCGACACAGAGCAAAATTGAAAGACTCGTCTATATTTCTTTCATGTGTTCTCATTTTAGTATAGCTCATAAATTTGTAGTTTCGGTGCATTATCATAAAGCCGATTTTTCTTACGGCATTTGCCAAACGTCTCCTACGAGCAACATGTCACATCACCGCCCGTACAAAAATGTCCTCAAAACGGGTATACATCAATATTTATACATTCAATGTTCAAGTGGTAAACACAATAAAATTTTTCAGATTATTTAAAATCTGCAGCGCCAAATGTCAGATGTTAAAATTTGGAGAATACCAGATTTTGTCGAGAGAATATGTTCAAAAAATCAGTTTTGATAAAAGATTTATTAGCGCTAATGTTGAAATTGTAAATTTGTGTGCCGGCAGCAGCGCAGTGATATGAAAGCTGGGTTCTAACCATTCATATGAGGTGGGTGCGTATTCGAATACCTGGTCGGTTATATGTGGTGTGTTTGACTTACGGCACTGGCTCTCTGACTGACCAGAAATAAGTTAATCCAAATTAGTGTCCGACGCCAATTTATAGACCATCTAGTTCACAAGGTTGTCGTTAAACCGGCCAACAAACAAGTATGCATAATATGTCGCACCACTGCAGAAATATGACACCTGTTTCATGATTTGGAATTTCCTCATTCACCGTCATAGGATCGGATTTATTTGGAGCATTTCATTATTTTTCAGATATAATATTGCATTGGAATATTTCTTTCTTCACGTTTTCTACCACATGACGCTCCAGAACAAAATATTAAAAGGAATCACACAACAACGAGGTATCCGCATGAGCGCTGCAGTTCAATTATACAAACTGTAAAAATACGGAATATTGCAAAACTAAAATTTCATTGGCATCAGAACGGTTAAAATTTAAGAATAATAGCAACAATACTCATCCTCCGGAAGCATCCATTTCCATATGGAGCTTTCGACTTTTAATTCAGTAATGAAAATAATAAAAACTTAGACTTGATCGTACAAAGTACATATAATTTTTTCGGGTGGGACGACCAAAAATGGAATTTTTTTTTCATCCATCAGGGCAAAATCAAAGTTAATGAAAGTTGGAAGAAAAAATTAAAGCAATATTTTCCACCGTAAGTCCATACATCTTTATTAAATTAAAGCATATTTAGTAATGTAAGTCGCACTTTAACAAAGATATGAAACACTTTCGGGGGTGCCAAGGTTCTCTTGGCTTCTCTCTAAATAAGTCCCGGACACATTGGAATATCGTTTATGCTCTGTGGTGTAAATTACATGCTAACTTAAAAAGAACCAACGGTGTAAGAATTATTCGCTGTACAGAATTGTGTGCTAGACAAAGAACATATTATTTTTTGTGTTTGACAGTTTGCAGAAACGAATGAACGCCACTAGACTGACATTCATAACAACACCCAATGAAGATGTCTATTTCTGTGTATCCCTAAGTAATTGCTAAGAACAATGAAATGGTACGAAAACACGGTCCGACCACATGACAGGGCATTCTTGGCATACATAACAGGGCATAACAGGGCTTTCATAACAAGGCATATTTTTGTTTGAGGTTAAGCCCTCTTTTCATTAGTTATCGAACACTCTCATCAGTGAACTGTCATGTATAAGTTAGACCCACTCTTTCTGGGAGAGTATATATCAGCTACCTACAAGGAAACGAAGCCCGTTTTCCGGGTGACGTGGATCTGAGACACTGAAAATCAAACACGTTTGCCGTGAGATCCATGAGGTATATCTAATGACCATGATCAACATATTGCTCATACGTACTGGAGGAAAATTATCACTAAAACTACTGACAGTAGGATCTACAAAACCGCATCTTAAATATTCTGGGAAACCGTTTTTCCAATTCCTAAAAGAAGAAATGAGCATTTGCATTTAGCATAATCACTGCAGCTTGCTAACGAGTAAACACAGAAAATGTGCGATTCAAAGAATTTGACAATTAAGCACTTCGAAATTTGAGTTCAGTAGCATGCAAAATATTAAAGTTGCACTTCCACTTAAATAAAAATTATCCGCTGTTGCATGTATTTAAACATTCGTTTCGTACATTACCTCCACTTTTTTTAGAAAAGCAATCATACCAACAGTTATAGCGTTTAACACAATATAATTTTTCTTGTATACCATAATAAAATATCTGTACATTGATGTATGTGATCATTAACTTCTTCTACACGAGGAAGCGGTCGAAAAAGAGTGGCAAAAAAATGCATTCGATTGTTTGGATTTTATAATCGTGTTCATGTCACTTAATAAGATTAAAGTCGGAGGAAAACTGTCACTTATACAAAAAACGGATAATCATCACTAGCGAACTAGCGTTATTCCGAGGAATGCATTGTTCATGAAAAATTGAATGATGAAATCTCCATTTGAGGAAAAAAATGTTTAATTCAGCTTTGTAGAAGAGTGAGCATCAGTCCTTTATATTTCCCTCCTTAATCAGAACTGAAAATTAAAAAGATTAGTAAATAAGAACAATTAAGCAAGCCGAAGTTTTTATCATAAAAAGTGTATATTGGGAGTAATACGTTTTTCATGAAGAATTAAATCATACACCATTTTTGCTTTTCATACTGGTACAGTATAACTTGCAACAAGTTAGTAAAATCATGCAATTCATTGATTATGATACGCGTGCCAACATACTAGAAATCATTACTCAGGCTATTACTCAAGTTATGAGGAAAATGGCTGTGGAATAAATCTCACCCCTCTGGCCTGACCTCTGATCCATTCCGATGATATTCAACAGAACTCGTTCAGTATATGTCCGAAATAACATGATAAAGTTTTATCGCAGTCGAAGCAATTTTACGTAAGTTATAATGCATAAGGCCTATGAAATAGATCCTGCCCTGTGTCCTAACCTTTCACCCCATTTCGCCCATTTTTAATAGAATTCGTCCCCAGGTAGGTACCTACAAATTACTAACCTTTCATCCAAATCGAACCTTTTTTACGTTAGTTATGACGCATAAGAGCAGTGGAATGGATCCATCTCCTATGTCCTGTCCTTTGACCCCATTTTGATCACTTTCAATAGGGTTCCTTCCCAGGTGTTACCCTACCACATACTAAAATTTCATCAAAATCCAACGACTTTTACGCTAGTTATCGTGCGGACGAACATACCCACACAACGCGTGACGTAATGAGGCAGTTGGGAATCGCGACCATCTGATCATAGGATTGTGACGTCATAAAACTTTAATAGGATTCACAAACAACGCGTGACGTAATGAGACAGATGGCGTGACCGTGCGCCAACATCTAATGGGGCGACGCCATGACAGTACACTAAAACATGGTAACTCGGGGTGGCTATTTAACCCACTAAACGAATTTTCCTAAAGTCGAGATCAAGCTAAATCGATTTCTAGTACCAGAAAACGGTAGATTAACGACTTTCATCAAAATCCTTAGAGCTGTTTTCAAAATAAAATTTGCATACATACAAGAATTGCTCCTTTACGGTGAACGTCAAGTAATTTTGCTTGCTGTACTTCGAAGGGAAAAATTTCTGTACACTATTTCTTCCCAATTAATGCGTTCCCAAAGATGAAAATTTGAACATCGATTAAAATATCTTCATTTTAAACTTGGAATACTAAATATTTTCTAAAACATAATCATAATTATGCAATTCAACATTTGGTTGTCTACTGACGTCATCAAAGTACAGGTGGCGCCATCCTTTTTCTGGTTTCAACACCACCAAAGGAAAAGTTATTGATTTTTAATATAATTATGGTTATGCTTTAGAAAATATTAAGTATTCTAAGTTACAATAAAGTTATTTTATCGATGTTCTAATTTTCGTCATTGGGAACATATTAATTGCGAAGGAAATGTGATCAAAAGTTTTTCAATTGGAAGTATAGGAAGCAAAAATACTTGACGTCCACCTTAATAATATGCGATAAGGGCGATGGAATGGATCACAATCATATGTCCCGACCTTAGACCCCATTTCGTCCATTTTCAATAGCGTTCGTCCCCAGGTGGTCCCATACCATATACTGAAATTTCATCGAAATCGAACCATTTTTATGCACGTTATGACGCATAAGGGCAATGGAATGCATCCCGCACTTATGTCTTGACCTTTGACCCCACTTCTCCCATTTTGAATAGAGTTCTTCCCCAGGCGGTCCCCTACCACATAGTAAACTTTCATTGAAATCGACCCATATTTATGCAAGTTATGACGCATAAGGGCAATGGAATTATCCCGCTCCTACGTCGTGACCTTAGACCCCATTTTCAATATGGTTCGTACCCATGTGATTCCCTACCACATCCTAAAATTTCATTCAAATCGAACCATTTTTATGCCAGTTATCGTGCGGACAGACGGACGGACAAAGCTGGAGCATATACGCTTCTTCAACTTACGGTTGGAGAGCGTAAAAAAGATCACAACGTGAGAACTTAGTGTTTTTATTGCACCTGACTACACACTGATAAAATGAAAGGCGTAAGGAGCTGTATTAAATTGTGAAGTAATTTGTTCTCTACAAGGATTTCCATACGGTTGTTTTACTGCTCCTTGCCAAAGGTTGCACAGAGCATTTACGATCATTCCACACTAAAATGTATAAAAAAATTTGGTTTGTTCAGTAATTATATATTTTTATTCTGATAAATTATTGTCGGTAAGTGGCTTTTGTGAGATTTATTCTGAACTAGATAATATGGTGTGTTTACATCAAGATAAATCTAACAGCTGACTTCAATTCTGAAACGTATTTTACAAATGGCATACCGAAAGTAGTGCCTTGTCCCTCATAAGATTTTTATTTGTAGAACAAAAATATAAAACTTGGTGGTGAAGTACTCGGACATATTGCTAATATTGCTAGCGTATTCAAAATATTGCCCAACACTTTTTATACATTTCCGCCATCTTTGAACCCTTCGGTAAAATCCATTTTAGAAAAATCAACGACGCTGTCGTTTCACCCATGAGTTCACAGCCAGTTTAACCTCGGCCACATCGTTGAAACGTTCCCCGCGAAGGGTGTTTTTCAAAGGGGCAAAAAGGAAAAAGTCTGAGTGAGCTAAATTAGGACTGTTGGGGGAGAGGAGCATCACCTTCCGCACCATTTTGGCATTAGCCTGTGAAGTCTCCATTGAGGTCTGGGGGCGTGCGTTATCATGGTGTAAAACAACACTATGAAATGGATTGTCATGTCTTTTTCTTCTGATAACCTCCTTTACTTTCTTCAATGTCTGCACACAGTGGGCACTGTTTATTTTCGCAAACCGTATAAAAGGATCTCAAAATGACACCACGTCTGTCCCAGAAAATTGTTGCTATAGCTTTCCCTGCGGAGCGAGTTGTTTTCACCTATTTATGTCGAGGTCAGGATGTGCTGTGCCATTCCTTGAAGCGCGTTTTGTTTCTGCGTTAAGAATAAACACACAGGTTTTATTTCCAGTAACAACAGTGAAGAAAAACACCTTACTCTCCTGCTTATAATAGTCGAAGAGCACATGTTCGCCCTTTGTTCATATTGTTAACGTGTTAGGTTTCTTGGGATTCACTTTGAACTAATCTTTCTGTATCCCAGATCCCTAATTAATATTTTCATAACACTATGACCAAAATGAATTGCATCACACAATTCCTGAATGGTGACACGATGAGCTTCTCTGATGAGGTATTTCACCCGTTGCCTATTGGCATGTGTCACTGCAGTTCCAGGTTTTCCACTCCGGTGTTTGTCCGAAACAGAACTTTCTCCTTCTTGAAAACTCTTCTTCCATTTTCGGACATTACTGATACTGATTGTTGATGCTCCATATACCTCCAGGAGTCTTCTTCGAATTTCTGGAACGTCACATTCCTCTTTTTTCCAAGAATTAAATTACGCCTCGATACTTTTCTCTGTCATTCATGATTTTTATTTCCGAATCTGAAAAGCAAAATGTTCCCACATTAGTAACATATCATAGTACATGTCAGTGCAGTTTCAAGTGTATGTTACTTTTGTTATGTCGTACACTGCGGGTTCTCAAAATTTACGCATAAGAAACAGAAAGGATCACTATAAAAATTTTAAAATTTCCCGCAAGACACCATGTTTTTTCTTTATGCATGAATTAAGCGAATAGTGGATTCAAATAAAATTTTGTAATTTTATCTTATTGAACTTTCTGATCTGCTTAACAGGGAAATTTGTTTAAGCGTAATGATTCAAGTTTTGCAAAATTGAATAACACTTTCTTTCCCCAAATGGAGTCACAGACTTTGTTCTTCCGAGTACCCGGATCAGTCCCTTGATATGAGCACATTTCCAGAGCAGTAAATAGGTTTATTCTATGTAAGTACAAAAATCAAAAGCGCTTTCTGTACACCACTATGTATGCATTAAATGTCCAGGCTGTTGATGGAAAATCCTGCAAGAGAGTTTCGTAGATTCCTTCAAGAATTTAGATATATTCCGAAACGTTGAACATACATATATACTTATACATATTCAACATTACGGAATATAACTAAATTTGATACTTCTTCTAATGCTGTTGTGATGTTCTCTTATGAAAGGAAAGATGTGTACTTTCCAAACCTCTGGAAAAAGAAGTCATCAAACTGTACGTCTGATGCGCATGAAAGTTCATAACCCAGTGAAATAGTTTGGGTATCATTCAATATTTCTTTTAAGTGAATATATTTTGAAGTCTCATTCGGTAACTAATTAATGAGTTAGACTGCAAACAAGAGTACACGCACAAGTGCAATAACTGCTACTTAAATTTAAATCCACCATCAGATAAAAATGGTCTCTTTAATTTCCCACAAGGACTTGTTATTATTCTAAAAATCACGACTCGCACATTTTCCACAGATATGGAAACTTTACTGTGAATCTTCTAACGTTCTGTACGGCAAATGCGAGGTGTTTCTTTGCAATACTGTATGTACATAGTTATTTTTGTCAGATGTGTCTTATAATAGCTTTTTAAAAAATTTTGCTCTTTGTCTCACTTTGAAAAAAAAAACATTTATGGGTATCACGATTCATTCAATTTTATGCGAAGTAAAGCACGTAAAGAAACGTTTGGAACTACTTCTCTCTTGAATACCTTTTTTGCAGAACTAAATTCTGATCGATCGTCAGGTATACAATTGAGGTATGATAGCAACACATTTTACGGGACTTGGCAGTGTGTCGTTTTTGTTGTTCATTTTTGTCTGTTACCATCATACAAGCACGCAAAAGGCTTTTTATAAGGATTGTGGTGAAACGGTCATAATAGCAATTAGAATGATATACCGTTCCATTAACAAAGCTATATACCGTTCCATTAACAAAGCTATATACCGTTCCATTAACAAAGCTATATACCGTTCCATTAACAAAGCTATATCTGAGGAGATAAAAACCACGAAAAAGCCTGCAAGGTCTGTCCCGCCCATGTCCCATCGATGCTAGGAGTGAGCGAAAGCTTTCCCGTATGGTACCAGCCAACAAAAGGGACAATGCGGCAAAACTTCCAGGAAACACTGATCAACTTGATTTTTGGTACATGGAAAAATAAAGTGTTCCTAACATAATGTTTCACGCATAATTCAAATATGCAGCCAGAATGTTTTGTCGAACACAGTTTTTCTGTGATGAAGCTGCTTTTACTAAATATATTGAAAGCGTTGACCCATATTTTCACAAACGGTTGTGTAATTTTGCAGCTCTTTCTCAACCGCCTAAACACGCTGCTTTGCCTTTTATACAAATTATCGTTCGTCATTTAGTATTACGTCATGCTTTACGCATATTCATATTCGCACGTCCTCAGTACTTTCCTTCATTACCCTTCTTCTCTCTTTCCGTTTATTCTAAAGTATATTTCTTAACTATGGTTGCATAGTTTTTTGACACCAGTACCTATGTATATACGGTTTGTATAACAATTATGTTTTAGTGAATATCACTAGAGCAATAATTGTATTTATGAAACGTATGAAAATTTTGCATTTTCCTTCCCTGACGGTTGCATCTGCTTTCGGATATGACATGACTGAAGTAATGCAAATTTACATTATTCAAGACAAAATCTGGACATTTAAAATGCAAGTAAAAATTTCCGGACCGTACATCCAAAAATACAAATTGTGGATGTTATAGAATTTCTTAAGATACGAACACCTCGGTGAAGATATTGCGTGGTATTCTCTAACAATGATACACTGTAGGAGATTTAGTTGAATTTATTAGGACAACAGATGTGTTCATAAAATGGAACTTGAGGGATGCGATTTTCGCTGAAAAAATGTTCTACGTTTTGGTTAATACAATTAATGTGAAGCCATGTTTCACATTAATAATGTGAGTAATGTCACGCCATGTTTACCTTCAATTAATATTAATTTAAAGAGCTGCAAATTTCCATAACCGATTTTGCCGGAAATAACACAAAAAAATTAAGTAAAGAACAGTGGAGAATCAGAATACACATTTCAAGTTTCAATTCTTAAGATCTCTTCTAGGGATTAAGAGGTTTTTTCACAGAGACGTAACATTTCAATGATTCATGGCTTTAAACTACTTTGAATTTAAAGCCGTAAAATAAAAAAGGCATTTGCATAAATGGAATACCCTTACCGAAGGTACTAACTAGTATTACTTATTTTCAAACGAAAATAGCAAGTCATCACCGCCTTATTTAAATAATTTTCACCATTGAATGCACCAAATTTTTCTAAAATTTTAGGATTCTTTACATCTATCTTTTTAATATTTTACTGAATGTGTAGTGATTTACATTTTAATATAATGTTCTTGACAAATACATCAAACCGTTTGGCGAAAATCATACAAGTAAGAAACAGATAGGTGCAAAAATCCATTTCCTTCACGCTGTCTATAAATAGGACTTTAGTTTTTTGGATTTTAATATTATCTATGATAATTTGTTCACATTTGAATGACAACATTAATGGTGACCCTAATTTGAATGAAGATTGAAAAATTAATTCTACAGGTCCACCTGGATATATTCTGAAAATACTTTTTATTATTCATTTTGGCATTAAAATGATGTCTCTTGAAGCTAATAAATTATCACCCTTATACACGGGGTACATCGTTTTATTCTGGTGCCTACTTAATCCGTAAAACCTGAATGATCCTATTATTAATGCCAATGGAAACGAGTATTCCCATGGTATATTACCATGCTATATTACCAAGATTTTAATATTATCAATGAAACTGAACTGGGCTCATACTAACAAAATTCCGAAACTGGGACCGACCTATGAGGTTAAATTGATTTTCTAACTCGTATCTTACGGTTTCTCTATGTTTCTCAAATATGTACCTAACAGATATCCCAAGCTTTTATTGTCGGTACTTTGTAGTTCGCCACAGCAAAGGTAGACTTGAAATGTGATCTTTCTTGGAAAGCCTAATCCACATGACCCATGGTTTTTAAACAAAAAGATGTGTTGCCTGCGTCATATTCCTGAAGGAAATGAAAACCTTCAATGAAGACTCTAAAGAGTATTCACCCCTATGTTGATGCAGGCAGAGCTTATTGAACGGCGGAGATTAGAACCAGTATATCACAAAGATAATCTCCGACTTTCAGCCATATTCTCCAATTTTAGGAAACAAAGTTGAGTGGAGGGACGTGCTAAGAAACTCCACTCATTGAACCTCACGTCTGCCAAGTGACAACAGACATTTCATGAATTGATATAAAAAGGTAAAGGTTTCTCTTAATGGTGTACTAAAACATATAGAATTTATGAACTGTCCCCCGCTCGTGTAATTTTTCCAGCGTTTACTTTGTTAATGAAATTTATCGAAATTCACGGTGCAATGAGAAAAACATATGTAATTTTAAAGGACAAATATTTTGAACCCTGAATCTATCTCCTTACACTCCTCGCTCTTTATTCACATCAGATCCCGCAAGCATGCGAACAAATATAATGCCTGCTTTCAATTTGACCATCTCAACAGCTTCTAACGCCGCCCCGGTGGCGCAGTGGTTTAAGCGATGGCCTCTGATCATTCGTCTGAACGGGGTACGGGTTCGAATCCCGGTGAGGCATGGATGTTGTGTTTGTCTTACGGCACTGGTTCTTTCCCTTCCCTGGAACCAGTGACCCTAAATTAGGGACGGGCGACTGCTTATAACCCATTGAATTGCTCATGGTGGTCGTTAAACCTCCAGTCAAAAAAAAAAAAAAAAAAAAACAGCTTCTAAAATTGGTAATCTGTATGAATTTTTGTGGCTGTAACAGCGACCCAGAGATTTCACACTACATGTTTTACGCGCACGGGGCAAAATGTCCCAGTGGAAGCAGATCAGTTTGTCATTGTACAATTATCGAAGATGATGTTTATGACACATGCGTAATTGATTCAAATTACATTTTTTTATAATATCTTAATATCTAAGAAAAGACTTTGTGATGAGTTCTGGCAAAATGTCTATTTACAACCACGGTATCAGTTCTGATTAAATAAAGCCATATGCCACTTTGTCAAAAATGTACGTAGTTTAAATATCAAATAAGATTTGTAACTGGATGAGCGATGTTATTTAGCTTACACATTTTTTGACCGCCAAGGGGAGTATTCACATGCGGTTGTGCCCTTTTAAACTGCCACATCTCATTCTTTATAAATATGTTTAAGTACAAGACATCAGCTTCTAGAAGTGCTTTAAACTTCATTAAAGGTGTTTTATTTATCACATGTATGTCTTTCTCAGTCTTAAAATTTGGATTTCTTGCACTCCTGTTTCGAGTTTGATCTTATGATTAAATTTGAACTCAAAATTCACATTCAGTTGCTTTTGTAAGATTAATTTCAAATTTTTAATGGATGAACTTCCAGTTACGCTCCCTCTCAAGCAGTTCCGAGACTCGCGTGTATCACTGCACCACATTTTTATCTAGCCGTTTCACACACTCTGACAGGAAAAGGGCTCAACATAAGAGTACTGAAGTCCATTTTTTACAAAAACTTACATTTAGTGTTCGAATAACAAGAATTGTAACTATGCAAAAGAGCAAATTCTTTTATAAGCGGACGAAATGTACACAATAGAAGAGTATTCTTATCTTCAGCCCACTCACCCCATTTCATTGTCAAATTGCATGTCAAGGAAAATGGCAAAGATCTTTCGCGCATGCGTACTAGGCAAACGCTGCACAGCTCTGAATTTGTACATGAGATGATTTAAAATAATATAATCGAATTTTGTACCTGAAAAGTAATTTTATTTCGAGTACTAATCACATGTATCAAATATTAATTACACATAGCTGTGCACCATTTTGTATTTGGGGTCATAAATAAATATATGATTGACGGATGATTACAAAACTGTAGCGTTTCGAGCGGGAAGTAAACATATTTGGTTTTTAGATATCAAACAATAACCCAGGTGCTGGTTTATAAGGAATGGGATCCGGCTTTCCGGTAATGATGCGTAACAAATCAGCGCAATTATATATTTGTTAAAAATATTCCAATCGAGTTCATATGCTCGTGGTATAATTTCGCCCACGTTCAGGAGATCGTTTTTGTAAGTCGTAAAACACTGTTACTCAGATACGAATATAAATGTAGAAAATTATTTAAGCACAATACCGTATGCCAACTGAGGGAGTGTTTATTCAAATTTTATCTTTCAACATATTCTAAGTATTAACGTACAAATATATATATGAAAAATAAAGTTAGTATATAAAAATTTTTAAACTTTTGCAAAACTACAAATATAAAGTAATTTTCTTTGAAAAAACATATCTTTTTTTGTTACAGAAGTTCAATTGCTATTGCACTAAAATGGACTAGATTAGAAGAATATTCTGTTTTACTGTTTTTCATTAGTGGCATATTTATTCGCTTTACCGCTTCCCGGTGGATGTGAGCTGTCCCTATATGGCGGAATGGTGCACATAAACTTGAGAACTTCATTAATGTCCGTGAGAGCGGAGGCTCATCCCTTCTCTGTTTAATCAGTTCTCAAAACAAAATAACTTCAACACGTAAACTTTTATGAGCTGTGATCTCTGCCGGTAGTGGATTCCTCTGTTCAGGTGCATTGAGTATTCAAAACTTTAAATATTAAAAATATCAACTTGTTTATGTGTGTCACTTTTTCTTTGTTTAAATATACTACTTTCAGTCGCAAGAGTTATTAACTATGAGCATCTCTTAGGCTTGTAAGTAGTACAGCGCATGCATTAGAAGTCCCACATTTAAGCGAAGGATGGAAGTAATTACCCTTTGATTAACACACATATGAAATTTACCGGTGACACAAATCGGCTCCAAAGTAGGATATTTGACAAATGCACTCTCTTGTAAATATACATTCATCTAGCATAAGAATTTACTGTACTTTGGTCAAGATCTATCATTGAATATCTGTCACGACGGTTTCACTGTTTCAGAGATGAGCAGGAAAAATAACATCGTTTTATATAGCTAACAATTTATCATTGGCTGGTAGTTGCAAATATGTGCGCAAAGTTGTGAACAACTATTCAAACAACATGTACTATGTGCCTTTTTGAGATGTAATACAACGGCGTCTAGAACCTAACGACGAATACTATTTTGCAAGGTCACAAACACAAAATCAGATGCAACAGCTTGTGGCAATTTGCACAACTGTTTATACTCAGTAGGAAGCCGGTGTATATGCAAAATGTAGAATAGTGTGCGCAGGGGTCATGTGTTAATATTTAAACGGATGAAAGAGGAAAACAAACGATAGGCGACGTGTGTTTGTAGGTGAAGGCATAAAGGCATGAACGTGTAATTTACAGTATGTCTCAAATATATCATCTTGAGGATTTCACGCGTGGAAGAATTTGATGTCAGCTGCAATCAAGCCGCCGAGTGAGTGAAAATACCAGAAAGTTTCCAATTCCCATATTGTGGTGCAAATGCTCTGTGCAGGATGACAAACGATATGAAATGTATTCCAGACGCATGCTAGTAGATTGTCCTTTCTCTACTACGACGCATGCACAGCAAAATGTAATTGCCGCACACGGCTGATCAGATTGCAATTGTTCTCCATTCAAACACAGGAATGTGATAATACGAAAGATTCAGAGAAAACATCTGCGAAATATGCGGGTATAAGCCCAAAGGCCTGCACTCTGCGTCTCAATGTGTGGAGCTAAACGGAACGCACGTTTTCAGTGGTGTATCTACAGAAATTGAACACTTCATCAATGGGCCAACATGCTTTTCACAAAAGACTGTAGTTTGAGTCTGTTCTCGCGTTTTAGGCGTCACTGGATTTAGGGTGAGGGTGGTATTGCGTACCAGCGAGGGAATTTTCTGGAAAGGGACAGATACGGTGATGCGGGTATCATAGTGTGATGTGGCATCATGGTTAATAAATGCACCGAGATATAGGTGCGGAAAAATGCGGTCGTGACAGACGATCGGTATTGCAACAACATTCTTTTACGTCCTGTTCGATTTTTTCCATAATGCTGTAGGCGAAGATATTTGATCATGGATAACAACGCGAGACCCTTTCAAATAATTAATCCATGCAGTCGAAGGAGATTAATGGGATCGGTTATTTTATATTTCACCTGACAACGCAGCTGCATTTCATTCATATATCCTATCCAGAAGTTTTGGGCAGAATAAGTGTAGACAAATAAAGCGTGCCAAAAGAAATTGTAGTTAGAGTGAAGAATATGATTTACAGAGTAAACTCACTTGGCTCTTAAATGGTTTCATCGCTACTTTAACATAAACACAAGCCACACCTTTGGCATACTTGAGCAGAATTCAGATTTCTTACAACTTACAATATTTTCTATGGAAAGAATGAAACAATTATAGAAAATCAAGGACTAGGCTGAAGTGGATTTTATGATAACACATTTTACGAAAGAGCTAAGATTCCCCACAGAAAAAGTCCAGTTCAGGTATCAACAACTCAGTTAATGATTGAATAAGTTATCGTTCGGAAGATCGGGAGCTACTGCGCACCCCTTTGAAGTTGATAGATTACAATGTTCTTTAATAACGCTACGTAAGAGATACTAAAAAGCAAAAAAATTAAATTGAGGTCATTTCAAGACGTAGCTGTGTAGGCCGTTGGGAAATTTGTTGGTTGCATTGAAAACGAAGGAAAGATAAACAATATTCTAAAGCATCAATTTTTTGTAAAAACATTTTTTAAGTTTTACGAAAGAAAATATACAAATTACAAATTTATGGGAAATAGCACTTTTTTTCTCTAAACAAACCCACGGAACCTGCAAAAGTAAATCTTTTTTTGAAGTTCCAAAATATTTTAAATTCGCAAATAAAATATGATAAATAAATTTCAGTATTTAACATTACTATTAAATCTATCAAATCCATGTTTTCACGTTTCGAGCGAAATTGGAGTCATGAGATACTCATTTCAAGATTTACCTAGATATAACAATAACTGCTTTGAAAGCAACATCACAAATGTTTATTCATTTAAAGGGCTTCAAATCGCAAGAAAATCCGTCATTTAAGGATACACCTTACATTCAATGGAAATATTATCAAATGGTTTTTGATCTAAAAACCATTTTCTATATTCTCCTGTAATATTGTCTCGGAACAACAACGCAGAATTTTTATTAAACTGTTCAATTTATTTTACATGGATAAATTTTACAAATACAGGGTGTTTCACTAGCTCTCGGCCCCTGAATTTCCCTCATAATTTTCAAACAAAAGGACGTAATTCAGTGAAATTCGACAGGGACATACCTTAGTGTATGAGAAGCATAATGATCTCAAAGCAAGTGCTGAGAGTCGTCGACATTTGTATCAAGGCATGCTTGCACACGCCTTTACATGTTACTAAAGGTATTCAGCTACTCATCGGGAATCACAGTCACAATTTCCCGGCGAATGGTTTTCTGCAGTTTCATGAGAGTCTGTGCTTTGTTGCGATACTCTGCCTCGTTCAACATGCCCCATAGGAAGAAATCCGGAGCGATAAGGTAAGACGACTTTGGCGGCCAAAGTCCTTTAGAAATGACACGATATTCAAAGAAGGAAGAAATTTCTGCCATGCTGACATTGGAGGTGATGCAGGAGTCACAATCCAACTAAAAATAGCCAGCACAGAGTTCTGCGTCATCCAAATGATTCACGAATTTATGGAATATATGCTTGTAGAGTGCGGTATCGACCGTTGTATGGATGAAGACTGGGCCAATAAGGCGGCCTCGCGACAAAGTACACCACAATACATTTTTTTATCATGAAGAGGCGTCTCATGCACGGTTGTCGAATTCTCTCTAGCCCAAATACAGGGAATTGACGTGCTCACTTAGGTGCAACCACTCCTTGTCGGAGAACCACGTGTAACCCAGTATTCCCGGATGTGCATTGAAAAACGGCTCGAACGAATGACAGTAATTCAGTGTCGTTTGCTCGTCGGGAGGTTTCAATTCTTGCACAGCAGTAATTCGATATGCATGCAGCTTTGTTTTTTGCAGCTCGTTGACATGTGCTTTTGGAAACCCACATCTCCTGCGACAGTTTACGCAAGGATATCTGTGGGGAAGCAAGCAGTGTGTTTTTCACTTTCAGCACCGTGGCTTCTGGAAGTTTCGGAAGTCCTCCTTTGTGGAAACGCAACAATGTTACCGCGGTTTCTAGTTACTTCACTACATACTGAATGCAGGATTTTGCCGGTGATTTAGGAATCCTAATCTGTGCAAAATATTGTTTGTGGTACTCCTTTATCGACGTAGTTTTTCTGTACGTGCAGAAAACATACAAGCGCTGTTTCATTGCGTACCGGTTCATATTATAATTTTTCATAACACAAAGACACGATGATTGTTGACGTTACCTCACCAACAGCACAGTCACATGCATCACTCCAGCTGCCGAGGACAGCAAATATGCAGTCCGCTTTAATTTCTCGAAAGCGCGACACACAGGCTGGAAAGTGCAGCAGCCATTCGCTACTCTCTATCACGTGTTTCGATCCTACGCGAAGTGAAGACAAATTGCGTGTTCGCTGTACTCGACAGTTCGTTGACCGTGCTTTTCATGCACCAAGGTAGGTTCGTGTCAAATTTCTCTGAATTACGTCCATTAGTTTGAAAGTCATAAGGGAAAATTAGGGTTCGAAAGCGAGTGAAACACCCTTGTATCTCTGTTTAGGAATTGAACAGTACGAAGCCAAAGCATCCCGAAGGAAGAGCAGAGAAAGCGAATGTGATTTGCCTTTCGTTTGCCAAGCGGTCGCTGTCTCTACTAACCTGTGTAGACTAGGTTGGCACGGTCATCAATGGCGTGTTGTGTGCCACCGATCGCTCTCTAGGCGCTGGTATGTCCGCCTTTGGGATACTTGCTGTAAACCTTTGATATAATTGTTCCAGGAAGCCCTAGTGGTGTTACCACTTTGGTGATGTAATGGTCTGTCTGTCTTGCGACAACAATGTGTCTCCGATTGAAGTCGCTATATCACCAAGTTTAACAATATTCGTTGATTGCAATGCACTCTTGGGAAGCACTGCTGTCCGCCTATTTATCGCTTGAGTTCGTTTTAGGTCTGTTCCACTCTGGGCTGGGGATGTCCATATCAACTGCGCCTCACACCTATCTCTAATAATTTGTGCATTGAGTGCATATGCCCGCAGAAGTGTATTTTTTGCCTATTTGTCTGTTCTAAACATTTGGCTGATCATCTTGGTATGGGAAACCTTGACGTACTTTCGATTTCAAGGCTTCACGACAGCTTAGTGATTACACACTTTCTATCTTTTTCTAACTGATGCACCATGTTTTTGGCGACTTGCGTACTAGATTTTTCCTTGTAATCGCTGTTACATTCAAAATGCCTCCGCACTGTAATTCACAAGGAATTGCGCGAATTAACAGACCGAAAATTACCACCGCGCACTTCCTTATGTGGCGGCCTCTCCTTTTCCGCGCAACTTTTATCCAATTTTTTTCTATCGGACCGATTGGGAAGTATCACGCTTCAGTTAATTTCGTATCAACTCTTCGGAACCATTATGCCGGAATTGTATCGAATTTTGAAGTAGTAAAATCCTGTAATTTCTTTGTTGGTACTTTTTAGAGTAGCTAATGGAAAAAAAAATATCTTACTCAGATAATTGAGTGAACATACAGAACATTGACAGAAACTGGGTGTGAGAAGTTCATTCCCTGACAGAGGAATTAAGAAAACTATCATTTCTGTTACGGAAATCAAAGGGAAATAGTTCTAATGAATGAGTCAACCTTACCATTAAAGCCAGATTAGTCATTTGTACTTACCCTAGTGCAGATCAGTGGAACAAGAAAATCTCCTCTGATCTTCTATTTAACGCCAGTTCTTTTGTTTGGTATCTTCCAACCGGTGCATACCTTACGAAGCAGATAAATTCCTAAGATTTATAGCAACAAATTGGCGTAATGCAGGTGGCACTTGATGTATAGCAGACGACTGTTTAAGCGACTATGACATCAAAGCCCATAGCTCGATAGGATAAACAGCAGAGTGCCTGCGATGAGTTCTTGTGAATGGGAACATAACCACTGTTGTTAAACCAAGGGTTGAATATTTCATACCACAAATTTGTTTTTTCATTATGACTTATAGGGAGAGACTCGGCCCTCTGTGTGTTTTTATATTACCATAACGATGCTGAGTCAGCCTGAGAGCATAGTGTGACTAACCGTCCTTTTTACATATTACCAAGTACGAGATATATTCATTAAAAGCAAATTAAGTAACAGCTACCCCTTACATGTATGTAAAATCAAACTGATAAAATGAAATTTTCCTTGAAATCTAATACCACACAACATATAACAATACGAATCCTTAGCAGTTTCCCGAGGTTTAAAACCTACAAATCCAAGAAATCATGCTTAAAATCACGTAGGTGTCGTGTAAAATTTAATGGAAGTGTTCTTAAAAGCAAAATAAATCCAAGAGAGTCATGTACTTAAGAAACACGTCGAAGTTCAATAATTTCGCATTTTATAGTCTCTTTGCCTTAAGTTAAAATACTAGGTCATTAATTATAGTGTATAAATATCCCTTTAAGTTCTGTTCACTTTGTGGTGAAACGTTTTGATAATGTCATTTAGACACATCCTTAAATATGTAAATACATATCAAAATACCGAATTTCAAAGCTCTTGGAACCTACTGAACCTAATAAAAGGTGTAGTGTTTTACCAAATTGAAAGTCTATTGAGAAAAAATACTAATCTTGCTGAAATTATATATATTAAGTTTTACACATAATGAACTGCAAAATTTAACACCGAAATTCCCTGAAGCAAAGACCTGCCATAAAAATGATTAATTATACAGAAAATAATTAAGTATTAAAATCTTCTCAAAATATCGCGCATAATAAAAAAACAAAAAGCACGAATAAGATAATTTTCATGACAATTGTACAAAATATTTCAAGACATTGAAGATTTTAGGAATGTTACGTTCAAGGCTTTGTTTCTCTTTTTCGAACTCGAATTCTAGAACAATAAGCATACTACAGATGATAACTGCCCTGTGCTGATTTAATTAAAAAAAGTGTCATACTGCTGTGATGGTTTTTCAGCTTTTAAGGAGTGCTAACTTTTTCCTGCCTTTCCACTACAAGGAAGACCAAGTGAGTTCGTTATTCTTTTAGTAGTAAACTGTCTACGGAGAAAATAGCGAGTGAAATGGTGCAACGGCCTTAAATCATTTCTGTGGCTCATTCACCTGAGATGCGAACAAATGATGTCCGAAGATTTGCATGGGTATCTCTGGTTTTGTATGGGAATTCAACATGGACGTTTGTTACCAAGTAGGTATGTTCACAAATAGAAAGCGATACCCAACAGAGTGTGGTTTTTATTTTATGCAAAATTTTACGTTCTGTTCTTAAACTATTACAAAAGCCAACTTTAAGGTCCATGGCGTTGAGCTGGACTTTCTTTATTGATGCCCCCGAAAAGTTTTTTTTTTAACAGCTTTCATGAATTTTTGGCGTAAATGAAATTTGTACATTGCACATACTACATAGACGATCACGTTGATCACGAGGTCAACTTCATGAAGTACGCTTATTTTTGAATTTTCAAACTGAACTGAAACAATACTGGATTATTATGATTTCTTCATCGTCTTCAATCATCATTACTCATCGTCACGATTTCCGATCCTAGCAGCGACTTTATCTCTTCTTTTTTCATAGTTTATTATGTTACAAAAAAGAGATCAGCTCGGCGCCCTCGTAAATTGGGCGCCTAGTTTGGATGCATATCTAGCAGCAGCTTAAATCCCGCCTTGATATTATGAGTTTTCACTTTTTTTCTTGGAATTTTGTGTACTTATTAATTTAAACTTTTCGTTTGCATAAGAAAATAAATACAATAATTAATTTGTAAAACAAGTGACGTCAATTATTTATTGTGGGATGTTTTCTAGCTTTGGATGGTATTTTTTTAACGAATACTTCAAACGTTGACTTCTTATTTTTATTTTTTATAAGAGTATTTAGGATTCTTTTTGGTCCCCAGTGGTATTTTCAAACTAAGCAAAGCTTTTATATATCAATAAAAACTGGCGTGAAAATTTTTAAATATTAGCCGGTATTAGATGGCTGCCGTCGCCCAACAGCGACCTGGATATGTTAAATTCAAGCAATAAGACCTCCATTTATTACAGACACGATGACGATACGAAGGGGCAGAGGGGAACTTTAATCCCAATTGGCTACATACAACTGGGTGCCATCATACAGATGTATCACTGCTAAAGACGGTACAATGGGAAGAGGACCTACTCAGTAGGGGATATTTTCCCACGTAACTTTGGTGGATGATTTGCTCTAGGTTGTTGACGATTTCTTGGGGTAACATCGTCCATTCTTCCGTCAGCGTCGTCTTCAGCTGTTGGAAGGTTTCTGGTGTGTGTTAACATGGCACAACACGCAGCCCCAGAACGTCCTACACATGTTCTGTGGGTATTATGATGGGGATAAGTGGTGGCCAATCCATCCACTGAATGTCTTCATTTCGAGCTGTAAATCAACAACCACTGTACAACGGCATGTGGCATTATGTTCCATTAACACAAATTGTAGACCAGTGGCAACTAGGAAAAGACAAACATGAGAAATAATTATCCTTTTGTAGTCGCGGTCACCGGTTATAGTATGTCTTTCTAGTGATTGAAGTTCCCTACAGCCATTCATTAGAATGCCTTTCAATACGTGAATACCGTTACCACCTTATCTATCCCTTCATTTGATGTCTTCGGGGGATACATACTGCCTACATTACGCCAGATTAGTCCAAAATCACTAGATAGACTAAATCTACTCTGATGAGTAAGAGTACTGTTTTGAATTGTTCTGCTGTCCAGTTCTTATGGCGTTTTGGAAACTGTAAAAGTTGTTTCCGGTGTACAGGTTTAATGGATTACAGAGTGCTGGTCGTCGGGCAAACAGTCCACTTTTGTGTGTCATCTGGCCACTGTAAACAGCGATGTTTTGCATCCTGTGCTCATGTTTAATTGCTTTGCAGTGACTTGCGTTATGTTGTCAATCCCTCATGTTCTGTAGGAGCACATAGATGTTCTCAGTAGGGTAATTTTTTTATGCACGAATTAGCAGTATTTTGCACAGCTGTACCTGTAATCCTGAAAGTCGACCACAAACACGATACGAAGCTATAGGCGATACCGTACTGTTGGCCAACACTTATGATAATTCGCTTATTCTCGATCATCCTAACTATTCTACCAATCGTAAAATCCTCAATGTGTTCACGACAGGATATTTCTTCGTTTCTAGCACACAACAAACGCAATCGAACGTCTGTAACACTTATGACACCGTACGGTGACTAACGTTTAACAGATGCTATTGTTCTGCGTGAGCGGATTTTGTTCTCATGTCAATCAAACCACAATTAAAGCTCCATTATTAGGCATGTGCTCTCGTTCCTGTTCCCCAACACAGGCCTCAGTTAATTTGCATTTTGGTGGCATTGGTATTTACAGCGTTATCTTACATTTCCGCTACGTCCCTAAGTGCTGAACACCAGCGTATTTGGTATGGTATTTTCGTTTATGTGATCATATCATTGTGCTTAATATCATCATCATCATCATTGTCAACCATTATCAATCCACTGCTGGACGAAGGTCTCCCCAAGTTTCCTCCACAACGGTCTGTCTTGTGCCAGTCTTCTCCATGTCACTCCCGCATATTTACGAATTTCATCCACCCATCTCCCATGTGGTCTTTTTCTGGGTCTTTTCCTGTCCCTTGGAATCCAATCTAAAATTTCGGCTGTCCATCTATGGTCTGTCCTTCTGGCAGTATGTCCAGCCCATTGCCATTTCAGGGATTTAACTCTGATCATGATGTCTTCCACTCTCGTCATTTTTCGGATCCACGAGTTCCTCTTCTTATCTCTCCTGGTTATACCAAGCATGCACCTCTCCATGCTTCTTTGAGTTGTCTGCAGCCTTTGTATGTCTCTTTTAGTTAAGGTCCACGTCTCTGCACCATACGTAAGCACTGGAAGGATGCATTGATCAAACACTTTTCTTTTAAGACATAATGGCATATTGCTCTTGAAAATTATGCTGTTTCTTCCAAAAGCTCTCCAGGCAAGTTTTGTACGCCGCTTAATTTCTTCATCAATGTGACCCTCACTTGATATCTGCTGTCCAAGATAAACATACGTATCTGTTATCTCCAGTTTTTCTCCATCAATCGATAAATCTTCATTTCTTGTAAAAGCATTGAACATCACTTTTGTCTTCTGAAAGTTCATTTTTAATCCCACTTCTTTACTCTTGTCAGCAAGTTCCTGGATCATACTCTGCAGCTCTGATGGGGTAGTTGCAAAAATGACTACGTCATCAGCAAAACGAAGGTGGGTTAGATAATCTCCATTAATCTTTATCCCTTTGTTTTCCCAGTTCAGTGATTGAAAGACATTTTCCAATGTGGCATTAAAGAGCTTCGGAGATATGGTGTCACCTTGTCTCACTCCCTTTCCAATTTTTATGTGTGTTGTATTTTCAAACAGCCGAATCTTTGCACTTGCATTTTCATAGATGTTATTAATAATATTAATGTATGCATCTTCAATACCGCAGGATTTCAGAGCCGTGGTAACTGCTGATGGTTTCACCAAATCAAAGGCTTTTTCATAATCGATAAAAGCCATGCACAATGGAAGTTCATATTCCCTCGCTCTTTCAATTAGTTCTCTCAGTACGTGGATATGATCTATTGTGCTGTAGCCACTCCTGAATCCAGCTTGTTCTCTCGGTTGAGCCATGTCCAGTGTTACCTTCAAGCGGTGTGAAAGAACTTTAGTGAAGATTTTATAAACCACTGATAGGAGGCTGATAGGTCTGTAGTTCCTGAGATCCTCAATGTCACCTTTTTTATGTAGCAGGATCATTGTAGCATTGTTCCAATCCTCAGGAATCTTCCCTTCATTAAGGCATCGAGTGAAAATTTGGGCGAGTACTGTTTCAATTTCTCCACTTGCTTCTTGTATGATGTCTATAGTAATTCCATCTTCTCCTGGAGCTTTCCCCCGCTTCATGTTCTTGATTGCATGAGCAACTTCTGCTGGGAGGACTGGAAGAACTCTGGTACCTTTCATGATGTCTGGAGTACATGTATCATCCCTTTCATATAGTTTGGAGTAGAAATCTTTCACTCTTGTCAAAATTTCGCCTCTATTTCTTGTTATAGAACCATCTTCTTTTCTCAGAGCCATAATCTGTTTTCTTCCCTTACTGAGATGTCCCTTTGCTATCTTTAGGCTTTGGTTGTTTTCAATTGCTTTCCTCACTAGCTCACAGTTGAATTTCCTTACGTCTTCAGTGATACTTTTTCGTGCTGTCTTGCATAGCTCTATATATTCCACTTTGGAAGTCACATCTTCTTTAGTTGTCCTCATCTCTGTTCTTTTTTGCATCAACATTTTGGTTTTTCCTGATAATTTGTTTACATGCAACTTGTTCTTAGACCCAGCTAATTTTGTTGCTGTTTCCATAAGAGCTTTGGTTACTTTTCTGTTAACTTCAGAAATATCCACTTCTTCCGATGTTAGGCCTTCTAAAGCAGAGAATCTGTTCTTCAGTTCCAACTTGAAAGTATTATGGTGTTTTTTAAGGTTGGTTATGTCAATACATTTTGTTTGTCTTATGAGCTTGCCACGTTCCAGTTTAGTGTTGAGGTGCATCTTACATCTCACCAATCTATGGTCACTACCTGTGTTGAACTTGTTTAGCACACTGCAGTCTTCGATGACGAATTTTTTGTTTCACATAATAAAATCAATTTCACTTGTCGTCCCAATTGGATGTCTCCATGTCCATTTCCTGTGTGGCTTTTTCTTGAAAAAGGAATTCAAGATGAAAAATCCTTCTGCCTCTGCAAACTCAACGAGAGTATTTCCACGCTGGTTTCTGTTGCCGTGACCGAATTTACCTACTGAAGTTTCATTCTGTTGCCGGTGCCCTATTTTTGCATTGAAATCTCCCATAATTATCTTCAAGTGCTGCTTACCTTTATTATTTAGATGACGAATTTCCTCATAAAATTCTTCAATTTCTTCTTCAGGATGACTTGTGGTGGGTGCATAAGTTTGAATAATCTGAGCCTGGTATCTTCTCGATAGTTGGATAACGAGTCGTGCAGCTCTGTCAGAGGAACTTTCAACTTCTACCACTTTATCCTTCAGTTTCTTGTTTATTATAAATCCAACACCACTAGTTCTGCCAGTATCTGTCCCACGATAATAGAAGAGATGTCCACTTTTCAGTTCAATGAGATCTTCTCCTTTTCTCCTTACCTCACTCAGCCCGACGATGTCCCACTTGATCCTTTGTAGTTCCTCTTCCAATTCAAGAAGCCTTGAATCAGAAGATAGGGAGCGTCCGTTGTAGGTAGCCAAGGTCAGCATCAAATGGCAGCCTAGTCCGGTCCTCCGGGGATTCTTAGCACCCTCTGCCTTCATGTCGCACTGGCCGCTGCCTTGGCCAGGTACATTCCAGCTGCCGGAGACTGAGGGCCAAGATTTAAGTTGTAGAGTCATTTTGGAGGTGTTTGGCCATAACTCACCACGCTGGCCAAGCGGGTTGGTGAGTGTGGGATAGCATTTCCTCTGATCCCGATGGTATAGTTATACCGCTATTTGCGGTCGTCAGAGCCCCTTTAGTGGGAACAGGATGCACCACGAGAAGGCGGGGTTGACATTTGTCAAGGAGAGGCTGTGATGTTACGCATCACCTGACCTTACATATATCATGTGGAATTTCTCGGTAACGATATCTAAATCTTTTAAGTTTTGCCCTGGACACATAACGGATTGACCGACTTCTGCGGCAAAAAAACAAAACAAAAACAAAACATTCGCTGCATAAATAAACCACTGAAATAATCAGGCTTCATATTACAGATCGTATCATATACTTCTTCTTGGTCACTCAGTCCGAGGACTGGTTGTCAAGTATATGTACTCTGTCTCTCCATTCCTCGCTATTCTCCGCCATTCTCTGCAAGTCATATTATTTCCTAGTATTGGTGAATTGGAATAACTGTGCCCTAAAACTTTTCCTTGGCCACCCCCTTCCTCTCTTGCCTTAAATTTTCTCTTCCAAAACTTTCAGATTCGGGCCTCCATAACGCAATGTTTGGCCATAAATAACATTCTTCTTCTTTTTAACATGTTGATCAGATTCCCGGGTTCGCCCACTCTCTCTAGGACCTTCTCATTAGTCTTTCTATTGAGCCAATTTATTCTTCCTAATCTTTTATAGATCTACATCTCAAATTTCTACAGCCTTTTCACATTCTCTCTTGGTCGGCGTCTATGTCTCTGAACCGTAGAGAGCTACTGGCCAAGCACATGCCTTTTAAACTCTCTTCCTCAGATTTAGATCAATATTTTTGGCAGTCAGTAGTCTTTGATTCTCTCTAAAATCCATTTTTGCCATCCCCAATCTCATTCTAATTTCCTTTTCGCATATCGCAACTTCAGTAATAGTTTGACCCAAATAGCGCTATAATTTAACCTATTCGATGTATTGTTCTTCAATTTTAAGAAAAGCTTGTTTTGGATCCTACCGTATTACCATTAGGTTTGCGTTATTTTTATTTATCTTGATTCCATATACAATATCTACCACAAAATAATTGGACACCCTGCAATCGATTATATCTGCTGTCCTGATACACGTCACGGCCGCCGCCTTTAAATATCGTGTGGGAAACAACAACGCAACCAGTCGCAAGGAAGATGCCCCGAAGTTCGGAGCTTTCTGATTTCGAGAAAGGTGTAATCGTCGGGTATCATAGAAATGGCCGATCCATACGTGACATATCCAGCGAGTTGAAGTACCCAAAATCGACAGTGGCCTACGTGATTGGCAAGTGGAAGATGAGAGGTGACTGTCGGAATGCGCCCCGACCCGGTAGACCCACAAAACTGGGAGTTAGAGACCGACGGGTGCTGGCCAGAGAAATTCGGAAGAACCGTACCAAATCGATGCGCCACATCCGCGAGGAGTTTCAACAGGCATCCGGGAGTATTCTTTCAATGAATACCATCCATAAGGAAGCCTTTCTGCTCGGTTATCATGGACGTGCTACCGCCCACAAGCCTTTGATCACCAAGTCCAATAGCGCTGCTTGGCTAACGTGGTGCAAAGAACGTCGATAGTGGACCGTTGAACAGTGGAAACAGGTTCTCTGGAGCGACGAATCAAGTTTCACCCTCTACCGTTCGGATGGCAGGGTCTGGGTTTGGTGTCTGCTTGGAGAACGCCTCCTGCCGGAATGTATTGTGTCTACTTTGAAGTTCGGAGGCGGTGGAATTATGCTATGGGGGTGTTTCTCCTGATATGGCACGGGACCCTTGGTCGCAATTCCTGGTAGACTCAACGCCGAGACCTACTGCACCATTTTGGATGACCATGCGCTTCCTACGTTGCGGCAATTTTACGGGGAGGACTCATGTTACTTTCAGGATGACAATGCCACCTGTCATGTTGCGAGGTCCACCATGGATTGGTATGGTGACAATGGGGTTAATCGAATGGACTGGCCTGCGCAGAGCCTGGATGTTAACCCTATCGAGCACCTCCGGAACGAGTTGGAGCGTGGACTTAAGGGTAGCCCCCACCGTCCTAAATCGGTGAAGGAACTGACCTGTTTTTCCAAGCCAAGTGGGAGAAAATATCGCTAGCCGTCGTACAACGCCTGACTGAGAGTATGCCCCGGAGGGTCGTAGCATTAATCTCCGCCCGAGGAGGCTCCACCAACTATTGAAGGAGAAAAACCTTCGTTTTCCTTTGCTATCACAGGAGTCCAATTACTTGTTGGTAGAGAGTGTATATTCGCATTTTTGTTTATTTTGACATCATGCGCTCTGATGGTTTGGCTGATCCTGAAACTATAGCCTCGTCATCAGCAAACTTAATAGCCTTAATTATTTCTCCATTAACCCAAACTCCTCCATTGGCGCTCCCAAAGTTCTGATCATCATAACTTCTGCATAAATACCAAGCAGGCCAGGTGACAACAAGCATCCCTGCCTTACACATTTACTTACTGGGACTGGATCAGTCATTCCCTCTTGAATTGAAATCAATGCTATTTAGCTGAATACTTTTCTGATCTTTAGTCGAATACTTTCCTGATATTTAGCTGAATACTTTTCTGATATTTTATTCATAAGCTGATACTTTTATGATCCGTGCCGTGCCTCTCTAGGATTGGAAACAGTTGTGTCGAAGGCACTCCGTCGAAAACCTTCTCATAATCAATGAATTCGCATCCCTAGTACCATTTTGTGTTCTAAATTCAAACTGGCGCTGTTCCAACGCCTCTTCCACCATAGAATACATTCTCATTTTAATAATTTTCAGCAGAATTTTGGATGCATATGAAATTAAACGTATGGTTCCGTACTACTCACACTCTGTTGCCTTCCGTTTCTTATGTATAGGGATAATTATGGAGGTCGTCTGGTCAGCAGGCCAAATTCCTTTTTGATAGCAACAATTTAAGAGGACGAATAATTGATTAATTGCAGCTTCTCCAGAGGCTTTAAGCAGTTCTGTAAGTCACTCATCTACTCCTGAAGCTTTGTTGTTTGGAATTGATCCAAGCTCCTCCTCAATTTATTTTCTGGTAATTTACAGACCCCTATTCATTCCATCATCGATTAAGTCTGAATTTGATCGATGTGGTTCTTTTCCTTCTCCTCGTTATTTAGTTCTGACACATATTCTTTCCACCACTCTTTTTTCTCCTTGGGGTCAGTCAGGTACCTTTCCTGTTTGTTTTGGATGGTACGGTATTGCACTCCTCTCTTACGTTGTGCCGTACTTTTGATAACCTTTTTGACAAGGTGTGACCGTCTCTGGTTTTTCATTTCCTTTATTTTTTCCCAACGATCCATCCACCATTTTTCTCGCTTTTTTTACATTCTCTATCCAATTAATTTTTCGTTTCTTATACATGAATACCCCTTGCTCTCTGTCAATAATTTTCCATTTATGTCTTTCCCCAATTTTACCTATCAAATCCGTTGTCAGCCATTTCTTTCTAATTTCGAAGTTTTGTCTTCCGATTGTTTCCTTAGCATCATCTATTACTATAGTTTTTATCTTTTTCCAATGTTGCTCAGATTCTTGAATGTCCATTTGCGCTGCTTTAATACCATTTAAAATTGCGGTCTGATAATTAAGCCTTATATTTTTATGTGTTAGTGCCGTCAGATTAAATTTCTTTCTTCTATTTGGTTTTTCTATCTTCCATTTTAAATGATACGTCATTCATCATTTAAAATGGAAGACAGAAAAACCAAAGTGTGAACCAAAATGTAATAAATTTGGTACCTATTCCTATTCCCCGGGCTTTTCCCTGTATATCTTCTCCGTTTATGAACTGGATTCCATGTATTTGTAATTACTATTTTTTCTTGTCTACAGAAGTTGATCAACATTTGATCTCTCTCATTTCTCAGTCCCAATCTGTATCTTCCTAGGATATCTCCTTCCGGCATTTCCCAACCACAGCGTTATAAGATGCGTCGCATATATATAAATATAGAGTACTTTGCACCGTGAAGTCAATGAAAATATAGGTAGGAAGCTGAAGTGGTGCCTAATTAGACATTACCCTACAACAAACGTTTCGATCCATCGAGATGACCGGATTGTGTGAAAAGAACGCCACAAAGTGAAATACTGTAATTTTAGGTGTCTCATAAATATAAAGACAACTATGTAAAGTAGTCACATGCAAATTAAATGTACAAATTAGCATGTTGCACGCAAGAGCATGGGCCGTAATTCGTTCCAGCCTACAAAAGACAGCGGACCTGCCGTGAGACATTTACTTGCCAAAATGCTACGCAACAGTCAAATTTCGGGAAATGAGGTGCAGAAGATTAGGAGACTGAGATCAAATGGATTGCCTGTAGCGAAAATTTGTAAAGCCATGGGTAGAAGTAGGTCAGTCATTTATAATACCTTATCGAAACGCCAGAAAACGGCCTAGAAGGCCTCGAATAACAACAAAACGAAATGATTGCGCCATCATGCGTTTCGTTTCATCCCAAAGGTTATCACTACATCAAGTTACTCGAACTGTTGGTGTCACCGTTTCAAAGGACACAGTTCATCGACGAATCAAGGAAAGTCGCAACATTGTGCTCCGTAAAATGCGCGGTCTGCCTCCCCTCACGCGGCGCCACAAAGAAGCCAGATTGTTATGGGCAAGCAGCCACATGCACTGGACGGACGAGGGGATCATAACTTATTTCGCCGATGAGAAAAATTCAACCTGGTCTGCCCTGACGGTTGGAACTGCTATTGGCATTATTTACGACGCGAGCCACGCTACTTCTTCAGCAGACAGAAAAGAGGGGAATATGTGTTGGTTTGGGTAGCTTTTGCGTTCATTGAGACAACGGATATCGTTTTCCTGCAAGGCACGCAAAACTCCGAAACGTATCAGGACATACTCAGCAGCCACCTTCTACCGTTTGCCGAAACTCTAGCGGGTGTTAATTATCTCTTCCAGCATGCCAATGCCTCTATCCATCGGTCTCCATCAACAAAATGCTAGTTTCACACTCATCATGTGACCGTTATGGATTGGCCAGCACTCAGTCCAGTTCTGAACCCTACCGAGAACCTCTGGGATATCCTCGCTCATGATGTGCATGCGAATGAACGGCAGTTCTGAAGTGTGGTGGCATTGAAAGAGAAGATTGAACGAAGCTGGTACGCACTCCGTCCAGAACACTTACAGCACTTGATGGACAGAATGTCCAATCGTGTTTTCAGTGTTATTCGGAACAACGGCTCAACTATTCGTACCGAAGGTGCTCAGAACTAGTAAGTCTTTATGTTTTTTAGACAGCATATTTCTGTTTTTTTCTTGTACTTGGCGTTGAAATTGTTATGTTTTCGTCAAACTATTGTGCAGCTGCGTGTCCTATGCTATTTTTGCTAGAATAATGAGATGTACATTTCAGCTCGTTGTTGTTCCTTTTTTATTCGAGAATTTATTCTGACTCTATATTTATGCGACGCACTATAGTCTGCTATTATGATTACATTGTCAATTGATTTTGTGAAACTCAGTAGTTCTTTCAAATATTCATATACATTGTATATGAATATTTGAAATAAATACAGTATATTGTATATTTCCAATAATTTTCTTAAAGTTTCCCACATAGTTCACCATATTTTAATCTTTAAATATAGCAAACTGCGTTTACCCTTTGATCGTTCAGCAGGTTGAGATTTTTTCCAACTTTGAGTCTTCAATTTTTGTGAAACTGTCGAATCGCTTTTTTATCAAGTGGAGATACCAAATTCAATCTTTTTTTTTTTTTATATTTAGCAATTTCTCAGGTTTTTTGCATTCCTGAGAAATTTTTTGCATACCATCCCGAATAGTTATTAAGACTACCACGAAACGTAAGCATCCGCGGTAGTGCTGCTGTTCATCTAAGACCATTTCGAATAGCTGAGAAATGGTGCCACAGATTTGATTATCCGAATGATTTATGATGTATCTTAAATCTAGTATTTTTCGAAGCGAATATACATACAAATTCCGATATAAAGGATATATTGTTTGCTTAGGCATGCTATGGAATACATATGAAAGGAGTAGGGATAAAGTGGGGATTCAAGAACAATTAGAGAGCCGAGAGCTGGCCACGCCCACCGCCTATTGGCTGTCTAATTGTTCCCATATCCTCACTTATCCCTCCTCGGTGAACAGAGGTTATGTGTTGGCGAATAGCAACCATGGGTATGGAACCAAGTGTCCGAGATTTTTCCTTTTTTTAAATACCGGAGAACGGATCATTCGTACATGCTCCATATACGTTTATTATAATTTGTAGCTTTTGCCTAGGAATTTTGGTGGGGAGTAGCATTTTTTTCTGTTATTTAACCATAGTTGTACAAACATTTTCTTCAAAGTGAAAAACATGCTCTGATGGTTCCAGTGAGATTCGAACTCATTATGAATGTTTTTCAAGCGAAAGCCATACTGAAGAAACCATTAGACCATTAGTGCCGTCGTGCGAATGGTGTAATTTTTTTCTTTTTTTTTTAATCGAACGTACTGGGTTTTTAATTACATTTCTCGTGTCACATTTTTCATGAATGTGTATTCGATCCTTTGGGTGAGTTATATACTTTTTTTCTGCGAGCTAAGTGGGATGAAGGTATTTAAAAAGAGTGGCAGAGAAAAACGATATCATTTGAGTTCTACATGTGAAGGAGTCAACATGAATTTTTCGATTACGGTGGATAGTCTTAAATTTGATTGTTTTAAAGGAGAATGGGCTGAAACAAGCGTATCTAACTCCCGGCCGAGAAGGAAGTTTGGCTGGTGAGAATGCCTTATTCCATGCTGTCAAAAACGAAAAAGTAAAGAAAAAGATGTTGAAAAATGGCTGAAGGGGAAGAAACGTACATTATTCACAAACCAGTGAGATCTGGTTTTACGAGAAATAGAATCATAACACATAAGAGAGACCAATAGTGGCAAGCAGACTTAGCCGATGTGAGCAGTCTGAGTCGTCATAATGATGGCGTTCCCTATTTGCTGACGGGTGTTGATATATTTTCTAAATACGCGTGGGTGCCCTTGAAGCAAAAGTCTGGCTCTCACATCGTGAATGCAATTTTCAAGATATTTCAGTACAGAAAGCCTCAAAAATTGCAAACGGCTAAAGGAACCGAATTCAAGAACAAGGAGTTTCTAAAGTTTTTAAAACAGCAAGGGGTCCATTTCGTTACCACAAATAATGAAACTAAAGCGAGTGTTGTGGAAAGATTTAATCGCACGCTCAAAACCAGGATGTGGCGTTACTTTACAAGTCAAAATACCTACAAATCCATTGATGCGCTTGACGATTTAGTTCATGGTTACAATCATTCCTTTCATCGGAGTAAAAAATGAAGCAAGTGAACGTGAGTGAAAGCAAAAGCAATGAAAAGTAGGTTTCGAACAATCGGTATGGAGATCTCAAATGGTAAAATCCAACCTACATATTTCAAGTGGGTGATCACGTACGTATTAGTAAACTCAAATTGACGTTTGAAAAGGGATACGAATCAAATTAGACGGAAGTAGTATTTGTAGTGAGCAATCGTGTTCCTAGATTCCTCCCGTGTACAAAATAAAGGATTTATTGAACGAGGAACTGGAGGGAACATTTTACACCGGAGTGCTTCAAAAAGTGAATCTCGCAGCCATGTCTAACACCGGTTTTGGAACCAAAACCGGTGGGAGACATGGCTGCTCCTCTCCTTCACATCGTTAAAGTGAGTAATGTGGATGGAGAGATGGTAAGCGCTTTGTTCGATCGACTTCATTATTTGCATCTCGCAAGAAAACATTTTCAAACCATCGAAATCGTTATAAGGAATCTCATAGGCCAATTAGTGTCATTTGCACGTGGGACAGCGATCCTGAAACTTCATTTTCGTCTCAAGCATCTCTATTCATGTACGAACCACCCCACTGCTGTACGAAATACTTTGAGGTTTATTACATCAGACAAACTGGAAGAGGAATAGTTTACTATCAAGGAGTGCCACTGCAAAAAGGGTAAGGACTTGGAGGACTCTTTCGTTCATTATTTAGAGCGGCGGAACCATTTTTCAAACAAGGTGCTAAAACACTTGGAAAACAAGTTTAACGAACAAGGATGGATCTCGTGACAGATGTTATTCAAGGAAAATATGTGAGGACGGTGGCCAAACAATGAGCTACAGAATCACTACAAATTCTTACCGACAAAGCAGCCAACAAAGTGAAGACGATGCTGGGAGGAAGTGTTAAAAGGAAGAGAAAAGCGAAGGCATGCATCATTCATTCAAAGAAAGTCAAAAGGACAACACGCGATACTTTTGATCCATAAACCATGGCTCTGATTCACAGACATTGTTCCGTACGTCCCAAGTCAGAATTGGATTTATTTGCTTTACCATCCAATCAAGCAAGCATAGAAAAACGACAATGCATATAATATGACCTTTACCAACATTCGAGATGGAGTACCCCTGGAATTTAATATTTCTGTGTGTGGAGAAGAATACATGGACTTATGTTCCAGTCAACTCTACGTGAAAATCAAAATTGTGAACGCTGACAATTCTATTCTGTCAGACAAGGAGCCCGCGGGTCCCATTAACTGTTTTCTTAATTCTCTGTTTTCCCAAGTCGACATCAGTTTAAACGAAAGGGTGATTTCCTCATCAAGCAACACGTATTCCTACATAGCTTATATTAAAACTCAACTGAATTATGGAGAAGAAGAAAAGAAAACCAATTTAGCATGTGAAGGTTTTTACAAGGATTCAGCCGGACATCTATATGAAATTAATATCACGATTGCTACAACAAACAAGGGATTATACCAACGCTCCGAACTCGTAAACGAGAGTAAGACGCTGGATATGACTGGAACCTTGCTCTCTGATTTATTTTTTTCAAAACAGGCTGTTGCCCAATTTAGTGGACATGAAAATCAAACTGAATCGAATAAAATGGGATTTCTGACCCGTTTCCTTCTCCGGGACCACTAAATACAGTGTTCTCATGGAGCATGCATCATCTCGTACCTGAACACCTGCTGTTTCCCTGTTACGATTAACCGTGAGCTTTCTTCGGAAAAGAAGATTCGGGCTGGAGTTCCACAGGGTTCGGTTCTTGGATCAACGCTGTTTTCCATCTATCTGCACGACTTCTCCAAACCCGAACAACGGGCAGGTCATGATATACGCAGATGATACAGCAGTTGTCATCAGGTCCCTGCACAAAAGCAGAGCAGTGAAGCTCCACCAGGGCTTTCTCTCTCAGCTGAAAACCTACTCCACTGACTGGCGGATCAAGATCAATCCGTCTAACAGGAGTGCGCTGTTGTTTTTGGATCTCTCCAAGGAGTGCCGAAAATCGCTATGTTTAAGAGACATTCCCCTGGGCTACCTCCGCTAAGTACCTAGGAATCCGACTCGATTGTCGACTTTCGTGGGTGACGAACACCAGCTACCACACGAATAAATCTAGACAATGCACTCGGCAGCTAGCTCCACTACTCCACCGGAGAAGCTTCCTTACAACACGGCAGAAGGTACTGCTGCATAAGACGGTCGTCAGGCCAGTGCTTACCTATGCCTCCTCCATCTGGATTGGAATTAGTAGGAATCAGCGATAGAGAATTGAGAGAGTGCAGAGCCGACCACTTCGAATGGTACCTGGGGCTCCCCTTGAACCCCACTTCGGAACCCGAGGAACAGACTTGGAATGGAGTAAGGTACATTAGTTATTTCCACCAGGCTCGCAAAGAAGTTTTTCAAGAAAGCGGAAACCCACCCCATTGAACTTGTTAGGGGCGAGGTGGATTACAATCCCAGCGAATTCCTTAGGTATCCAAGAACTAAGGCGGCGATCGTTGACTCCCCATAACGAAGAGCGTAAGTATACGAACACTGGTGGGTGTCAGACAGACCCCCCTATTTTTTCAGATTGGCATCGAGACGTTGAAAATGGATTCTGCTCGGGCATTTGGATTTGGTCTCGTTGAGTTGCAGTGACCCCTTGGTGTGTCGGCGGCCGGGTGGCGTTGTGGTTCTGTGTGATGTTGTGCGGTGCCTTAGTCCCCTTGCCGCCCTTCCCACTACACCGGTGTTATGGTTTCACAGTATGAAAAATGTATCACCCTCTCCTTTCACTCAATTTATCTGTTTGCCCTTCCTAATGAGTTCGCTTACTCAGATAACCTGGCTTCCAATTTCTAAGGGTAATTTTAGACCTGGGATCAGACACTCTCTTCCTGAACCTTCTTCGAATATCGTGCTATCATGTTTCAATTGCACTTCATTTCCATCGTGCAAGAATGAGTTAATTAATATCATTACACACTGACGGAAAAAAAATCCCAACACCACGAAAAAATAGTTGTAGAGGAATGAAATGGCGGCAATATATTTGTATAGGTAAGATATTTAATCGATTAAGGTTTTAAGATCACAGTTTATTGTAAGCGCGAGAAGAGCCATTTTAAATGTGAAATGCTGGTGCATTAATAACCGGTGTAACCGCCAGAATGTTGAATGCAAGCACGCAAACGTTCATGCATTGTGTCGTACAGGTGCTGGATGTCAGTTTGTGGGATGGAGTTCCATGCCTGTTGCACTTGGTCGGTCAATACAGGGACGGTTAATGCTGGTTGAGGGTGACGCTGGAGTTGTCGTCCAATGATGTCCCATACGTGCTCGATTGGTGAAAGGTCTGTTGATCTAGCAGGCCACGGCAACATGTCGACACTCTTTAAAGCATGTTGGGTTACAACAGCGGTATGCGGACGAGCGTTATCCTGTTGGAAAACATCCCCTGGAATACTGTTCATGAATAGCAGCATAACAGGTTGAATCACCATAGCGACGTACAACTGTGCCGTCAGGGTGCGTGGGATAACCACGAGAGTGCTCCTGCTGTCATAGGAAATTGCTCCCCAGACCATAACTCCAGGTGTATGTCCAGTGTGTTTCGGCCGCAGACAGGTTGGTTGCAGGCGCTCACCTGGACTCCTTCTAACAAACACACGGCCATCACTGGCCCCCAGGCTGAACCGGCTTTCATCAGAAAACACAACAGATCTCCATTCCGTCCTCCAATGAGCTGTATCTTGACACCACTGACGTCGCAAACGGCAGTGGTTTGGAGTAAGTGGAGTGCACGCTACAGGGCGTCTGGCTCGTGGCTGTCCTTCAAGTAACCGAATTGTAACAGTTCGTTTTGTCATTGTGGTCGCAACTGCAGCTCGAATTGCTGCCGTAGACGCGGTAAGATGCGCCACGGCCATACGCCGTACACGGCAGTCTTCCCTCTCAGTAGTGTCACGTGGCCTGCCGGTACCCGGTCTTCTTGAGTCAGTACCTTCCCTTGACCACCGCTGCCAACAATCAAGCACAGTGGCTACATTCCTGCCAAGTCGTTCTGCAATATTGCGGAAAGAAAATCCACCTTCTCGTAGCCCTATTACACGACCTCGTTCAAACTCCGTGAGCTGTTGATAATGGCTTCTTCGTCTTCTTAAATGCATTCCGGACTAACATCAACACACTACGTCGAATCTCAACGATAACTAACGCTCACGAACGTTACAGCGCGTATTTACAGGAAACCTGCTTTGCATGTTCCGAGGGACGCTACTCGCGCCACACGTATGCGCCGAGCGCAAACATTTGCATAGACGTCATCTTACAGATGTACTCTCACTGCCTACCAACTGTCGTTTATCTAACACAATCTCTTCTTGGTGTTGGTATTTTTTTCCGTCAATGTATGTTTGCTGCACGAAAGGTTTTTGATCAATACTAAAATTTTTATTTTTGCGACGATAAATTGGTTTACTAACCCTTTTTTATTATTTGATGTACAGTAGGTGTGCAATTCCTCGTTGTCAAAGCAGGTTTTGGCTTTCTCCGAGCAATGTGGAACACTTTTGATGTTTTCTGTCTATAAATTATTTTTTTTTCTACCTTCCTTGAAAGAGCGTCACGATTAGCGTGAGATATCACGGAAAAGGGTATTTCTATTTTTAGGACAACTAAACGATTACTTATATAATTTTACTATTTTATTCATACGTGGTGTAGAGTATCTCCTTAATAACTTAGGTTATGGGAAATTTTAATATTCAGAGAATCCATTCTTAACAATTTTTTACAAAAGCTCTGTGTTTTTATATATTTTCTTTAAAACAATATTATATACACCGTTTTCAAATGTTTCTGGAGCATTACCTGTAATTTAAATAAAAAATGTAAAAATATTTTTAACAGTAAAAATTGTTCTCAAATATATATCAGTTATATACAGTAGTACTAATATATCATGTTAGGTAAAACAAGTATGAGATCAAAGAATGCAGTAAATTAAGAACTTACAAGAAATGAACAAACATATTAATAACTTACTGAATGAACAAAAATATCAGTTACAAATTCAGGAAGTCATCGGAATGAACACAGGAACAAAACCTTTTTACAGTAAATGATAAAGGTGCAAATTTTCGTTTGAAATAGTTTCAGCAATATCTACTATGATGAAAAAAAGTGCTATAGTGAAATGCTTGTTTTTTTTTTCAAGTGGGTCACACAATGTTTACAGAAATTCTCAAATGAAAGTCGTATGGATCATTATCTATTATGAGTGGGTTTCAAACTCTTGCTTCCCAACCACTGCTTATTTATGAGTGGGTTTCCAACCACTGGTCCTTTGTGGGTGGATTTCATACCATTGCTTCCTAACCACTTCTTATTTGTGAGTAAGTTTCATACCCTTGTTTTCCAACCACTGCTCATTTGTGAGAGAGTCTCGAACTCTTCCTTTCCAACCCCTGCTCATGTGCCGCGTTATTAAACGTGGAAGACGAATGCGCATTTCTGAATGAATAACAAATATGTATATACTCTCTTTCTTCTTTCGCAAGGAATTCCCAAGTGATAACGCTCTCACCTATCAGAATGATGTTTTATTGCTCACAATAGTTCTTAACAAATATCAGAGAAGTGCATCAGTATTAACTCCGCGCATCGAGACGTATTTCTAAAAATGAACTTTAAAAAACTATATACTGGTGTTCATTTGGTTCCACCTGAAATCATTTTTTTTGCAATGTACATGAATTGAGAAGAAAATCTAAAAACCTCTGTAAACATTTTAATCGCAATTAATGAACTATAAAGCCCGGAAATTTTCACATCGATAAAAAATAACTTTAAATTATAGCATGACATATCCGGTATTTAAGAAACTTAATCATAATTATTTTGAAATCAGTAATTTTTCCATGATTAATGTTGAGACTTGCTAATAGTTGGCACGACCTGTGCATTTATTCAGGGCTGGAGATAAGTATTCGCCAAGCGGCAAAACATGGAGAGAAAAAATCACGGGAATATTGTTGTTAAATCCCCGCGTGGTCGTCGTTTGTGATACACTGTCCGCAAACACTGCTGGTCGCCTATTTATCGCCTAGTTGTGTTTTGAATTTGTACCATTCTACGCTGGGGATGTCCATGTAAATGACAGTCCTAATTAGAAGTCGAGGTATTATCGATGGCACTATCGATAGTTTTGTCCTATTCAGTACATCGATAGTGCATCGATAGTTTTTGAAACTATACATAATTTTACATTTTTAATGCTGTAAGTATGTAGGTATAGTGGCTAGAAGAGATAGTGTGCTACGTGTTACTACCTCACTGTTTAAATTGTAGTTTCCTCTCTTTATGAAACTGCGAGATGGCGCTCCTACGAATTTCGAATTTCGATGCTATGATTTCTAAACATTATCATGCTTTTCTGTGGCATGTTCTTTGGGAAGGGATTGAAAAGGCAATTTGTTTGTTAGATCAGTCATGAAAAGCAGGAGTAATAAGTGTAACCCTGAGAACGTGTTTCCTACCTAGATGTAACAGTGGTTACAGGTCCTGTTAACAAATAGGTAACTATTTCCGTGCCGAAAGATGAGTCAAGGTGGACCGAATTATTTTTTTTTACTTGTTGTAAATCAATTTGGCAGCCATTGAGTTGATTATTTAGATAAATATGCCACTTATTTTTTTCGTATTTATACATCATCGCATTTTGTACAATTTTTTTAAAATTGAGTGTTTTTTTTTTGTTTTTTTTTTGTTCCTACCTAGATGTTTTTTTTTTGTTTTTTTTTTTGTTCCTACCTAGATGTTCTGTAAACGTTATCATGGAAAGATTAGGCCCCCGCTCTTTATCATGTGACACCGAATTAAAATTTTGTATGTTGTAGTGATAGAGAAATGAGTTGCAACACGATCAGAACAGAATTCAATGCGATGATTGGGCAAATCATATAAGAGAAAATTTCCGTCCTGCAATTAGGAGAAAATATGCGTCCCGTAATGAGGTGAAAATTTGCATCCAGTAATGTATTTGTACTAACTAGCCTTGTGACACGTAGATTCAACTCGAGATAATGCATTTCCCAAATAAACTTGACGAAGCTTCCCAAAAAACTCAACATTTGGAAGAATATTCAAATATACCTATCCATACATGACATTAATCGCTTTTAATATAACGGCAGGATAAAAAAAGAGTTGCTTCCGTAAAATTTGAGTTAAATTTTTATACTGCAGGGCACGAGAAGCACGTGTATCTATGATCATAGTTTGCAGCAATAGCATCGCAGCTGTGTTCAGCGCCCTCTCTGATTTGATGATTTTAAGAACCGTCTGCAGAAGCGCACGACACACACTGTCTCTTCCAGCCACTATACTGTAAGTGTAAAGCACGAAGATGTAAACTATTCAGCTTCGACCGATGGCTTAGATGATTGAAATGCTCATTTTCACCTAATTTATACTGGTGCCGAAAACATATAGTCCAGCCATATTGATACAAGATGACAATGCGAACTAAGTCTAACTGTCCTCAAAAGAGTACACGGTGAGTTTATGTGGTATTTGCACTCTGGCACGTTTCTGGGGGATAAAGACGAAGTCAAAATCATTGTTCTTGTTGTTTGTACTCGAAGTTCAAAGGTATGTCAGGTGCTGAAACTGTTATTTTTAGAAAGGAATAAGTAACTGCTAATAATGGGTAAACATAAAATATCTTTTGTGCAACTTTATTTTTCTTTTGGTAAGGATAAGTCTACGGAAAATGCAGTCTTTCCGGAAATAATCACAAAACGACGGGTAATACGTCAAATCTTAGGCATAATTTAAAACGACAGTATCCAACTGTTGTCGTTTTAAATGATTCCAGAAAAAACAATTGAGAAACAACCCCGCTAAAAACTTTATTCACTGAATTTCTCACGAATTAATACCAAGATGTTGTAAAACACTACCGAAAAAATTATTTTTGCATGCAAAACTTCAGAATTTTCTCTAGTTTTTTGTAAAAAAAATCATGCAGTACAAACATAATATGAGAATTAAGAAGACACGAATTAGCTCGTTCCTTAGGCAAAACATTTTTTTCGTGACCTTTGCTCATTCACGTCGGGAGGAAATCGTCAAAACATAGATTCCCCGCAAAACATAGATTCCCCGCCCTAGTGGCGGCTATTTATGCCTCATCTTAGCGTCTCGGGAATGAATAGCTCCGACTAGCGCAAATCTCAAGGTTCTCAGATATCTACGCTCAGTTGCTTGGAATCTCCTTGTCCTGTGTAGTGTAATGACTACCATGCTCGACCGGAAATTGAGATGTGCGGGTTCGATTCCAGCTCAAGGACGATGAAAATTTTAAGTTTTCTGAAGGAAGTGGTTACATGGAAAACAGTGAAAATATGCCAATAGTAGCATTAAATGCTTCCCTGCCAACGAACATTGGAAATAACAAAAAAACCCAATTTGTTTCCGTAAGTTTACAAGATATAGCTGTTTCAGTACCTTTTTTACTCATTCAGTTCAGCTGTAAGGAAATCCTATTTAATCGTTCGAAAATGTCAGATGTTTTAATTTTTTTGCGTTCGGAATTTTTTAGTCTGGGGTGTCTCCTATGTTATTTTGTTATCTTTTAATATTTGGAAAACAACATGAAAAATATGCGTCAAGTTTGTTTATGAAATTTCTATCGTATACATATTTTATTTAAAATATTTTTAAGGTATCAAATGTTTCCAAACGAGAGAAATGGTGTCATCGACCATAAAATTGATTCTCGTATCATTCAGATGTATTAAATAACATAACAAGCATTTTTTTTAGATAAGGATTCATTTCGAATCTAATATCTTAATGACGCATCCACGGTTTTCAGCTATTTATTTGAAAAATAGTTTAAAATTATATATTAAAATTGTTGTTCAAATAAAATGACCTTCACTATCAAAAGCCTGTAACCAGCTTTTCTGCAGTTTTATTTAGTTCTGCAAGTGGTAAGCAAAGGCAGAGTGAAATATTCTCAGATCGCAACTTGACCGTCATATGTAAATGCACGGAGTGTAGTTTTTTGAGTGGTGATCGACTTTTGAGATTGTTTCAGTTTTTGAAAGTTTGAGCAAGTTATTTTTTCAATTGATTCATAGTAGTATTCTCTGTGTCTCTCTGGCCAATGGGGAAGAGGGATATAGACATTTGAGACCCGAACGAAGTACATTCGTGCAGTGCATCTCGTAAGTCTTGATTTGCATTTCAGAAGAGAAGGTGAAATACTACCATAAATAATGCATCGCATGTAATTCTATTTTGGGATTTGAAATGTGGGAAACCGTTTGTTAAAATTTATAAATACTCTGAGCTGCGAATCATATTTTGTCATTCTTTAATTAACAGCGAATTACGTCTTACGTAAACACCATGATACCTGCACCAACACAATTATTATCGTACGGAAATTATGAGACAAAAGTACCACTGAGAATTTAAACTACCTCAATAGGAGGATTTATAAGAGCTTCTGCGCTGATTTATAATAAGGTGTGACATGAGCAACAGCTACCAACCTGATATTTCTACGGCTATGATGATATCTATTTTGGGGTGTCACGTCAATTCGTCGCGTGCGTCAATTCGTCGACTACGACAATTCGACGCATGCGTCAATTCGTCGCGCGTCAATTCGTCGACCACGACGATTCGTCGCGCGTCAATTCGTCGCGCGTCAATTCGTCGCGGACAAATTCGTCGACTACGTCAATTCGTCGCGTTTACAGATTTTTGTTACATACAAAACGAATGCAGGAAAACGTACGATTTCGAACGTCTTGCTCCCTGATCAAATTTATAAAGTTTGGACACGCAGACAGGATAGGAATATTTCGTTTTTCTTTGGCACTAAAAATTTTAGACGGTAAACGGTTTTTGGAACGGGGCACGGCCCGGTTGGACAGAGCCCCCCATATACAAAATTTTCGTAAAATCTACAGTTTTCAATTCAGAACCACCAAATCGGTTATACACTGCTGGACAATTGCTAAGGACGGATCATAAACGGCTATATAGCGCATAAAAAAGTAAATGTGGTTGGATGCCAAGTGAAATAAAATAATGCCAGAATGCCAGGACATTACAAGAAAGACAATTTATTGTGCTCTGAAATCCAGAAGGCTTTGGAACGTGTTCAAGGGACAAACAGGCCATTTTGTGCAGAATACGTAAACGTGAAAAAAATGCAATTACCGTCCGCAGGCGTTCCAGCGTAAGATGTCAATACGGGATATGGCCACCATGGAGGGCGATGCAAGATTCCACACGTCGTGTCATGCTTTGCACAACATTATCAAGCAGCTGTTGGGGTAATTTATCCCATTCCTCTGTCAGTGCACGGATGAGGGTGTCCTTGTTTATTGGAGGGCATTGGCGACCAGCAAGACTCCTCCCCAAAGCATCCCACACATTTTCAATGGGATTCAGATCTGGAGAACGTGCTGGCCATAGGGAGCGTTGAATATCCTCGCTCTCAAGACACTCCTGGACAGCGACTGTTCGATGACATGTTGCGTTGTCGTCCATGAAAATGAATCTATCACTGACAGCACCACGAAACATGCGAACATGAGGTAGCAGAACATCATTAATGTATCGTTGGCCAGCCATAGTCCCAGTTGGAAGCACATAGAGGGACGTACAGCCATTGATCATGATGCCAGCCCATACCATGACACTACATGTAGGATATCGGTCCCTTTCCTGTATGTTTGTTGGACAATATGCAGTACCACTATCACGCCAGATCAGTTGTCGACAATCAGACGATAGACTGTATCTACTCTCATCTGAGAAGAGGACAGCAGACCAGTCGTTATCAGTCCAATTATGACGTTGATGGCACCATTGCAAACGGGCGGTACGGTGACGTCTGGACAATGGGATGCACACTGCAGGACGGCGGGCGTATAGTCCTCCTTCATGCAAACGTCTGGCGACAGTTTTTCGGGAGATCCGCTTGCCAGTAGCAGCCATAAACTGATTTGCTACCTCACTAGCTGTACTGCGCCGGTGTCTTTTTGTTGATAGCACTATGTACCGATCTTCTGCAGGTGTCGTACTGCGAACACGACCTCCCCCGTGACGTTTGCTACACTCTCCATTTGTTTGAAATGATTTCCAAAGCCTTGAAACAACACTGTGGCTGACGTCGAACTCCCTGGCAACATCTGTTAATTTTCGCCCTTCTTAAATCTTGCCAATAATACTGCCACGCGTAAAATCATCTAGGTGATGTCGGGAAGACATACTGAAAATTGCAAGTTCGTCAATTGATTCTTTCCCTTTCAACTTTGCGTTTGAACAACAACGGTCAATACGCGTCAAATCCTTTATATCTCTTAGCAGCGCTATGACGTCACGAACAAGTTCGGCAATCAAAAATTTGCATACGCACAACACGTCTTACTGTATCCCGCACTTATGCTAATTTCCACATTTTCCTGCTTTCCATTTTATGGTTGCTATCGTTGCTATTGTCATCCGTCCTTAGCAATTGTCCGGCAGTGTACTATCTCGTGGTATTCAAACTTAGACTGTAGACGGTTTTGGGAAGCGGTTGGAGAAGGGGGGGGGTTAGGGCCCCCTACAGAATTGCCGTAAAATATAGTTTTCAATTCAGAACTACAAAATTTGGTATATTATCTCATGGTACTGTAACTTAGACGGTAGACGGTTTTTGGAACGGATCAGGGGCCAGGTTGGTCAGAGCACCCCATACACAAAATATTCGTAAGATCTACAGTTTTCAATTCAGAACCACCAAATCAGGTATCCTATCTCATAGTACTCTAACTTTGACGGCTGTCAGTTTTTGGAACGGGTCAAGGCCCGGGGAGTCAGAGCCTCCCCCCCCGTACATACAAAATTTTCGTAAAATCTAGTTTTCATTTCAGAACCATCAAATTTGGTATCATGAAACTCTAACTTAGACGCTAAACGGTTTTTGGTAGGGGTTAGTGCCCGCGGGTTCGGAGCCCCCTCATAAAAACTTTCGTAAAATCTACAGTTTTCATCTTAGAACCACCAAATTTGGTATACTATCTTATGGTACTCTAACTTAGTCCGTTTTTGGAACGGGTCAAGGCACGGGGGTCAGAGCCCCATACATACAAAATTTTCTTAAAAACTACAGTTTTCAATTCAGAACCACCTAATCTAGTATACTATCTCATGGTACTCTAACTTAGACGCTAGACGGTTTTTTAAAGGGGTTGGAGCCCGGGGGTCAGACCCCCCCCGAATAAAAACTTTTTCGTAAAATCTACAGTTTTCAATTTAGAACCACCAAATTTGGTATACTATCACATGGTGCTCTAACTTAGACGCTAGACGGGTTTTGGAAGAGATTGGAGCTCGCGGGGTCGCCCCCCCTTCATAAAAATTTTCGTAAAATCTACAGTTTGTATCTTAGAACCACCAAATTTGGTATACTATCTTATGGTACTCTAACTTAGACGGCAGACCGTTTTTGGAACGGGTCAAGGCCCGGTAGTTCAGAGCCCCCCACATACAAAATTTCCTTAAAAACTACAGTTTTCAATTCAGAACCACCTAATCTGGTATACTATCTCATGGTACTCTAACTTAGACGCTAGACGGTTTCTGGAAGGGGTTGCAGCCCGGGGGTCAGCCCCCCCGAATAAAAACTTTTTCGTAAATACTACAGTTTTCAATTTAGAACCACCAAATTTGGTATACTATCTCATGGTACTCTAACTTAGACGCTAGACGGTTTCTTGAAGGGGTTGCAGCCCGGGGGTCAGCCCCTTCATAAAAAGTTCGTAAAATCTACAGTTTTCATCTTAGAACCACCAAATTTGGTATACTATCTTATGGTACTCTAACTTAGACAGCAGACCGTTTTTGGAACGGGTCAAGGCCCGGGGGTCAGAGCCCCCACATACAAAATTTTCTTAAAAACTAGTTTTCAATTCAGAACCACCTAATCTGGTATACTATCTCATGGTACTCTAACTTAGACGCTAGACGGTTTTTGGAAGGGTTGGAGCCCGGGGGTCAGACCCCCTCCGGAATATTTTTTTTTTGTAAAATCTACAGTTTTCAATTTAGGAACCACCAAATTTGGTATACTATCTCATGGTACTCTAACTTAGACAGTAGACCGTTTTTGGAACGGATCAGGGCCCGGGGGTCAGAGCCCCCACATACAAAATTTTCTTAAAAACTACAGTTTTCAATTCAGAACCACCAAATCTGGTATACTATCTCATGGTATTCTAACTTAGACGCCAGAAGGGTTTTGGAATGGGTTGGAGCCCGGGGATCAGACCCCCCCCCCGAATAAAAACTTTTTCGTAAAATTTACAGTTTTCAATTTAGAACCACCAAATTTGGTATACTATCTAATGGTACTCTAACTTAGACGGTAGACGGTTTTTGGAACGGGTCGGGCACCGGGTCAGAGTCCCTCCGCCCATAATTATTTTTCGTAAAAACTAAAGTTTTCAATTTAGAGCTACCAAATTTGGTATGCTATATAATGGTGTTCTAAATTAAACGGTAGATGGTTTTCAGAACGGGTCGGGGCAAAGGGTGGTTACCCCCTTCCCCCTTACACACAAACTTTCGTAAAATCTATAGTTTTCAATTTAGAACCACCAAATTTTGTATACTATCTCATGGTACTCTAACTTAGACGGTAGAAGGTTTTTGGAACAGATCAAGGCCCGGGGGTACGACCCCAACCCCACATACAAAATTTTCTTAAAATCTTTATTTTTCAACTCAGAACCACCAAATTTTGTGTCATGAAACTCTAACTTAGCGGGAGACGGTAAGTGAAAGCGCAACATTATTAACTTGATTTGTTATGCAAACCTTATAAATACGACCACAGCGATTAAAAGTTACTAAAGAGTCCTTATAAGTAATATTTTTTAACAGAGTGCAAGTACAATTTACGAAATGTCAACAGGTCAAAATATCTAAAGTAACAATGAAATTTGAAATATTTCTTTTTTCTTTCTTTTTATTTCAGTTTTGACACTTGTATTAAGTTTTAAAAACATATATTTCTCCTATCGTATACCTTCATTGTGCTTTAAACAGAATTTCTTACCATGTTTTGGGTGTTTTGTTTCGTGTGGTTGCAATTTTTTTAATGTTTTGGGCATTTTTATTTTGTGTGGTTACTTCTTTTTATGTTTTGGGCATTTTACTTTGTATGGGTGTTTTTGTTATGTTTTTGTTATTTTCTTTTCTGTGGTGGTTGTAATGTCGACAGGATGAAAAGGGGAAACTCTGGACAGTCACGATGCCTACTTGCTTCCAATTTTTTTTCAAATACAGCACATGATTTTGTATTGAGTTATACCACTTACTCAGTAAGCGACTACAGGTTTCTTTAAATATGAACGTTTTCTTAGAGCCTTTTGTTTCCTCTACCTAGCTTTTTCGGCTCCGCAATTTCTTTTTTTTTGGTTTTAGAATATTTTCCTTATTATCAATCTATTTTCTCATGCAAACTCTTTATGTAAGGTATGTTTATTCTGTCGAAGTATTTTGTAATTATGCGTGAAGCCCTGTTGCTGAAGTACAAAAAAAATATTTCCAACTGAAACAACGCAGTTCAGATATTTTCCCGCTGTTAACTCAAAGAATGAAAACAAAAAAACACAAATCTGTGCAATGGTTGAGGCATGAGACAGTACTTACTGGTAACCAGGCAAAGTTTTAAGGAAGAATGAGCTTAAGATTTCTAACTGCAACAGAAAAGAGCATCAGCACTGTATCCCTCCCCATTCCCTAGTGCCGGCCTTTGGACGTCTTGAAAGAGACGTCTTAAGGACTCATATGTATCGTAATTGCCTGAGCATTCGCGACAATCTTCTGGTGTCGTAGTAGAAAAACACACTTCCTACTTCGCCTAAATTGCTTGGATGTAATGCCAACGAACAAAGTTTTGCTCTCGCATTGGATTTCTGTTGCTTTTGATGGAATACTTTTCCCCTGGGGTTCACTGCTTTCACTATAGTCTTCAGGAAAGGCGGCAATACACCCCAACGTAAAACACCAATTTCACGGCAATTAACTGCAATTAGCGAAAGAGAGGGGCGGTACAGGAAATAAGTCGAACGAGACAGATCTGAACTTAGAAAGTCGGGGGAAGCTGTTGCATGAAAAACTGTGTTTGGCTTACAGATCATTTGGCACGTAGGGACGTAGGTTTCGTTTAATATGTTACGGGGTAAACAAATTGTCTTTTCAGTATAACAATTTTCTTTCATACGCATGGTGCAACACAAAAAATTTGAATTTATTTTTAAGAATTAGCATGACGCCTACCGGCCCAGAGTACAGCTGCCCAGTCCGCGCCTGCTGCCGCCTCCGGAACCTGGCTCCCGGGTTCTTCGCATCTGTTTATCCCCCGCCAGGAGCGTCCCAGCTGTAAAATACATGTACCTCTGCGTTTTGGAAAAACAAAAGATAAGATACCGATCCTTAAAATTAACCACTTCTTGTGACCGCAGGTACGAAAATCTTGAACTTCGCTTAAACCCTAACTGGAAGAACAAGCTTCACGTGATTGTCTGTATTCTGAGTGTTTTATTGAATGGTTGCTCATTAGTTCGTAGTTGACTGGAGATCAGAGAACGTGCTTGTTGAAACCTTTGTTGTGCGTTGTCAAGTGATAATAGTGGAAATATATCATTCTAAATATTTTGAAAAGAGAAAGTGCATTGTTTTCCGAAGGCACTATGCAGACGAAGAATGCAACATAAATAGTTAACTCACAAAAAGAAAATGATTTGCTGAAATGGAAAGGGTATTTATTTTGCCATAACAGAGTGAGAGGTGATTTACGGTATTGACACTGTATTGAAAGAAATTCTGGAAATTGTACTGGCTTTGCTAGTACTATTCTTATTGGAGATGAACACAGGATGCGCAATGAGAAACCACATAATCATGCTCCAAGACCGGAGAAAAGTGATGTTGCTGTTGCAAGAGCGCAAATAAAAGAACGAGCGAGAAATACGGACGAAGCCCCTGCACAAATTATTCAAACCGTGACAACGTCAATGGCTACAGTAAATGCAGCTTACATGCCTAATATGGATGCACAAAGGCAAGTTGTAAAAAAGAGAAGACATGCCAAGACATGCCTAATATGGATGCACAAAGGCAAGTTGTAAAAAAGAGAAGACATGCCAAGACATGCCTGCGGAGCCTACGACTTCAGAACGGATCGATACCCTAATAAATTTACAGGAGAAGATGGTGCAAAATTTCTTGGCAGAGATAGCGCATTTGGACATCAAAGAATTATTTTACTTTTAACAGAGAACAATTTACCAAAGCTTAAAGAAGCACCCCTCTGGATTATGGATGGGACATTTGAAACTTGTCCAACCCTTTTTAGGCAATTATGTTCCATTCATGCTATGGTTGAAACGAATCCAGAGATGCACAGACTTGTCCCACTAGTTTATGGGTTACTTTCCAGCAAGTATAAATAATATAATACTATTATAAAGTATTTTTGTAGGATTTACAAGACTATGCATCAGACTATGATATTCAGCTTGCACCACAATATACGCATAATAATAGATTTTGAAATAGCTACCGTTATAATGCTGCTAAAAAGGAAATTGGAAGCAGCACACACAAATGTTGTTGGTTTCATCTCGGAAAAAATGTGCTGAGGAATATCCATCCTCTGGCATAGCCTTGGAATATAAGAAAAACAGTGAGTTTGCTCTTAAAGTCAGACATTTGCAAGCACTCGCATTTTTTTCATCTGATGAAATTCCAGCTGCTTTTGAAGAAGCAAAATCAATTTTACTAGAATATGCAGATTCTGTAGTTCAGTGGTTTGAGGAAAATTATGTTCTTGGAAAATTTCGTGGAAGCAGAAGAAACAATCCAAGCAGAAGCCCTCCGCTGTTCCCGCCAACAATTTGGTCAGTTAGTGAAAACAATTTATTTGGCTTTCCCAGAACACAAAACGAACTTGAAAGATTAGACAGACGCTGGAATACAATTCTGGGAGAGAAAAAACTGTGACTGTATGAAATAATCAGTGAAATTGCGAAAGAGCAGAGAGCAACTATGGCTAAAATCGAAAGAGTGATAGCACAGATTCCAACAAATCCACCCAGAAGAGAAACGCTGGCAAGATAAAAAGGAATTCGAACTTCTTTGGTGCACAGAGACAATGTTAACATGCTGGACTTTTTAAGAGGAATTTCATATAATTCTGCCCTTTACTAAAATGTGCTAATATTTCTCACTAATTGAATTATACCTTTTATTAACTTGTATTTGAATTTTTCAAGAATGTAATTCCGTCGAAGATGCAAAAATGTAAAAAACAACGCAAAATTAAAAAAGACAAAATTTTTAAAATAGCATGTCAAAAACATAAAATGTCAAAAAGTAATCCAAAATGTGAAACAAATGAAAATTCAAAATGCAATCACAAGTCACAAGCACTACAAAAATGCGAAACGCTATGTAACAAGTACAACACAAAATAAAACAAATGCCAAAAAAAAATGCATACGCTTTGTAAAATGTACAAAATAAAATAAATGCCATATTCACAAGGATTTCATGACGAGTCAAGTTAAAAATGAGCTTTTACTTAGACTTCAAATAATAATTACTAGCCTCTACACCTTTTTAAGTCTTTAATAAGTGCAACATCATTAACCTGACTTGTCATCAAACATTATCAATATGACCATAGCATACAATCACTTAAAAGACTTGTTAATGGATGAATTGAGGAATCACCAAGTTCAGCGGGTGAAAGCTAATGGCTGTTTATAGTTTTGTACTCGAGTAAATGCGCAACACAGTAAACTTGACTTTCTCTGAAAATTTTATGTATATGAGCACGGTTGATTGAAAACTGATAAAAAGGCTTAAGGCCTGTTTATTAATTTTTGTGCCTCAGTCAAAACGCAGTACCATAATCTTGGCATGTTATCGAAACCTTATGAATACGTCCGACTAAAAATTCCTAAAAAAAGTTTACGCCTAAGGTCTTGTAACTAAAGTTTTGTGACAGGGTAAAACTGCAACATTAACAACTTGACATGTTACATTAACGTTGTGAATATGAGCACGGAGGATTAAAGATTTCAACAAATAGCCTTTGGGATTAATGTGTTGTAGCTGAGTAAAAATGTAACATTATCTTTATTTTCTATATAAACCAAACTACGTGCTGAAATGGCCCAACTATATATACGTATGATGCTGACCTTGGCTACGTATAACGGACGCTTCCTATCTTCTGATTCAAGGCTTTTTGAATTGGAAGAGGAACTATAAAGGATCAAGTGGGACATCGTGGGGCTAAGTGAGGTAAGGAGAAAAGAAGAAGATCTCATTGAACTGAAAAGTGGACATCTCTTCTACTATCGTGGGACAGATACTGGAAGAACTAGTGGTGTTGGATTTATAATAAACAAGAAACTGAAGGATAAAGTGGTAGAAGTTGAAAGTTCCTCTGACAGAGCTGCACGACTCGTTATCCAACTCTCGAGAAGATACCAGGCTCAGATTATTCAAACTTATGCACCCACCACAAGTCATCCTGAAGAAGAAATTGAAGAATTTTATGAGGAAATTCGTGATCTAAATAATAAAGGTAAGCAGCACTTGAAGATAATTATGGGAGATTTCAATGCAAAAATAGGGCATCGGAAACAGAATGAAACTTCAGTAGGTAAATTCGGTCACGGCAACAGAAACCAGCGTGGAAATACACTCGTAGAGTTTGCAGAGGCAGAAGGGTTTTTCATCTTAAACTCCTTTTTCAAGAAAAAGCCACACAGGAAATGGACATGGAGACATCCAAATGGGACGACAAGTGAAATTGATTTTGTTATGTGTAACAAAAAATTCGTCATAGAAGACTGCAGTGTGCTAAACAAATTCAACACAGGCAGTGACCATAGATTGGTGAGATGTAAGATGCACCTCAACACTAAACTCGAACGTAGCAAGCTCATAAGACAAACAAAATGTATTGACATAACCAACCTTAAAAAACACCATAATATCTTCAAATTGGAACTGAAGAACAGATTCTCTGCTTTAGAAGGCCTAACATCGGAAGAAGTGGATATTTCAGTAGTTAACAGAAAAGTAACCAAAGCTCTTATGGAAACAGCAACAAAATTAGCTGGGTCTAAGAAGAAAATGTATGCGAACAAATTATCAGGAAAACCAAAATGTTGATGCAAAAAAGAAGAGAGATGAGGACAACTGAAGAAGATGTGACTTCCAAAGTGGAATATATAGAGCTATGCAAGACAGTACGAAAAAGTATCACTGAAGACGTAGGGAAATTCAACTGTGAACTAGTAAAGAAGGCAATTGAAAACAACCAAAGCCTAAAGATAGCAAAGGGACATCTCAGTAAGAGAAGAAAACAGATTATGGCACTGAGAAAAGAAGATGGTTCTGTAACAAGAAATAGAGGCGAAATTTTGACAAGAGTGAAAGATTTTTACACACAAATGTATGAAAGGGAGGATGATACATGTACTCCAGACATCATGAAAGGTACCAGTACCAGAGTTCTTCCAGTCCTTCCAGCAGAAGTTGCACATGCAATCAAGAACATGAAGCGGGGGAAAGCTCCAGGAGAAGATGGAATTACTGTAGACATCATACAAGAAGCAAGTGTAGAAATCAAAACAGTACTCGCCAGAGTTTTCACTTGATGCCTTAATGAAGGGAAAATTCCTGAGGATTGGAACAACGCTACAATGATCTTGCTACATAAAAAAGGTGACATTGAGGATCTCAGGAACTACAGACCTATCAGCCTCCTATCACTGGTTTATAAAATCTTCACTAAAGTTCTTTCACACCGCTTGAAGGTGACACTGGACATGGCTCAACCGAGAGAACAAGCTGGATTCAGGAGTGGCTACAGCACAATAGATCATATCCACGTAAAAAGAGAACTAATTGAAAGAGCGAGGGAATATGAACTTCCATTGTGCATGGCTTTTATCGATTATGAAAAAGCCTTTGATTCGGTGAAACCATCAGCAGTTGCAATGGCTCTAAAATCCTGCTGTATTGAAGATGCATACATTAATATTATTAGTAACATCTATGAAAATGCAAGTGCAAAGATTCAGCTGTTTGAAAATACAACACACATAAAATATGGAAAAGGAGGAGACAAGGTGACACCATATCTCCGAAGCTCTTTAATGCCACATTGGAAAATGTCTTTCAATCACTGAACTGGGAAAACAAAGGGATAAAGATTAATGGAGATTATCTAACCCACCTTTGTTTTGCTGATGACATAGTCATTTTTGCAACTACCCCATCAGAGCTACAGAGTATGATCCAGGAGCTTGCTGACAAGAGTGAAGAAGTGAGATTAAAAATGAACTTTCAGAAGACAAAAGTGATGTTCAATGCTTTTACAAGAAATGAAGATTTATCGATTGATGGAGAAAATTTGGAGATAACAGACACATACGTTTATCTTGGACAGCAGATATCAAGTGAGGGTCACATTGGTGAAGAAATTAATCGGCGTACAAAACGTGCCTGGAGAGCTTTTGGAGGAAACAGCATAACTTTCAAGAGCAATATGCCATTATGTCTTAAAAGAAAAGTGTTTGATCAATGCATCCTTCCAGTGCTTACGTATGGTGCAGAGACGTGGATCTTAGCTAAAAGAGTCATACAAAGGCTGCAGACAACGCAAAGATGCATGGAGAGGTGCATGCTTAGTGTAACCAGGAGAGATAAAAAGAGGAACACGTGGATCCGAAAAATGACAAGAGTGAAAGACATCATGATCATAGTTAAATCCCTGAAATGGCAATGGGCTGGACATACTGCCAGAAGAACAGACCATCGATGGACAGCCGAAATTTTAGATTGGATTCCAAGGGACAGCAAAAGACCCAGAAGAATACCACATGGGAGATGGGTGGATGAAATTCGAAAGTATGCGGGAGTGACATGGAGGAGACTGGCACAAGACAGACCGTTGTGGGGGAAACTTGGGGAGACCTTTGTCCAGCAGTGGATTGTTAATGTTTGACAATGATGATGATATAGGTATAGTTCAACCATATACCGAAGCGCTGACAAGGTGAAAAAAAAAGTGCAATTTTGTACGGTCCCCTAACATTTTATGGCCAGCCTACATGGAAGTGGACACGTTGATATCAAAAACATACTTTTTGTACGGTCCACAACAAATAGCAATGGACACGTCGCAATCTTTGGGGTGGGGGTTAACGACCACCGTGATCAATTCAGTGGGCTATAAGCAGTCGGACATTCCCAATTTCGGGCCACTGGTTACTGGGAAGGGGGACAGCCAGTGCCAGAAATCAAGCTCAACGTCCATGATTCACCGGGATTTGAACCAGGATCCTTCTCGACAAGTGGTCAGAAGCCAGCGTCTAGATCACTCCGCCGCCGTACCGACACACGTCGAAATGTATTTTTCATACGGCCCCAAACGCTCTTATGGACATACTAGATTGAACTGGACGCAAATAAATCAGTAATATAATTTGTACTAGCAGGGATAACGGTTATTTGATAGGTACATATTACTATTTGTGGAATCACCAAGTTCAGCGGGTTAAAGTTAATGAATGAAAAAGATATTCCTGCAATTTTCCAGTAAACTTATTTTAAATTTTTTGATTTAGTTAATTTAATTTTGCGGAACAAAAAAGAAAGAAGAAGGAATGGGAATACTTACCTTCTATGAGACATCTATAGAACTGCCGTACATCTGGCGTACGCTTCTGTGAATCCCGCAACACAGAAATGCAATGTACCTATGTGATGTCGCATGCATACGACTTCACATTGGCATTGATCATCTTTTTCTTACCGTTTTGAATTTCGAATATCTGGAACTCTCTGTTTGCATTACATTATATTTCTTTCTGATAAGCCGTTCGTTGGTAGTGAAAGCTAAACTATATATATTTGCACTTTATTGTTATCTACAGTCCCTAACTTAGACCGTAGGTTTGTTAGTTGGTTGGTTGGTTGGTTGATGGTTTATGGTGCAAGGCCCTCAAAGGGCCAAAAAGCGCCTTAGAACGTAAATAGGGTATTCTTAAGAGTAAAAAACGGAACTTTTTACGAAAATTTTGCATGGAACTACCTTGACCCGGGCCCCGACCCCTTCCAAAAACCGTCTACCGTCTAAGTTAGATAACCATAAGTAGTATACCAAATCTGTTTGTCCTAAATTGAAAACTGTAGATTTTACGAAATGTTTATGAGGAGGGGGAGGGGCTCTCACCCCGGGGTTCCAGCCCCTTCCAAAAACCGTCTAGCGTCTAAGTTAGAGTTTCATGATACCAAATTTGGTGGTTCTGAATTGAAAACTGTAGTTTTTAAGAAAATGTTGTATGTCTGTGTGTGTGTGTGCGGGGCGGAAGGGGGGCTCCGACCCCAGGGCATTGACCCGTCCCAAAAACCGTCGACCGTCTAAGTTAAAGTACCGTGAGATAGTATACCAAATTTGGTGGTTCTAAATTGAAAACTGTAGATTTTACGCGGCATTTTTATGGGGGGGGGGCTCTTACCCCCGGGCTGAAACCGCTTCCAAAAACCGTCTAGCGTCTAAGTTAGAGTACCATGAGATAGTATACAAAATTTTGGTGGTTCTAAATTGAAAACTGTAGATTTTGCGAATTTTTATATGAGGGGGCCCTTGCCCCCGGGCAGCAACCCCTTCAAAAAATCGTCTAGCGTCTACGTTAGAGTACCATGCGATAGTATACCAGATTTGGTGGTTCTGAATTGAAAACTGCAGTTTTTAAGAAAATTTTTTATGTGGGAACTTCTGAAACCCCGGGCCTTGATCCGTTCAAAAAACGGTCTGCCGTCTAAGTTAGAGTACCATAAGATAGTATACCAAATTTGGTAGTTCTAAGATAAAAACTGTAGATTTTACGAAATTTTTTATGAGGGGGGGGGGGGAAGCTCCAACCCCGCGGGCTCCAACCCCTTCCAAAAACCGTCTAGCGTCTAAGTTAGAGTACCATGAGATAGTATACAAAATTTGGTGGTTCTAAATTGAAAACTGTAGATTTTACGAAAAAGTGTTTATTCGGAAGGGGTCTGACCCCCCGGGCTCCAACCCCTTCCAAAACCGTCTGGCGTCTAAGTTAGAGTACAATGAGATAGTATACCAGATTAGGTGGTTCTGAATTGAAAACTGTAGTTTTTAAGAAAATTTTGTATGTGGGGGGCTCTGACCCCCGGGCTTTGACCCGTTCCAAAAACGGTCTGCCGTCTAAGTTAGAGTACCATAAGATAGTATACCAAATTTGGTGGTTCTAAGATGCAAACTGTAGATTTTATGAAATTTTTATGAGGAGGGGGGCTCCGACCCCTTCCAAAACCGTCTAGCGTTTCAGTTAGAGTACCATGAGATAGTGTACCTAATTTGGTGGTTCTAAATTGAAAACTGTAGATTTTAAGAAAATTTTGTATGTATGGGGATCTGACCCCCGTGCCTTGAAGCGTTCCAAAAACGGACTAAGTTAGAGTACCATAAGATAGTATACCAAATTTGGTGGTTCTAAGATGGAAACTGTAGATTTTACGAAATTTTTTATGAGGGGGGCTCCGAACCTGCGGGCACCAACCCCTACCAAAAACCGTCTAGCGTCTAAGGTAGAGTTTCATGATACCAAATTTGATGGTTCTGAAATGAAAACTAGATTTTACGAAAATTTTGTATGTACGGGGGGGGGGGGCTCTTACTCCCCGGGCCTTGACCCGTTCCCAAAACTGACAACCGTCGAAGTTAGAGTACTATGAGATAGGATACCTGTTTTGGTGGTTCTGAATTGAAACTGTAGATCTTACGAATATTTTGTGTATGGGGGGCTCTGACCCCCGGGCCTTGACCCGTTCCAAAAACGGTCTGCAGTCTATGTTAGAGTACCATAAGATAGTATACCAAATTTGGTGGTTCTAAGATGCAAACTGTAGATTTTATGAAATTTTTATGAGGAGGGGGGCTCCGACCCCTTCCAAAAACCGTCTAGCGTTTCAGTTAGAGTACCATGAGATAGTGTACCTAATTTGGTGGTTCTAAATTGAAAACTGTAGATTTTAAGAAAATTTTGTATGTATGGGGATCTGACCCCCGTGCCTTGAAGCGTTCCAAAAACGGACTAAGTTAGAGTACCATAAGATAGTATACCAAATTTGGTGGTTCTAAGATGGAAACTGTAGATTTTACGAAATTTTTTATGAGGGGGCTCCGAACCTGCGGGCACCAACCCCTACCAAAAACCGTCTAGCGTCTAAGGTAGAGTTTCATGATACCAAATTTGATGGTTCTGAAATGAAAACTAGATTTTACGAAAATTTTGTATGTACGGGGGGCTCTTACTCCCCGGGCCTTGCCCCGTTCCCGAAACTGACAACCGGCGAAGTTAGAGTACTATGAGATAGGATACCTGATTTGGTGGTTCTGAATTGAAACTGTAGATCTTACGAATATTTTGTGTATGGGGGCTCTAACCCCCCGGGCCTTGACCCGTTCCAAAAACGGTCTGCCGTCTAAGTTAGAGTACCATAAGATAGTATACCAAATTTGGTGGTTCTAAGATGAAAACTGTAGATTTTACAAAATTTTTTATGAGGCGGGGCACCGACCCCGCGGGCTCCGACCCCTTCCAAACACCGTCTAGCGTCTCAGTTAGAGTACCATGAGATAGTGATGTGATGTGTGTTTTTTGAGCTCTGTCTTTTACGTGCTTTCGAGTAGTTAATCGAGTGGTGTACTTTTTCTTTTTCGAGTGCATCTTCCAGTTGAAGATCAGTGCTTTCGTTTCGTTTGTCTCACGAGGTGGTGAGTGAATTACTTTATTCTTTATCGTTAGTTATATTTTTCGAACGAGTTGGTCTTGTTCTTCGGTAAGCCTCGCCGTTGACATGGCGGCATTAGATAAGGGCGAAGCTCACGCCCTTATCTTGGAAGAGAAGCCATCTTCCTCCTCGTCTTCGAACCCAGCTGCTGACACAGCTTCGTTGGTCGCAGAAATCTCTAACTGCCTTACTGACGTCATGAGTTCCTCCGCCTTGCCTGCGCCTACCGCCTGCCTTCCCACTGAGAGTACTGCCGTTACAGGTCTACTCTCTGTCCCTGTCGCGGATGCTATGGAGGTGTCGGGTGCCGTCGCTTCTACGGCCACCACTTCATCTCAACTACCAGATTCCCCTATAACAGCTGGAGTTTCGCCCTCTACATCTAGTAAAAGTACTGTTCCTCCATCATATGCGACTGCCATGTCTAGTGGCTCTACGTCACTATTATCGTCTGATACTCTCCTTCCCGATTCGTATCTTCATGTCGTGGGATCCACAGCAACGATAGATATTCCCGAAGACTCACCAGCCGGCCGTCAACTGCAATCAACGATGGACCTCGGCGTATGTTTTGATGCGCTACCGGATACAAAGCTTCAGCTCTATAGCCGAGCTCTTAAATCCATTTTACCGGCGGATGCAATAGATTATGTTGCCCGAAAACCACGATCAGTGCTGGTTTACTTCAAGAAAAAGGAACATGCTGACCTTGTCTTGACAGCAGGACTGACCATTAATGATGTACATCTACTACCACAACCAGTCGCGCACCGCCCCGTGCAGGTGACTTTCTACCCTGTCCCGCCAGAGGTATCTGATACAATTCTTTGCACGTTACTCAGTAAGTTCGGCGGAGTAGTCGGTCCCATAACAACCCTCTCGGCGGCACCCAGAGACCCAGAAGACAAAGCCATTCGTGGCTTCCGTCGCACCGCTCGTGTGCTCTTTCCGTCTGATACTCATCTTCAGGCCTGTCCAACTGTCCTTCACGTGCGCTGCGGGCAACAGCGACGTCGTATCGAGATCATCACTTCTCAGCATTGCACCCTTTGTCAAAGTGAGAGTCATGTGCGAGCCAATTGCACTCGTGCTGTTTCCATAACCGTGCCAAGTGCTGTGGCACCTTCTGTCCCTCCTGTTACTGCTGTGTCAACGTCTCCACACGAGTGGAATGTTTCAGGACCCAGATCTTCCCGACGTCGGCCTGCAGACGTTGGTCGACAAACGTCTTTGGCAGACTCACTTTCAGTTACAGATCGGAATTTTCCCACGCTTCCTACGGCACCCCCGCAGCGTATACTTTCTGCTCCTACAGATTTACCTGCTGATATGTCGTCGGTGTTTACCGTTGCCCCTCAGATCCAGCAGCCGAAACCCTTTCAGCACAGAAACTTCTATACCAGCTGGTTCCTCCACGATTTTTGGCAAACGCAGTGTCTCCTCACGGAAGAAGTTGAAGAAGTCTAAAACGTCCTCATCCCCGCACTTGTTCACTAGGCGGTCTAATCGCCCGGTTACTCGCGCAATCTTCTCTCGACGTGGCATTTCGTCTTCTCAAGTACAAGCCTGGACTGAACCAGAGACGGAGGATGTTTCTCCTCGTTAGAGGACTTCACTAATCTCCTTCAAGAGAATGCTTTCCCCGCGGAGCCGCTGCCTTACGTAGATCTTCTTGAATATTTAGTGAGTCCCACCAGCACGGCCACTGCCCGTGCTTTTTTACTAAAGTATGAAGCTTCCCTACCTAGGGTTCTCAGTCAACTTGATTCTCTTTTGCACACTCTTCGGCGGAACGTCGATGACATTCCGTGGGGTCTGGGTTTTATCCAGCGCCTACATGTTCCGCTACTGCAAGTCAACACATCTTACATCCGCCGACGGACCTAAAAGTTCAAGGTCACGTCACTTAATTGTCGCGGTTTTGCGACACCACTTGCGAACGCCTTAGCCTATGAGGACCTTTCCCCACTGAGTGCGGACGTGCTACTTTTACAAGAGACGAACTGTCATCCTACCACTTTGTTTACCCGCTGGCGATCATGGAATTATGCTTTCCACCACGCATTCAGCTGTTCATCATATGGTGGTATTGCCGTCGGGGTACGCTCGACTTTTCGCTCTACGATGACTCTCTTCTCTGTAAAAAATCTCTGTTGTGATCTCTTACAACAAGTCACGTTCACTATTCAAACGGAGAGGTTTCATATCTTTAACATCTACGTGCCGAACACCTCCACTTATGTGTCGGAGCTTTTTCTGTGCTTTCGCGGTGCTCTCTCTAGTATACCTGCCACCGACCGAGTTCTCGTTGGTGGCGACTTTAATTGTACTCTACACATTCAACTTGATCGTTCCCCGCCTTCACGCGAACATCGTGCAGACCTTGTACAGCAGCTACAGTCCCTCGTTTTTGATTTCTCACTGATAGATGTCCATCGACACTTATATCCGACTACACCCTCCCATACCTGGCGTGCATCTGGTGCAATAAACCCGGCCACGGCCAGACTTGACAGATTTTATACCACGCCCATACTTCTTCCAGCGATCTCTGCATCCTGTTGCCAGCCCACTGCGTCGTCCGACCATTGCGCCATCACTCTCACAGTGTTCCACACTCATGCACAGCACAGGACAACCCGGCCGTGGACATTTGATGCCGCTCTTTTGGATGACGCCGGTTTTTGCTCTTCAGTCCGCCATTTCCTCTCCGAATGTCGCACGCAACTGCAGTCTGCGCCGTGTGCCCTGACTTTCTGGCTGGAGGTAAAACATCGCCTCTTGCTTCATGTGCGAAATCAGGCTTTTACGATCACGACGCTACAGAGGATGCGTTTGGATCACATCCGTACGATGCTTTCCTTATAAATATGGCTGACCCTCTTTTTGCTGTGTATAAGGCTGAACTGAATTCTATCCTAGTCCCACTCGCGCAACAGGTCATTCGGCGGCTGAGATTACAGCATCTCGCGCCCGATGCCTGCACTTATGAGTTTCTTTCCAATCTTGAATCTAAGCATCATGCCTCTGCTTCAATTCGCCATCTCCGCCTCTCTACTGGCGAGGTATCCTCTGACCCAGTTACTCTTTGCTCTGTTGCCCGCAGCTATTTTACAACGAAGTTTTGTGAGACTCCTCCTCCTTCCAGCACTGCCTTATCTGGTCTACACTCTGCTTTACCTCAAGTCCCCTCTTATTTTTCTGATTCTCTCCTCCGGCCTCCCACGCTAACAGAGATTTCCGAGACGTTTTCTTCTCTAAACTCCAAGGCTGCACCTGGCCCAGATGGACTTCCTTTCTGTTTCTACAAAGCTTTCCTCCCAGCCCTCCTTCCTTTTCTGCTTAGTGCTTTCTCCGCTGCTTTCCACCTATCCACCCTTCCGAGGAGTTTCACAATTGCCCATATAGTCCTCTTCCCAAAGAAGGGTGATCTCCTAGACTTGGGGAACTGGCGTCCCATCTCACTTCTGAATCTTGATTACAAACTTTATTCTAAACTACTCTCGCGCCGTATTAATCCAATCCTCCCCCACATCCTGTCCTCTAACCAGACCTACACTGTCCCAGGGCGCTCCATCTCGCATAACATTCAACTTCTCAGTGACCTAATCCATCTCGCTCGATCTCCCTCTGAACCTCTTGCTCTGCTGTCTCTCGATCAACAATCCGCCTTTGATAATATTTCTCACGCTTCCCTCTCGTCTACACTTTATAGTTTCGGGTTTCCACCTCCTTTTGTTTCTGTTCTCCTCTCCCTCTATCAGGACGCCACTTTCCACGTCAGGTTGCCCACCCTTCTCACAGCGCCAATTCCTTTCCGTCGCGGCGTCCGGCAAGGCTGCCCCTTGTCCGGACAGCTCTTTGCTCTTGCGATCGAACCTTTTCTCCGCTCCGTTCACAGATCCTTCTATGCTTCTCTGCCTCCAGTGGTCGCCAGCACTCGCCATCATATTGTCACCTATGTTGCCTATGCTGATGACGTGACTTTTTGTGTTCGACAAGATGCACAATTCTGCAAACTTCGCCACCTCTACGCTCGGTATGCCTCTTGTTCTAGTGCCACGCTAAACGAGTCAAAAAGCACTGGCTTGTGGTGTGGGTCGTGGGCTAGTCGAACCGACTCTCCATGGGGAGCCGAATGGTCCACATCCTCACAGCGTTTTCTAGGAGTGCACCTGGGCTAACCTCCTACAGCCTCGACGATAACGTGGAATGCACTGCAGCCCCGCCTGCTGCGTACGGCTGCCAACTGGAGACAAGCACAGTTCTGTACTTCTCTGTACCAGCGTGCCCAGATCACTCGAACATATTTGTTATCCATGTGCACGTTCTCTTGGCTTGCGTCCAAACAACCTGTCTATCGTCTTCTTGCAATCACCCAGTGCCAAACCAATATCGTGTGGGCTGGTCATCATTGGGTTAACGCTTCACTTCTCAGCTTGTCTCCTCAGAATGGCGGTATTGGACTGCTTGACGTGCGGTTATACTATCAGGCATTCCGAGTGTCTGCATTTCTTCGCCTTCTTGCTTCACCTGTTCTGCCTGCGGAGACAACCCGGGACGTCACTGTCTCCCCGCGTAATCCCCACCTTACTTTTCTTTCCTATCTATTAATGGATCACTGCGCCCTCCTTTCCAACTTACCTCCTGTCTATCGGGAGGCTATCACCTTGCTTCGCTCTTTCCCTTTGTCTCGCTCTCCACCAGCTACAACCTCCGAACTACTCTCAGAACCTCTATTTTTCTCCTCCGTCATTCATCCTCCGCACCTCCCCTGTTTTGCTTTCCCCACCTGGCTCCGCGCCGGAGTAGTCACAGTCCGAGACCTTGTCACCCCTGATTTTCTCTGGCGCTCCTTCTCCGACTTTCCCCTGCTATTCGTGCTCTACCCCATGCTCTTCAGGTTCACACCTCCTTACTCTCATCCCTTATTTCTCTCTTTCCCGATCTTGCTTCCCCCGCCGGTCTCTGTTCCCGTTCTATCCGCGTCTCTCCCCTCCCCTTTTTCTTGTCGGCTCACGGCATAGATCTTCCGATTTTCTCTATCTCCACATCCGCTCTTTACAGATTTCTCTCTCTCTCCCGCTCTTCTACGCCTACACCTATCCCTGATATCCCGTCTTCCGCTCTCTCTGCTGTGTGGTCTGCCACCCTCTCTCCTCTATCTACACCCCCAGAGATCAACACAAACTGGTTCTTCTTACATAACCGTCTTCCCGTACCCTCAATCTTTGCACCGGATGACCCTTCTTTCCTCCCCACTCTGCCCTTTCTGCGCCGGGGAGGCAGATGTGAGTCATGTCTATCAATATTGCACTATACTGCTACCAATGCTGAATCTTGCCTTTTCGATTGCGCAAAGATCCTGTACAACTGATCTTTTCTTCAGTGCTTACCGAACGCTGTTGCTCAACCTTGTGCCTCCAATCAGACTCCCTGTGGTCTGCACCTACATTTTTGTGCTAGTGAAACACGTTATATACGTCTATCATCAACAGTGTCGTGCTCGGGAGGTGCCTCCTACGGTACTTCACGCAAGTGCCGCGTTGCTCAGTTTTTTCGGGAATGTCTCCTTTCTCGATTACGCCTTGAGTACCACACCGCCGTTGCTCGACAAAGTGAACCAAGCTTCTTCTCTACATGGTCCCCAGCGGCCCCATGGTTCGCTGGGACACCGACTTCATTGCATCTTACAGTTGGTGCTTGTATGACTATTTAACAGTTAACTCAGTGACTCTTTATCCGAACCTTCGTCACACCTGCTCATCAAGGTATGTCTTATCTCCACGAGATTCCTGAACATCTATTTCCATCTGAATGTCATGCAACTATAATGTCTCTTTGTTTCTACAGTCATCTGTACATATCCCATTTCTATGTCACAATTATCGGTCATTCTACTTTTGCTCGTCTCATGTACATGTACTTATCTTGTTTTCATAACGGTGCCGTTGCGTCTTCAAGTGAACCCAGCTTCTTCTCTCCATGGTCCCCCGAGGTCTTGGGGTTGTTGGGACTCCACCTTCGCTGCACAGTACAGTTAGTGCTCATAAGACTATATTATAACATTTTACTCTGTGCTGCTCTACCTGAACCCTTGCCATATCTGCTCAACCTAGTGTGTACGATCTCCTCAAGATTTGTTTACATCTAAATGTCATGTATATATTGTAAATAGGTATCTACTGTCATCTGTAAATAGTGCATTCATGTGTCACTGTTTTTTTTTTTTGAGACGTTTTTCTCTTGCTCGTCTCATGTACATTCCTTGAATAAATACTTTGTGAACACCATGAGATAGTATACCAGATTAGGTGGTTCTGAATTGAAAACTGTAGTTTTTAAGAAAATTTTGTATGTATGGGGATCTGACCCACCGTGCCTTGACCCGTTCCAAAAACGGACTAAGTTAGAGTACCATAAGATAGTATACCAAATTTGGTGGTTCTAAGATGGAAACTGTAGATTTTACGAAATTTTTTATGAGGGGGGCTCCGAACCTGCGGGCACCAACCCCTACCAAAAACCGTCTAGCGTCTAAGGTAGAGTTTCATGATACCAAATTTGATGGTTCTGAAATGAAAACTAGATTTTACGAAAATTTTGTATGTACGGGGGGGGGGCTCTTACTCCCCGGGCCTTGACCCGTTCCCAAAACTGACAACCGTCGAAGTTAGAGTACTATGAGATAGGATACCTGTTTTGGTGGTTCTGAATTGAAACTGTAGATCTTACGAATATTTTGTGTATGGGGGCTCTGACCCCCGGGCCTTGACCCGTTCCAAAAACGGTCTGCAGTCTATGTTAGAGTACCATAAGATAGTATACCAAATTTGGTGGTTCTAAGATGAAAACTGTAGATTTTACGAAATTTTTTATGAGGGGGGGGCTCTGACCCCTTCCAAAACCGTCTAGCGTCTAAGTTAGAGTACCATGAGATAGTATACGAAATTTGGTGGTTCTAAATAGAACACTGTAGATTTTACGAAAAAGGTTTTATTCGGAGGGGGGCTGACCCCCCGGGCTCCAATTCCTTCCAAAACCGTCTAGCGTCTAAGTTAGAGTACCATGAGATAGTATACCAGATTAGGTGGTTCTGAATTGAAAACTGTAGTGTTTAAGAAAATTTTGTATGTATGGGGCTCTGACCCCCGTGCCTTGTCCCGTTCCAAAAACGGACTAAGTTAGAGTACCATAAGATAGTATACCAAATTTGGTGGTTCCAAGATGAAAACTGTAGATTTTGCGAAATTCTTTATGAGGGAGGAGCTCCGACCCCGCGGGCTCCGACCCCTTCCAAAACTGTCTAGCGTCTAAGTTAGAGTACCATGAGATAGTATACCAAATTTGGTGGTTCTAAATTGAACACTGTAGATTTTACGAAAAAGTTTTTATTCGGGGGGGGTCTGACCCCCGGGCTCCAACCCCTTCAAAAACCGTGTAGCTTCTAAGTTAGAGTACCATGAGATAGTATACCAGATTAGGTGGTTCTGAATTGAAAACTGTAGTTTTTAAGAAAATGTTGTATGTATGGGGCTCTGACCCCCGTGCCTTGTCCCGTTCCAAAAACTGAGTAAGTTAGAGTACCATAAGATAGTATACCAAATTTGGTGGTTCTAAGATGAAAACTGTAGATTTTACGAAATTTTTTATGAGGGGGGCTCCGAACCCGCGGGCACCAACCCCTACCAAAAACCGTCTAGCGTCTAAGTTAGAGTTTCATGATACCAAATTTGATGGTTCTGAAATGAAAACTAGATTTAACGAAAATTTTGTTACTACGGGGGTGGGGGGTGGGGGGGTGGGGGGGGGGGCTCTGACTCCCCGGGCTTGCCCCGTTCCCAAAACTGACAACCGTCGAAGTTAGATTACAATGAGATAGGATACCTGATTTGGTGGTTCTGAATTGAAAACTGTAGATCTTACGAATATTTTGTGTATGGGGGCTCTGACCAACCATGCCCCTGACCCGTTCCAAAAACCGTCTACCGTCTAAGTTACAGTACCACGAGATAATATACCAAATTTGGTAGTTCTAAATTGAAAACTATATTTTACGGCAATTCTGTAGAGGGCCCCCCCCTTCTCCAACCGCTTCCCAAAACCGTCTACAGGCTAAGTTAGAAAACCACGAGATAGTATACCAGATTTGGTGGTTCTGAATTGAAAACTGTAGATTTTACGAATATTTCGTGTATGGGGGCTCTGACCAACCGGGCCCCTGACCCGTTCCAAAAACCATCTACCGTCTAATATTTTTAGTGCCAAAGAAAAACGTAATATTCCTATCCTGTCTGCGTGTCCAAACTTTATAAATTTGATCAGGGAGCAAGACGTTCGAAATCGTACGTTTTCCTGCATTCGTTTTGTATGTAACCAAAATCTGTAAACGCGACGAATTGACGTAGTCGACGAATTTGTCCGCGACGAATTGACGCAGTCGACGAATTGACGCGCGACGAATTGACGTAGGCGACGAATTGACGTAGAACCCTATTTTGGCCTTAGGTTGTATGATATGCAAATCGCAGAGGGCTGGGATCAGTGTGTCAGGACGTTATAACCATGTAGACCACCGATGCTAGCAGAACGAGACAGGAAAGTTTTGCCAATAAATATCTGATGGGAAAGCAGAAAATCCATGTCTCAAATAAAGCGAACCTTATATGAGGCAATTGAAAATGCGGTTAGAACCCATGCGGTTCTCAACATGCAACATCTGATATCTTACCACAATAGATGAACAACCCAAAAGCTAGAAATGATTTCGATTTAACCCCCACGCAATTTGCGTGCCGTGCCAAGCTCAAAACGCATTTCATCAAAATTCCTATATTTTTCGGAGTAGAGATTCTTTCAACCCCTTAAGCGACTGACGTACCTGAACCAAATGATGCCCAAACTTTTGTGATTTACTAAACAATGGCTAAATATTACTAAAACTATGGCTGAACTATTCCTTCTTTACTGACATGTAAGATATAACGACCATAAATTAAATCTTTCGCTGGTGATAAGTGCACTGTTCCAAGGCTTTTTCTTGGTTTATGGGCATGATAAGATGCACCTAATCCCCTGAAACTAACATCAGGCAACTCGGTACAAATAAATGAGTCAAACATCTCTCTCACGGCTTTCGTTGGTTCTTCGCCATTGTTGTAACCTGTTTAGCAGGTAATCATTCCGTATTCATTAGGGTTTAACATACACGAAGTGACCATTTTGAAAGAAAATGATAAGGCAAAAGCAAAGCGTTTTTATTATCAGGCTAATTTGTTCCAGATCAGTTGGCACACCTTTGAGGCAGCAGATGCATTCATCAGCGCATTTCTGTCCTTTTCCAATCCCCGAAATAATTCATTCCAGCCGGTTAAAGGTTGGATGATGTAATTTTCATAATTCTTTCAAAAAATGTCTGCTGGCAAATCCTCGATCATTCAATAATTTGCGCTACAGCTTTTGATTTTTGCAGTGACCCAATATTTTTCATGTGCAGCGGAAACTGATTTCTTTTAATCGTACGTATATGAAGACCTGCTCTTTTTCTGTGATATTTGGTTTTCCATTTTCTGCGAAGTATAGTGCTTTTCCCACACTGAATGCACTGGACTTGAATAACAATTTACACATATTACTGGTTCAACATAATTTTTTATTAGTAAATTAGTTTTGTGATTTTTTTGAGAAAGATTAACATTCTTAAAAAACCGTAATACAAGTTTTCACTTTAAATTCTTGCTCACATTTTAGTGATGGGAACATAGCAGTTGGCAAAACAAATGTCGCAACGCTACTGATTTTATTATAGCTACTGGTGTCCACAATAATAATCGTCCCCATCCATTCTGTGAAGGAACTGGAAACTTAAATTTGTTCAGATTCAACAATAACTACTTGCATGACATCTGCTACAAAAATAAAACTCCACAATCCGCATATTTAACAAAATATGAAGTAAGTATACAGATGGTAGATGTAGTTTGAAAAATAAAATGTTTGACTACGCATCGATGCTACTTAAAATAATACTAGCTATGAACCTATGCTTTTAATGCAGTCAATTTCAGTATTTTCTAATTATATTGCTTGATCTTCAGGAATATCATGTTTATATTAATATTTCACATTTCACAATAACTTAGAGCCATGATGATTGCTGTTCTTTTTACGTATATCATGAAAAATATTAAAATTGTGGCATCACAGTGTGTAGGATTTGAATACAATTTCATTTATATTTGCTTGCAAATGAAATCTTGCAAAAATGATTACACAACAATGCACACATTTTTTCATAGTATATTTTCAAAACGGACGATTTTAGTTTAAATGTTCAGTGCTTCCACCTTTACCTGTTTTATGCATATTTCGTTTCTGTACCTGTTTATCCTTAGTGTTGATAGGTAATATAACACTACAATCCTAGCGCTTAAATTCACAAATGAGATTGTATTAAGAACACAGTTTTGCCGTCTTTATACGATTTAAAAAATTAGATTTAAAATGATATATATATGAGCACTTTCAAGTCCACTGTGGACCCGTCATCAGATGGTGTGGTTGCACTATGCCCTGGGAGGGTATATTTTATGTAGTATGCACACTACATACGCCAACTACATGTTCATCTATCCTCTTGTTAGAAACCCTATTGATACATAAACATAGGGCTGAATGCTGTAACGACGATACCCCTATCATTATACCGTTGCCATGGAAACTACTCTGTAACTATTGGAACGAAAGAGACAATACCGGCTGCTCTAATGAAACGACATGATTATGTAGTGAGCATGCGCATGCCAAAACATACTATTTCGTCAGTGTGCATACTACATAAAATATACCCTCCCAGGGCATAATGCAACCACACCGTCTTATGACGGGTCCACAGTGGACTTGAAAGTGGTCATGTATATATCATTTTAACCGCAATTTTTTAAATCGTGTGAAGACGGCAAAACTGTGTTCTTAATATCCTTCAGCACGATAAATCGACTTCCTATGAGATTGTATTCTTTAATATTAAACTTTACGCTAATGTAATTAGTAAATAAAATATATTTCCTGTAAGCTTAAGAAGAAAAGTTTTAACTCATAGACGCAATTGCATCAAGCCGTTTCCTTGAAGTAGAAACTTTCTCTAATACTCAGGATAGTGTTTGAGCAGAACCTTTGTGGTTCTTTAAGCAACATATATTTAAATACATAAATACATCGCTCTTTCCACGTTCCAGAAACACACAGCAACCGAAAAACTGTTTTTTGTTTTTTTTCAGCCGACGCTGAGGAACTGAATCTCAGAACTCTCGATAACTAGCAGAGCGCGTTATATTTACACAGTTGCTGTGTTTCGGTTGCTGTTTTTTTTTTTTTTTTGGAACGGGGAAAGAGCGACGTATTTCTTTATTTACTGACGCCACGCATTTGGAAGATTTTCAACATATCTGTAATGAATTTTTGACTTTCTAAATATCATTGAATACTCTGTCTAACCAGATACGATATTTCGGTTTGAAACGTAGTAGTGTCCAGTTTAAAATAAAATAAAATAATATTTTTAAAATTAATTCCATAGTTGATGATTTGTGGAAACGCAGGAGTCCCTAACAAATAGCCTTTGATTAGCAATAATCTGAGAAGTAAATTCTGATTTTCTAATTCTGCATGCATACATGGACTTCTAGAGCACTCATGTCTGTTTCTTTTCGATACATCCCGCACAAAAAAATCTTTTCCTATCGTGTCTATTTCTCTTCAAAACACAGCGGAATTCAATACTTTTCGATTATTTAACTCGCTACTACCTTCAAACAGAAATTCGTTTCCTATGGTATACATACAGACCTTGCCAAATAAAGTTGACAGACGACCACTTTGTTTTGAAACTGACTTTCAGATATATGTACCTCATATTCAACAAAATGATTAGAAGTGCAAATAAGTGAGCTAATTAATTGCAGGGCAAACATTATTTTGCAGTTTATAAGAAAACTAGCTGAGGTAACCTGGGTTGTCGGTGTTTAACAAAAAATGTAGAACATGAATCGTCTTCTGTTTAACACAAAATGTAGGAAATGAATCTTCTAGAGTTTCCAAACAGTTTTCGTGGATTTCTCACTGATTTATTAAATTGATTTTCGCTTTTCCGTTGCAATTAAGGAATTCACGTGATTTAGCGGGGGGAGGGGGGGAGATTAGGTATCAAGTTGTTTTACTCATTTCACTTTCTTGGAATTTAGTTTGATTTGGCTAAAAAATTTCGCTTTTTCGGCAGATATTGCAATTCACGCCGTTGATAGAGGTGTCTCAGGTTCTCTTAATTATTTCACTCTGTTGGATTTTAGACTAATGGGTCCCATAGATATTCTTCATTTCACTTGAGGTTAAAATTTCGATACATTAATAACATTGATCAAATCTTAATATTCAGTCTAATAAAAACATATTTTTGCATTAAGCATGATTTCTTTCGTTCAACATTAGTTTATCAGTTCAGCAAGTTAATGCTATTAAATGTTTGAATTCCATTGTGATTAAAGGAAGCGCTTGCTGCTTAAAATCAGTGTGGTATCTCACCGCTACATGTAAAAGCAGCGTAAAAATACAATCGTCTTCTTGCAAAATTTCCTAATGCATTTATTGGAGGCAGCTGGTGCTAAAACGTTATATGATGTAAAGTTGAAAATGCTGCGGTTTAAACGTTAGTACCCTGTGTTTTGTTTAAATGAATGATTTAAAATGCAGTCGCATAGGGAAGTCGACTCTGATTTTTTGAATTGATTGTCTCAAGCTATCGACTTCTTCGTGTGGGAGCCCGATGACTCTATGTGAATGCGGTAAACATGGTTCTCTGAAAAATTCATAAGATAATTAAATACGGACTGGAACTTTTGTCACGAACAACTGTAGCCGATCCATACAGCAGTTCACCGACGCACATCATTAGGTAGCAGGCATTACCGCATCTGGATGATGGCCACAAATCAAACTCCGCCAAAACGAATGCCATTCTTTCATGTGTCAGCGGCGAATTCAGTGGTGAAATACTACAGGAGGAACCATACAGGTATGCTGCCAGATAAGAGTTGCATTTCGCAGTGCTACGTTACAAGAAATAACTTTTCGTTTCTGTCTTCGTTTTTTCCATTACATGCTAGAATTCCTGGATTCTTTCGCACATGAACCTTTAATACGGAAAAGAACGCATATAGATGCTTTTCTGTCTTCTAGAAGAGCGTTTAAATTGAGGCTGCGCTTTCTTTAACTGAGGCCCGATGGCACAGTTTTTCTCTTAATTAACGGAGAGGGAGGCTGAACCCATGAGGTTAGCCCTTAGAAAAGGCTATGCACTTAAATAGATCGAGAGTAGAACAATCTTCACCAAAGAAAGCTGTGGGATTTTCCCGTGAGCGACACGTTGTTACTTTGCTGCATCTACTAGTGAATTTTCAAATAGTCTGTACACTATCTACCAACAAGTGATTGGACACGTGTGATAGCAAAGGAAAACGAAGTTTATTCAGCTTCAATAGTTCGTGGAGCCTCCACGAGCGGCGATTACAGCTGCGACCCTCCGGGGCATGCTCTCAACCAGGCGTTGTACGACTGCTAGCGGTATTTTTTCCCACTCGGCTTGGGAAAGACATGTCAGTTCTTTCACCGATTTCGGACGGTGGGGGCACCCCTTAAGTCGGCGCTCCAATTCGTCCCAGAAGGGTTCGATATGGTTAAGGTCCGGGTTTTGCGCAGGCCATTCCATTCGATTATCCCCATTGTCACCATATCAAGCCATGGTGGACCTCGCAACATGGCAGGAGACATTGTCATCCTGAAAGTAACATGGGTCTACCCTGTAAAACTGCCACAACTTAGCAAGCGCATGGTCATCCAAAATGATGCAATAGTTCTCGGCGTTGAATCTACCAGGAATTGCGGCCAAGGGTCCCGTGCCCTACCAGCAGAAACAACCCCATAGCATAAAACCACCGCCGCCATACTTTACAGTTGGCACAATACATTCCGGCAGGAGGCGTTCTCAAGGCAGACGCCAAAGCCAGACCCAGCCATCTGAACGGTAAAGGGTGAATCTTGATTCGTCGCTCCAGAGGACCTTTTCCACTGTCCAACGGTCCACTGTCGACGTTCTTTGCACCACGTTAGCCGAGCAGCGCTATTGGACATGGGGATCAAAGGCGTGCGGGCGGCAGCACGTCCATGATAACCAAGCAGATGGGCTTCCTTACGGATGGTATTCATCGAAAAAGCACTCCCGGATGCCTCTTGAAACTCCTCGCGGACGTGTCCCATCGATTTGGTTCGATTCTTCGGAATTTCTCTGGCCAGCACCCGTCGGTCTCAAACTCCCAGTTTTGTGGGTCTGCCAGGTCGGGGCACATTTCGACAGTCACCTCTCATCTTCCGCTTGCCAATCACGTGGGCCACTGTCGATTTTGGGTACTTCAACTCTCTGGATATGTCACGTATGGATCGGGCATTTATGTGATACCCGATGATTACACCTTTTTCGAAATCAGAGAGCTCCGAACTGCGTGGCATCTTTCATGCAACTGGTTGCGTTCTTGTTTCCCCCACGACATTTAACGACGGCGGCCGTGACGTGTATCAGAAAAGCAGATATCGTCGATTGCAGGGGTGTCCAATTTCTTGTTGGCAGATAGTGTATTAGGACATTACCAAAACGTGTGGTAAATAAATCTTTGGAAGAAACAGCCGTCATGGTGTCAAGCAGAATGGAATTTGGTAGCTTCTTCCGTTGTTAACACATTGTTTTAGGAACAGTCGGTTCTCTACGAGAAAGCTAATATGTGTATGTACATGTGTCAAATAATAATCATGAACATATACCTTGTTCTGTGATAAGAAAAGGGGAAAAGTTCCTGGAATAAATGAAATTGTAAAAAGATTGAAAAAAGGACTTTTAATTGTAAACTACTTTACAGCATTTTATGACATAGAAATGGTTGTTGACGAAGTTTAGTTATTAATGCATTTCGTTTATACTTTTGAAAATCAATCTCAAATCTTACAGTGTGTACTGATCGAAAGAATGTGGCCGAAAGGAATATTTCTTGCTCATTCACTTTGACTCCTCTCAACAAGGCAGTGCTTCAACAAATACATATCGTGTTTGCCCACGCTTCCTTAATGATGTCGAGCTGAAAATACAGTAGAACTTCCACAGTTCTTCAATATCGCCATTAGGAATTCAGAGCAATATTTGGTATACACTTCCTTTTTCAGAAGCCAAACATAAGGATAGCACTAGAGTTTGCCTAGCAGCAGGGTAAATTTGAATATATCGGCCATATTATTTTTCCCATCGTGTTGGTGAATTTCAACACATACAAAAACATGAGTGTTTACTACAAACTTCTGTAACTTCGCCAATAATTCTAATATGATAGTACACACTAATATTAAAAATCTCTGTACATATTTCTCCATTCGTAAGCCACTCGGAAGTTTATAATGGCTTATTACGAGATTGCTGCACCATCAGAATGACCAGTCCCAACATACTTCTGAGACTTGCTGTAATATATTCCTGCCCACTGCATTCTTTTCAGTAATGATCAGACAAGAATTGTGGTATGAGTTCAGAATTTTGTTTATATGTACTTCGAAATGAAACTTTCAGTTAGTTGGAATAACTCAAAATTAAGTAATTGGCATTCAAACAAATTGGTCTGTGAGACTAGGTGTATGCTACTGTATTAAGTATAGTATCTTTGCTTTGAGAATTAGATTCTACACTGACGGAAAAAGAATCCCAACACCAAGAAGGGGTAGTGTTAGATAAACGATAGTTGGTAGGCGGTGAGAGTACATCTGTAAGATGACGTCTATGCAAATTTCGCGCTCGGCGCATATGTGCTACGCTAAAAGCGCCCCTAGGAACATGCAAAGCAGGTTTGCTGTAAATACGCGCTGTAACGTTCGTGAGCGTTAGTTATCGTTGAGATTCGACGTAGTGTGTTGATGTTAGTCAAGAATGTCTTTAAGAAGACGAAGAAGCCATTATCAACAGCTCACGGAGTTTGAACGAGGTCGTGTAATAGGGCTACGAGAAGGTGGATGTTCTTTCCGCAATATTGCAGAACGACTTGGCAGGAATGTAGCCACTGTGCATGATTGTTGGCAGCGGTGGTCAAACGGAAAGTACTGCCTCAAGAAGACCTGGTTCCGGCCGGCCACGTGGCACTACTGAGAGGGAAAACGCCATGTACGGCGTATGGCCGTGGCGCATCTTACTGCGTCTCCGGCAGCAATTCGAGCTGCAGTTGCCACCACAGTGACACAACGAACTGTTACAAATCGGTTACTTGAAGGACAGCTCCGAGCCAGACGCCCTGCATCGTGCATTCCACTTACTCCAAACCACTGCCGTTTGCGACGTCAGTGGTGTCAAGCTAGAGCTAATTGGAGGACGGAGTGGAGATCTGTCGTGTTTTCTGATGAAAGCTGGTTATGCCTGGGTGCCAGTGATGGCCGTGTGTTTGTTAGAAGGAGTCCAGGTGAGCGCCTGCAACCAACCTGTCTGCGGCCGAAACACACTGGACATACACCTGGAGTTATGGTCTGGGGAGCAATTTCCTATGACAGCAGGAGCACTCTCGTGGTTATCCCACGCACCCTGACGGCGCAGTTGTACATCGGTCTGATGATTCAACCTGTTGTGCTGCCATTCATGAACAGCATTCCAAAGGGTGTTTTCCAACAGGATAACGCTCGCCCGCATACCGCTGTTGTAACCCAACATGCTCTAAAGAGTGTCGACATGTTGCCGTGGCCTGCTAGATCACCAGATATTTTACCAATCGAGCACGTATAGGACATCATTGGACGACAACTCCAGCGTCACCCCAACCAGCATTAACCGTCCCTGTATTGACCGACTAAGTTCAACAGGCATGGAACTCCATCGCACAAACTGAAATCCAGCACCTGTACGACGCAATGTATGAACGTTTGCGTGCTTCCAATCAACATTCTGGCGGTTGCACCGGTTATTAATGTACCAGCATTTCACATTTAAAATGGCCCTTCTCGCGCTTACAATAAGCTGTGATCTTCATTCCTCTACAACTATTTTTTCGTGGTGTTGGGATTTTTCCCCCAGTGTATTTTAAATGCCGAGCATAGATATTGGTATGTCCATTTGATAAGCGGGCGTGTGTTTCCCATCTATCTCTTGAGTCCTGACCCCAGCTTCAGTAGCTTTTGCTCAACGCTGTACGTAGAAAAACACCCAATTCTTTTAATATACACTACTGGCCACCCAAAATGCAACACCAAGAAGGAAGCATCCGATTGGCCTGAAATTCGCAGCATGCGTCGCACGCGAGATGACATGCAAACGATTAGCATTGCAGGGGATATGCAAATCATGTGCGCCCGACACGCCACCGAGAAACACTATAACAAGGGTGCACAAAAGGCGTGGTGTAAGTAGTGGAAGTGCGTTGTGCTGCCGGACTGTGCGTAGGAACTTCCTGATGTCTCGTCGCAGAATACGGCAGTCGTTCCAGCACGTTGTGGAGTTCGTCAGAGTACGAATAATGGCTTATCGCGACAGCGGTTTGTCGTACCGAGACATCGGCGCCCGTGTGGGACATCATCCAGCCACAATGAGGTGAGTTTGGAATCGGTGGGTGCATTAGGAACAAACGGACCGACGTGAGCGATTGCCGCTTCCGCGGCACACCACCGAACTAGAGGACCGGCATGTTGTCCGACGGGCATTGACGGCTCGCACCGCCACATCCCAAACGTTAGTGCAGGAATTAGGGTGTGATTCGCAGCAACCTTTGTCAGGACGTACCGTTCGACGTCGTCTGCAGAAGCGGGGACTTGTCGCACGGTACCCATTGCTACGATTACTATTGACTTTACCCCACCGGCGAGTGCAGCAGCAGTGGGCCGTTGAACGCCGCACCTGGACTACGGAATGGAACATTTTATTTTCCGACGAATCCCATTTATGCATGCACCGCCACGATGGTAGGAACCGCGTGTGGCCGCACCGCTGCTAGAGACTTTATGACGCCTGCATTACGCATCGCCATACCAGTCTGTTGCCCGGCGTTAGGGTTTAGGCGCAATTGGACATAACACCCGCACCCCTCTGTTACGCATCACCAGTGAACTCAACAGCCACCGCTTCATTTCCTGCGTTTTGGACCCTGTAGTCCTCCTTTACCTGCCAGACCTGCCAGCGGCCAAGTTTCAATAGGACAACGCGCGCCTGCACGTGTCACGCATTGTGCAACAATTCTTCACGGCCCACCAAGTGTCACTGCTGCCGTGGCCCGCCTGTCCTCCCGATATGTAGCCCATCGAACACGTCTGGTCGCTGTTCGGCAAACGAGTGGCCCGGCAAGTTCCACCCGCGACTATGCCTGATGAACTGTGGCAACGTGTGAAGTAGTCTGGACCGACATGCCCAGCCCACACACATCCAAAACCTCTTTCGTTCGATGCCGTAGCGGTTGGCGGCCGTTATTACCAGCCATGGGGGCCACACGAACTATTGATGCCTGCGTGTTCCAAAAGTCGCACGGGACTGTAAGCTCAATTGTTTCATCTTTGTATTTGTTGTTATGTGTCCAGTAAATCTGGCTTTGTTATCTGGTGTCCTTCAATGTGCTGCATTTTGTGTGGCCAGCATTGTATATCCGTTTGTCTCTGAAAGCGATTGTAGTCAAAATATTATCTAAAAAGGTTTTTACATAACAGTATTTTTCTAAAGTTTTCTGTCCTAATTGTGTTCGTCTTAGCTTAGCTGTGCGCCTTTTGCCGGGCTTTCATTTTATTGTGAAGGTTATTATTATGCTTTTCAAAGTGCTTCCACAATAAAGCGGAGATTAACGATCGTCCTTTCTTTCGCAGTGCATACGCAGTAAAGTCAGTTCAGATACACAAAACAAATTCTTTTCTTCAAGAGATGAAATGCATCGGAAATGTCACAAACGATAAATGTTCAAATTGCAAAAATCAGTTAGATTTTTCTTTTCATATATCTCTAACTGTAGAAAAAAATGCTATTGCACCTAGAATTATTCACGAATAAACAGGCCTTTTTTTATTCTTACTCGTTTGAACAAAATGCATATCACTTTGAAACAGTTTGTGACAGCAAATTCAAAATACAAAATTCATGCGTCGTAGCATTAAATTGCTAGGCAAGAAGTAAAACGAAAGAAAAATACATTTACCTACTGCTGAATTCATGTCCATGAGAAACATTTTAACCGATGACAAGTATGCAGATCTCATCAGCAATAATCTTGGACCTGCCATCAAATTAAAACAACGTTGACTTCTCAGTACTGGCTTCTCGTTGCAACATGATATCGTTCGGCTCGATACTGCCCTTTCAACGGATGTAACCACAGAATACCTATATTTCGAATATATTCCAGATGCGCCGTATTCACGAGAACTTGTTCCATGTGATTACCGCGTCGTCGGAGCCCTCAAATATGTGATGGGAGTAAAGACTTTCAGGTACAATGAAGAGGTGCAGTAGGTGGTTCATGGATGGCTGCATACTCGACGAAATTTTTTTTTCTGCAGGAATCTATGCACTTTGTAAGCAATGGAGAATCTGTATTGCACAAACTGGAGAATACATTGAAAAACGATACAGGTGAGTATCACTGTTTTCCCATAAAATGCGAGAAAAAAATTTAACTTTTTTAATTGACTTTTACTTGGATTGGACTTAAGAGGTTTACCATAACTTTTAAAAGAAATATTGGTATGGTTATTTTCAAAACATTTGTTGAGGAAGTTTTTTTTTTATTTTGTCGCGGCTTAAAATCGGCAAAGATTACTTTAATGATTTAATAAAATTTCTGCTGCACGTATTTTTCTAAGATATACTATTTATGTAATAATCGTTTTTTTTTTCGTTTCTGTGAGTGAATACAATGTCAACATCTTAAATGTCATTTATGAGATTTCCTAGTGTTTCTCTAAAGAATTTGTTGCTGGAAAACAAGCTTTGCAGCTGTTGACAAGATAATTTTATTGCGTTTCCTAATGTAATTGTGAGACGTGAGAAAAATTTACTTTGCACTATTTCGTCTTTATTTTTCTTAAATTCTATTAGAGCATCTGGAGTCGTGCAGATCAGAACTGATCAAGTGATCGGTGAAGAAGGCAGTTGAGTAAAGCTGAACATTTTCTTGCCCATCTCTTTTTTGTGATATGAGAGGAAGGACGTGATCATGATCTGAGACTCAGGTAAAATAAAAGTACGGAATAACATTTTTCCTTTTTGGTTTGTAGTTCAACGACCACCGTGAGCAATGGGCTATAAGCAGTCGCCCGTCCCTAATTTAGGGCCACTGACTCCAGAGAAGGGAGAGAGCCAGTGCCGTAAGGCAAACACAACAACAAGGTCTCACAGGGATTCGAATCCGTACGGTTTTCGGACGAATGGTCATAATCCATCGCTTACACCACTGGGCCACCATGGCGACTTACGGCATAAACTACTTGTGTATAATAAAAATGTAAGAGCTATAATTGGATAGCTGCAAGCTCGCAAGGTGCAAAGGCAAATTTTTGTTTTACGATGGAAACAACTGCCCCTGCTTCGCGATTTAAAGTGACATCATTGAAAGTCAGATAAAGTTACATCGTATACTCATAGTTGAAAGGAATCTGCTACCCTTCCGAACACAGCAACTGTCCGCAGTAATAATAATTTACTTATGCTTTGGTTTAATGCTAATGCAGAATGAAATTATTCCGTGTCAATTGACTTTGAAGCTTAAATGATTGTCTGTATTAAATGATTTTAGGTTCGTTTACGTTCAACGCCCTATACATTATATCTGCGTTTGCCCTATTTTTAAGTTCTCTCAGCACCAGAATAGTAAGTCGACAATCCCAGTTCCATCCTTGGATGCCTTCTCGCATTTGATTCAAGACAGTAGGCCAATGTGAGAAAATATAGTTAACAATATATTTCTCACTCACAGAGACCTGAATAGGACAATTTCGTTACGGAGAGCAAAAATCTTGTACCATCTTACATCAGTAATTAATAGCTTTAATTAGAGGAATGGAAAGAAATATATACTTTTCGACAGCTGCTACGTTTTGGTGAATCTTATTGGGTGTTTAAAAGTATTTTTTTCTTATATTTCGGTCCCTGATCCTATTCCCAAATGTCTACGTGTGACCCTCTCAACTAATTATACTTCAATAGAGGACTAGAAATTACCGTTTTCCAAGAAAATGTGACATGACCTTTCCATCTAACAGCAGTAAGTGCAGATCAGCTGCTTGGATTTGAAATACTGTAAGACTGACAGCAGCCTTGCAGATATATGCAGCTGAATCAAAACTAGTGTATTGATTCATTAAATTATCTATCAACTATGACTTGACTCGCTATAGAAATGCTTTTACACGCCTGAAAAAGACAAAAGTTCATGTGATTCCACCATGACTTCTGTTTCTATAGGTATTATGACTCTTCTAACTCCACAGAATAAAAAGTACTTTCAACAGAATGGTAAATTTCGCAACAATTTTCTTTGACCAATGTGCCTTAATTTTTATGTTTTAACTCACTTCAGCTGTTTCATTCCAGATTGTACTGAATATCCGAGTTTCTGCTTGTGAGAAACTATTAAACCCTGTTACCGTTTCATGTGTACTGAACAAATATCTACAGTCATTTGCAAGAGTATAAGATCATCTGTCAATTTATTGAAAATTAAGATTTTCAAAGAAACAACTAATTACTTGTCAGAATAATTTGAAAAAATGGCATCACAGGTGAATACTTACATTCTTTAGAACACAAAAAAGACCGAAATCAGTATTTTGTGAGACTACCTTTGTTTTTTATAACGGACACAACTTTTAATGAGGAATTTGAAGTAGGCACTTGAAATGTTTTTGCACCAAACGTACTTTATCGCATCAATCAAAGCTTAGAAATTTGATGGTAGTTTTTCTGCTACCTTGTCATTTAAAATGGTCCACAAATTTTCGATGGGATTAAGGTCTGGACTATTCCCGGGCCAGTGAAGCACAGTTAAGATTTTCCTCTGCAGGCAGTCCTTTAATGTATTTCACCTGTGACATGGAGCACCATCATGCATGAAGATTGTGCATCTGTGCACTTGCATATGAGTTAACAGGTTCTCACGTAGCACTTCCACATTAAAAGGACTAATCTTATGGGCCTTTCGGCAAAAAGGAAAAGGAAGTTGTACCTGGTGCTGACATAGCGAACCTCATATCATCTGACTAGTTGGATCTTTCACGGTGTTAACGGTGTGTTTTTCATGAAACCTTTTTCGTCTTTGTCGTCGAACATGCGCCTCACGTGATTAAAGTCGGCGCACAGTTAATTCATCGGTAAAAAGAACCTGGCTTCGATTTTCAGCAGTCCATGTTTGATAACGCTGCGCAAACTGGAGTCTCCGTTTTCATGGCAGATGTTAGTCTAGTTTTATATGCAAGTTTATAAGACTTTAAGTCAAAATGTTCGCTAAGACGTATGGAAACAATGATGATTCTAATATCAGCCGTTTTTGAATGTAGAAAGGCCTTGATTTTCTTGTAGGAACTCCTTGGAGAACTCATAACTCCTCGCCTTATGCTATTTTCACGACGTAGAGTTGTTTTGCTTGGGTGTCCATTTTTTTTTCGTTCGAAAAACATTATTCAAAAAAAAAAAAAAATTGGAGCCTAATACTGTAACACAAGTTATCTGTTCATATCTAACAAAAACATTTGACATAATAAATCATGAAATCCTTTTTCATGAATTACAGATTCTGGGAATAAGGGGAATGTCCCATAATTTGTTTAAACGTTATTTAACAAATAGACAACAATATACAGAAAATAATAAATTCCATTCTACTTTAGAGCAGCCTAACTACGGAGTCCCACAGCGATCGATTTTGTAGCGCGTGTTATTCAATTTTTATATTAATTACATGCATTTAGCATAACATCAGAAAATGATCTCATATTTTATGCTGATGACACATTACTTTTCAGTGGACATAGTGAAACTGACATTATTACTAAAGCTAACACTTACTTACATCTTTACTCAAATTGGCTAACTACTAATGAACTGATAATTAATCCTTCTAAAACTAAGGCTATGGTCTTCTCTACACAGAAATCTGAACGGGGACATACCATAAATTTATTATTGGAAAATGAAATAATTGATATGGTACCACATGTTATTTGCCTTCGAATGAAATATACTCCTGACTTACGATGAAAAAACACATAGAATTAGTTTCGAATATATTATAAAGAAATATTGGAGTAATAAACTGTTAACAACAAACTAAGTTAAAACACTAATTCTCTTATATTACTCATTAATTCAGACTCACATCAACAACTGATTTTTATCCTGGGGCCAAACAACTGAAATTAATGTAAACAAATTACAGGTATTACAAAATAAATACATTATATTAATAAACCTACTTTCAAGACGAAGAGCTGCAACGACAGCACACATCCATATCTACACCCTCCAGTTCATTCTAATGATTTCCGAGTACTGACAAAACATCAACTTTGTTATAACAGCCTAGGCAAAATCATACTTCAGAGACTCAAGAATAATGTGCATGTAGAATTAAATTAAAATAATTGGAAACACACAACTAACAAACGAGAAATAGATAACCGCTTCGCCCAATACAGCGTAAAACCCAGCTATTAAAACAAAGCTTGAATCATGCTGGTCCAGATTATTGGAACTCATTAGCTCTACATTTAAGAAATATCAATGACCAAATCCCTTTAAAAACACTTAAAGACATTTACTGTGTTAGAAAATAAAAGATACTTTCTTTACTTAAATCCAAACACTAATACTAATTATTTACAAAAAACACGAAGTTATTCCTAAATTTATTATTCAGTATTAAATTCATTTACTAAAGCAATTAAATTATTTTACAATTTTGAGGGAAAGAAGGGCTGTGTCAGGTCTGCTAAGAGGCCTTTTCCCTTGTTCCATTTGATGTTCAATCAATAGCCTTTGTATGCATAATTTATTGTAGCTTAATATTGTCACGTAACAGCATAAACAAATAAAAAATAAAAATGAATAAATAAAATTCGTCTGTGTCTGTTTATTTTGTAATCGTATAATGAACAGCAGTCTTGCCCACGTTCACCTTTATGCTTATGTCACGTTTGAGTATCCTTCATGTTACAAAGTCAATATTTGTGATCTCTGAGTAACTCAACACCGACAGGAAGTTGAATAATACTGACAGTATCTGACATAATCGGCAGAAATATCCTAATACCAACAGGTGGTCTTCAACTTTTGGACATGTCTGTAGTTTTTCCGTTTCTTCAAAATGAATGTTTGTTCCAGAAATAAAAAAACAACAACTATAAAGAATCCGAGGCATTTTTGACACGTCAATCACGAAGGAATAGTATTCGAAAGCTATGTTTTTCAGATGACAGACAATATCTCTTTCAATGTTCTGCGCACAACAAGCGACCGTGTTCGCCAAAGGTTAATATTTTTTAAAAATCCACCTTTTCTGGACACCTTTCTTCAATTGCTACAGTTGCACACATTACACTGCAAGTTCTATGCTACAAAAGTGTCCCTTCCTATGAAAATTTTAATTTGATAAATAGGAGAAAAACATATAATGCATTTGATCTCATTTTATGAATTCATCGATTATTTTCGTCTCATATCACTCGAGATTTTAGCCACATTTTTGTTACTTTTAAAATATCGGTTACGTGGAAAGTTAAATATTCTGCAAGTTTCTCTATATGAAATATTCATAAGAAGTTAAGTCACTTACATGATTCTGCACTCGAGTATCATTAATTTGAGCACATTATTTGCTTTTTTATAAAAACCTAAGTGAGAACTCAAATATGACCGAGTTAGGCTTATTATTGAATTCAAAAACATAATTATACATATAAATATCCAACATTTTTTTTAATGTATCTCTTATTTAGTTTTCGACGTGAGCTTTTTCTGACCATTTGATGCTCAATGGCAGAAAACCTTCTTAAGTAAAAATCTTAATTTTTATGAAAATAATGTAGGTCAAAAAAATGGATGAGATGGATTGTATCAGATCGTCCGATATTCAAATATAAAATATTCACCAAAGGAAATGTGGATACGGGTTTCATTAAATCCACATGACTGTCTCTGTAGATAGTGCATGGGTATAACAAATGCGATACACGAGTAGGTGATCCAAAGTTAAAGCTCACAAACATTCTATCCGATCAGGAAGCTGGTTGCGTGACACGAACCACTGGTTATTAAAGATAACTAATATTTAACGACTAATAGTGGAAATCTAAAACACTGTACTTTACTATGAACATATGTCTAACTTTGGTAGCGTACAATTGTTACCATGGTTACTGAGCTACTGGCTGCAAGAAATGCTGCGGCGACACATGGATGTCTGAAGCACAGAGATATATATTTATCTGGATCCATACCTCAACCAATACACTTTTTTGTTGTTGTAATGCCCATTGTTATAAAGTTCATGAAATGTACTTAAACATTTGGAACACCCCTGTTTCACTTTGATGAAACAGTGTTTCCTGGACTTTGGGACACTCCATAACAATGTAAGATCCTAGATGATGTACGAACGTCTAAGAAACAATCAAAAATACCCAATAAGCAAATGATTAAAAATTATTCGACATATGTTATTACTTCCTCCATTATTGACAGGCTTTCACTTAGTATTTGCATAATTTATTACTGCTTAGAGTCATCATATGAAGATAGTAAGGAATATTCACTATTTTATTCTTAAACATCTTAGAAGTTAAACAGTTCAATTTTTTACATCCATTTTCATTTTAGTTTGATCACCCATCTCAGCATGTTCACAAGTCTTGATTATACCCCATGATTATCCTTTTGTCAAGTACCTCAAGCACACAAATTTAAGTTTAAGAAATAAATTTCTTAGTGTTTCGAAGTGGTGATTCCGTCTTTTGGAGTAAATTACGACGAGAGTGGTAAGTCAAATAATATGAAGAAACTTGAAACTTCCACCGTCGTGGAAAGGGAATTTCATTGTCCCGCTCCAGGACGGTGAAATATTTCAGTTTTCGGAAATTATTTGATTTACCACTCTCGTCATAATTTACACAAATGGACTGAGTCACAACTTCCAATTTGTATTGCATACTGGTGGAAATATGTTTTTCATGGTTTATGGTTCTTGGTGCTTGTTTACAAAGGAATTTTCGAAATGAAAGATTATATATATATATATATTCTTTAACAATAGATATTGTTCGTTTTCATGAACTCCTCCTTCTTAAAATGTGAGAACATTTCTTAAACAACTCTGGCTAGGCCGCGCTTTCTCTGCGGAGAGTAAGAGCCCTTGCGACAAATAAAACTACGTTGGAGGCCAGAATAGGTCCCACAACTGAAATAATTTTGCAAAGGAAATCACAGGCAAAACCAATCTTAATCACATTTTAACCAGTAATTAAACTTTGGTTGAACATTTCAATTTCTTGGTTATCACTTTTTAAAAGTATGTGGCATGTTCCATAAGTAGTACCAACTTGCAGGTGTCTCGAGCATGACTTGTTGCCTAGCAACCAATCAGAGGACAAACGTTTCTTTGTGCCATTCGTTTAATTTTATTGCGTAATGGAACAATACATATCTATTTGTTTGGATTTCATTTTATCTAAAATGGATGGCTCTTTTCCATCTGTGTCGAGGAGTGTCAAACAACGATATGTTATAAAAATTTCCACTCATAAAAGTGTACCTCCTAACAAAATGTAAGCTAGAATAGTGGCAGTGTGTGGTTCTGAAACTTTAGACATAAACACTGTTTGTGGTGAGTAAGAAAATAATGTAAACTGGAGGAATGTTGTCTGTAAAGGATGAGCCGATGAGTGGGAGACCCGTAATAGTCTACGCTGTAGAGGAAAATTTGGACCCAAACCTGGAAAAAAAATAGTAGCATTTTGAAACTTGGAGAATAACTTCTTTATTCACATTCTAGTCATATCCTTAAAGTCCCCTCCTATCGGACGTTTGCCTCAACGAATATGGTGGAAGCTATCTGTAAACCAATAACATTTTTCCTAATTTTTTTTTAATTATTGTGTGTTATATGGTCAGTATTTGTTTTCGCATATTTCTGCACAGCACCACTGTGCGTAGATCTCAAGGTACTATTTGTGTGTTTACAGGTTGCTGAATACTGGCATGAATTCACATTGCAATATTTGTACGCATTAATCAATGTGTATGACTTTATTACGAAATTCTTACTATGGATTAAAGGGGCACTGAAAACTGCATACTGTGCGGTGAGCTCCTTAGAAGTGTAAGAGTTGTTAAAACACATAGAAGTTTTCAGATACTTACTGATGCAGGTGTTTAGAGAGATGATGGCCTTGAGGACACACTACTGCAGGTTCCGTCTGTATTTCTGCATACCGACTACTATAAAAGCACAAGTACCAGTTCGATAGCTGCTTATAAAAAAGGTGAAGTACAAACTGGAGAAAATGATAATGAGGTCAGTAAACGTACAAGATCAAAATCATTATTTTTTAACTTTAAACTGCTCTCCTTCCTTGACTGTGAGTTAGTTGCTATTGAAGCCGCAAAGAAAAAGCACTCAAAGAACGTACCGAAACAACATTGGTGTAGTGACAGTACTGAAAGTAAAAGACGCCATATCTTGGCAAAGGAGAAATATCTGTATGGACCAGACTAGAAAGTGCTATCGACTTAATTTCAGCAAAAGCTAGATACCGCCGCTAGTATTTCCAGCAGTTTAGTAAGTTTAATTCTTTCCCACCTCTGCAGAACATGCAGGAACCATTCCCTAATTATGGTAGATTTGTGGATGATTGTAAGATTCTTTTATTTGAAGTGCTGTGTGCATTTCTTGATGAAAATGTCGAATGTCAGTATGGTGCAGAAAATCTGATTCGAAATATGAAGGAGTTATGTGAACATAATGATGTGTACTCAGGAAATCAGCTGAAGATGAAAATTAAAGCATATTGTGACAACATCATCCTCAGTACAAACATTCCTGAAAGAAAAATACAGTTACTCTAAAAGAGAAAGCTTTCGAAATTTTTAATTCACAGTGATACAATGAGCGTAACCCTTTTACTGCAAAAGAAACGTAGTGAACAGTGGAAACTTCAAACATTGTTAACGACGATATCAAGCAACGTTTGCCGGACATATGAGTATTCCGTTATTACGCCATGTTTGTTGGCAGTATCCTAGTTTTGTAAGTACTGCGGCTTACAATTGAAGTTATAATCATGAAAAGAAAAAAGTTAAAATCTGCGTTAGAAGAAAGTATGTTTTTCGAACGAAAACTCTATCATGAACGCCACAAAATCTCATTCATTCATTTTGCCTATTCGCCTTGCAGATGGATTCCTCTTTAACAGACGATCTGGTCCAGAAAATGTGTTGTTTTCATTTACAGCTTTGAATTTGAAGAAGACTACAAAAAGATGCAGCAATACTAGCCATCCGTCTTCTCTATTTCCAAGGGTTCAGAATTAACTTGCGGTGCTGTTGTTCAGCTTTGTTTCGACAATGCCGATAACAATGTTCGGACGTGTGATTGGTGCATTGCAGTGTATGGCACCTGATAAATTTCACAAATACAGGCGATAAGGCAGTGTCCCTCTGTACACGAACTGTACAAGATGACGAGTTTAACGGCGATTCTACTAATGAGTGTGGGCTGCAAGTCATGTCTGCAGTGGTGGGCACGAACATTTTCACTGTCCCACACAAACGAAATCCCAAAGAGAAACCCCTATCACTTGGGAATCGAGCCAGCACATTGGGAGGCAGAAACGTTCGAGTAAATTCCACGCATCTCTTCAACATATTGTTGTGCGTTATACTTTCTGGAAAAGAAGTCGCCAACTGCCTTGACTGTAAGCTAGCTCATAATTGTTTGAAAATGGTTCATTGAGGAAATCTAAAAAGTCTAGTATCCTGTGATGGTGATATTCAAATTGATCGGAAACTTGAAACTTGGTCGTTCTGGGTGGTGTAGTGGTTAGCATACCTAGACGTTTTCTGGGAGACGCGGGTTCGAGTCCCGCTCCAGGACGAAGAAAATGTTCAAGTTTTCGGATATTATCTGACTTACCATCCTTGTCACATTTACGCCAAAAATCGGATTGTCATCTTCAATAATTTGTAAGTCTAGTTTCGTCCCAACGTCGGAAAAACTCCTCTTTACAACTCAGCAAAAAATTCCCTTTGACGTTAGTGTAATTTATGAATGGTACTTTCTACACAAGGTTCTTTGGTTTGAAATGTGACATATGTGATCTGTATTTTGAGTGCTTGTCATAAATACAAAACCATTATGGATAAAGGGGGATGTTAGTGTTTATAGATGTTAAACCTCATTCCTGAATACAAATGCTGAAGAACACGGAAGAAGAATTATGTGCATATCACCGACTGATATTTCCTTTGACGAAATGATGACCGTCACTGCCCATGAGGAACATATCAAATAAGTCTTGCGTCTGTCAAGCATTAAATCAATACGTAATTTCTTCTGGGATCGAAGTAGTCCTTCTGACTTTAATGCTGATCTTACGATTGTCACAAAAACGGTCCAAACCTCTACTTCAGATTATCACGTTGCGGTTGCAGCTAAAGACGCAGATATCCTTCTCATGCTGATCGCTCTTCCTGCACATCATCTCAACAAGTTCTTTCACAAAGACGAAAACTAAATCAACCGCTGAACGTATCAACATACAGCAGTTACACGACAGTATGGGAAATATGTACAATGTGATACTCTTTCTGCACGCGGTTTGAAGATGTGACACCACATCGTTTCTGTATCAAAAATTAAAGACTTGTTATAAATTATTAGGCAACGAAAGTGACTTTCGACAAGTCGTAAGTATATTCAACCGTCCTGCTTTGGATTTTACCAACTAGTTAAAGCAGGAAATCACTTTTTGTTACGCTTCCATGAGGCATATTATGCCGAAACGCTGGCTTCCTGCCGATGCTTTACATACGGAAAGCTCGGAGGACACCAGTCACAGGCTACTGAATTTAATCCTGCAGTTTCAAGACCAACAGCAGGCTGGAACCGGCCTCATATGTTATATCACCGTGTTTTTCATCATGTCCAAACATGGTTGCGGGGAGATCATCTAACAAATGAATGAGTACTACAAGAGGAAAATAAATAACTTTACCCCATTATCACTTTAGTCCGCCAGCACAAAATAATTTCTAAAACAGGTTGTGGCGTACGACAGAGGTGTAATACGTGTTAAGACAACAAACGGGCAGCCATACATGCCGTCTGTTCAGCTTAGTTGGTTAGAGCAACTTATTATGGAGCAAAGAGAAGCGGATTCGATATCTTTTACTGACAAATTCCTGCTGTCACACGGTATCCTGCTCTTGAAAAATACCACATGAGCACCAAGTCGAACTTTTCACGAGCTGCATTGTCTTGCACTCAGTCTACAAGTACTGCAGAAGATTTTTTTGTGGGAACAGGAAGGTAGAGAATGAAAGTGACAGCAACGATTATGGTGAGAGTGTCATGTCGACATTACCTTAACACATTAAAACTCATTTTTCTTGCATTTTCTATAATATGTTATTTCTGGCGTGTACATAATTACATCAGTTTGATGAACCTTACCTTTAGAAATATCAAACGACAGTGAACTTATATTGAAAAATATATGGAATCTACTTGCTGGTCTCAAGTATGTGTGTTACCCGCAGCTCTGAAGCAACTTCATGTCAGATTCTTGTCAAAGGTGAATAGAGAAAAATGCTACCAATGTTATTTGAACTTAAATTGCATTATGTGTCAGATCATTGATGTACTCATGTAAGATTACATGAGAAAGAAGAAAAATGTTCAAAACAGACAGAAGAAAAACGATAGAAATGATGTGCTTACTCAAATGTACGTAACCCCACTATACAACCGTTCGGATCTATGTAACATACAGTGATGAACTGTACATCAAAATAAAGGCAACTTCATTTGAAAAATGTTGTATCTCATGAATCAAATGGAAACCTTAAAAAATTAAAAATGCCCTCTCATTGTCCTGTAACTTAATTATGATGTTACCAATGCCTAAAAGCGCTTCTTACAGGTGGCAGCACGTTGCAGGCAAGCTTAGTGACGTTACAGTAGGAATGTAAAGACGGCTTCCCCACTTCAGACACACACCGAAGAGGAGCAACTTCCTGTCATCCGTTTTTTGAGCAATGAAGGCCTTAAACCCATTGAAATCCACTGACGAATGAAGTTGCAGTATGGTAATCAATATCTGTCACTCCAGCTGGTTGTCGGATGAACAAGAAAGTTTCGAAACGGCGTGAGTTCTGTGACACATTCTCCTCCACTATGTGAGGTGTACCAGGTATTGACACCATAGTCCATTACAGCAGTTTAAGGCACTGAGACTGGAAATTGCTGAAGGACAGTAAATGCAACAGCCGCACTTTTGAGCATGTTATGATTCAGCGCACCAGATGTACACCTGTTTAACAAAGTGTCTGTAAGGTGGGTGCCACGCCAGAGAACTCCAGAATTGAAACAATGACGCAGTGATGCCTGTCAAGTACACTTGTGGCGCTTTGAAGCAGAAAGTGATGGTTTCCTATAAAGAATTTTGATTGGTGATAAAACCTAGGCTCACTATTATCAGCCAGAAAGCAAGGAATGGCGTCATCATTACTGACCAAAACAGAAGAAGTTCCGTACGCAGCCAACTGCAGGAAAGAATATGCTGACTCTGTTTTAGGATGAACTGGTCATAATTTTGAATACTACATCACATGCACTGGAGTTGCACTGCAATCAATGACACCTACGCAGATCTTATCAGTAATCATATTCGACCTGCCATCAGTCCAAACGACGTGGAATTCTGAGTAATGGGCGCTTGTTGCAACGTGAGCCCAGTACTAACAGACGTTACAACGCTCGTCCCCATACTGTCCGTGCAACGGGTGTCACCATACAAGACTTGTACATTGAGTTTTCTTCCTCTTTCGCCGTATTCGTCAGAGCTCTCCCTAAGTGATTACCACTTCTTTGAGCCATTCCAAGATGCGACGTGACGAAAGATGTTCAGGTCCGATGAAGAGGTGCAGCAGGTGCTGCACGAGATGCTGCACACGCAACCGAGATAATATTTTCAACAGGAATCTGTGCACCTTGTAAGCCTCGAAGGACTTGTATTGCATAAAATGACGTTTTTATTGAAAAATGCTGCAGCTGTGTACCACTTTCGTTCAATAAACTGTAAGAATGTTTTTAAGGTATTGAGTTGACTCTCCCTTGTATTACAGGGGTATTAGATGTAGAATTTCTCTATTCTACCGATGGGAGTTGCCATATTGCATTACGCAGATGTCGGATATGCTACTTAAACATCTCATTTAAGATGTGCCTCGAGTAACATCGCCAACTCTTTTATTCTAGTTTTTACCATTCCATTTGAAAGCTATCTATCCAAAATTATGCTGCAGAAATACCGTTTTAAAATTTGAATTCCAAGAAATTTCTCTAAGAAAGATGCGTTCAACCAAAGCTTTTAGTCTTCCTTCGGGAAAAAAATTATAAAATAATTATGGTTTTTTCTTTTCCTGAAACTCGTGTTTCTTGAGACATTCAGATGCGCCTTTTAGTAGGCTCGAAATTCTAAGTACGGCCATGATCCCGAAATCTGTTTGATTCATTTTAATCAAAAGCCTACTTATGGAAACTTATAGACGTAATTATATAAAAGACTAAGTAATTTCTAGGACAGGGGTGGCGACCCAGTGCCGTCACTTCGTTTTGGTAGCCAGTGCTATCCCTTCGTTTTTTAAACTCCAGAAATATATGACAATTATCATGACTGGGATATAAAGGAGCAAATTTTTTTTATACACATAAACCAGCGAGTATCGGTTATGAAACTTCTGACTTCTTTGAACACAAGCGGTTAAAGATCATCATTACTGTGAAATAGAGCAACTAATGATTTCTATACACCGAAAGAAGTGCAAAGTGTTTCTGAGTAGATTATGTCGTCATCCTGGCACTAGAATAGCTGTTGCGACATAATGTGACGTCGGACGGCAAGTTGTGAAATTCTCATAATAAACCCAGCCGCGCATAAGCATTTTGGTCATACCAGAAGTTGGCGTTTTGTCATTGACCTTGCTTCAGTGTCCTGCCCCTATTTCTATCGTGCGAACACTGGATGTTTATCGAAGATATTTTTTTTACATTGTATTTTCCTTTTTCAGTTTGTTCAGAATGTCAGCTCAATCGACAAAGAAACAAAAGCGTTCAAATGAAGGGAGAAGCAGCAGGAATTTTTAAAAATTGTGGGCTGAAAGATTTGTAATGGTACAACAGGGAGATAAAGCATTGTGCATCTTATGTTCACAAGCGGTTGTGTGCAGGACTTCCTCTGTAAAGCGGCATTGTGAAACTGTTCCTAAATGGCTTAGCAATAAAAGTGAGCACGAACAAAGGAAATATATTTCTCGTGAACTCAAAAACAAAACAGTGCAGTCCAATGTGTTGCAAAACTTTTTTTTTTCAAAAAGTTTCAACTTAGTTGCAGCTAGTTTTCAGTTTTCGAAAATTATTGCTCAACCCGGAAAACCACCCAGCGATTGTAAGTATATTAAAGAATCACGGCTAGAAAGTGCTACGTACCATTTTTTATGGTTTTCCAGAAATGGATAAAATTATGAAGCCTATTAAAGATGCCCCACTGAGCAGGAACACAGTAAAAGATTGGATATTATTAATGCACACAAACATAACCGAACAACTAACGTAAGATATTGCCTCATGCAAATTTCTTTCCATTTAAATTGTTGAGAGCACCGATGTTACATCATCCGTTAGGCTAGGTATCATTGCTCGATTTTGTATGGGTGATGAAATATGTGAAGATCTGTTGGACTTAGTAAAATTACAAGAACATACCACAGTGGCTAAAATATGTGAGGCAACACTAAATGGCTTGTCTAATCGACATGTTGACTTTTCGAAAATATTTTATCTGACAACGTATGGTGCACCCAGCATGATTGGTAAAAAATCAGGTTTTGAACATTTATTTGCAAAATACATTGGACATCCACTGGCAGACTTTCATAGTATTGTAAACGATGAGGCTTTGCGTGCAAAAACTGGTATTAAGGAACTTGAAGGAGTAATGAAAATTGTGACCCAGATAGTTTAATTTATTTCTGGCGTGCTTTGAAAAAAAAAGTTTTAGAAGTTTATTCAGCTAGGTGGATTCTATGTACACAGGCCTACTTATGCACAACAATGCTCCGTTACCTTAGTGGAGGTTCTGTTCTCAGACGAATTTAGTGTTTGGATGAAATTCGCTTGTTTTTGACAAATGAAAAATTTACTTGTCAGTAACTCTATGGCAATATGCGGATTTATAGGCTGATGTTTTTTACAGATTTCTCCTCACAATTAAATGAGTTGAACACCAAATTACAAGGAGCAGGCAAACGCTTAATACTTTGTTTGATATCAGAGAAGCCTTTGAAAGAAAATTACAAATTTTTAAACTTGATGTCGACAATGGCAGTTTTTTAAATGTTTCCTAAACCTGAAGAAGAACAAGGCATATCTTCAAATGAATAAGAACACAGACATTCACAGTCTTCAAATGCAATTTTTGAATATCATTGATTTAACAGCTCAACAATTTTCATTAAGATTTACTGAGTTCAGGTAATTTGAAGAAACTGCAAAATTCATAAAGTGCGAGGTCAATATATCATCAGAAAAACTTAATGTAGATTGAAACTGTTACAGTGAATTGACCTGGAAAATTTTGAGATCCGACTGATTGGCTTGCAAAGCAGCCCAAATTCGAAGCAAAAATTCGTCGACTTAAGATCTGAGATGTAGAAGATTGAAAAGTCGCAATTGGAGGCAAAATCATCGCAGAATAATGCAGAAAATGAGGTTCTAAAACTGTGGAACTCTATACCTGAAACTTTCTGCTGTAGATGAAATCTCTCCATGGCAATATTAACTGTATTTTCTTCAACTTACTTATGCGAGTCATTGTTTTCTGTGATGAACTCCGTCAAATCAAATAACAGAAGCAGACTTACTGACGAAACCAGCGCAGCATGCGTAATTCTGAAAACAACAAAATATAAGCCTGACCTAAAACATCTCTCATGGTTGGTACAGCAGCAAAAATCCCACTGAGAGTAGATATGCACATTATTCTTTCTATTTTTTTTTATTTTTTTTTTGCTTTCTACGTTTGATATTTTATAACATGGACCACAACTTGTCGTTTAACTGCAATATTTCTTATTAATGATGTTAAGGGCAATGTTTACATAACAAACAATGAATGCACATAAATAAGCAATAGGGTTATTCTTTTTTTCTTACAAATGATCTTTTATTTTCGGCAGCCCAGCTAACAATAACTTGACGGTAAAGTTTACTGTTTTTGTTTTTGGAATGTGGGTCAGCGAATCTCTTTAACAATGCTTTCAAGCACTTTATTCCCTTTCTCCATAAACGAAAATGTAAATTATAAATGTTATTAGCAATTATCCAGTGCTGCCCGTGAAATGCAAGTTCAGTTTTGATAAGATAATTGTGCAATTTTAATGACATAAATTAATAGATCTTTCCCTACTTTAACAGCTATGTTTAAACATAAGCGCATACACCAGCAATCATGTCAGGACGGTGTGTATTGTGTTGAAAAAGAAATCAAAAATTTAATACTTTTCAAAATAAAACGTCAGACCCTTGTGGGTGCTATTTTCAAGATAAAGTATAAATCCGCCGTTCCTGCATCGCCCTGCACTGTTTTGTAACTGTTAGGTAAAAACTTTTCTGATAGGTTCAGCTACAGGAGAAGAAGAAAAATGAGAAGAAGATGAAGACAGAAGCAGATGGTAATTAACATATTTCGCTACCTGAAATTTCCACTGGCAGCCGAGAAAATATTCCGCGATTATCGACAATTTCGACACGCGGTCTCAAAAAGGTTTGCCATCCATGATGTAGGGTAATATAATGTAAAGCTATATTTGTGTATCGGTATATTTAACTCCCTCACATAACCGTTGTGTACGTAGTTTTCCACCGTGTGCAAAATAGCAATTCAATTATTCTTTTTCACGTGAAAAGCCTTTTGCACCGTACCAAGAATGCATCCGCTTCTTTAAGTTAAAAACCGAAATATCCGTATGTAGAAGAATCTAGGATGCTGGTTTAAAGAGCCACAAGCGCATAGCGCAGCACAAGAGACACACAATTTTTGACACGGACATTTAACAAATTCCAGTATGTACAAACATATCGATACGTACTTAATACTGTGCATGCAGAATAGCCGTCAAGTATCGCTGTATGAATAATCGGAATCATAATGTATTTCTACATACATGCTAGAGAAATGCTTGTTGTAATGAGTGGTGAGAAGTGACATTATCGATAGTGATACCAATATCCTACAATGGGAAATGTAGCAGGTAACACATAGTTTTAGAATGCCCCTGAAAATATATTCTGTTATAGTGTTACAGTGCTACTTTCTAGTTTTCAATTTCTTTAAATCATTGAAGCTGAAAATCTCCTCTCTATGGTTTTTATATTGATAATCTTTCCCTTGTGTTTCGCCCTTCTTTCTTTATTATATATTAATAAATAGTCACACCCTGTTTATAAAGTTCGTTTGTACTTTTCGCTGTGCAAAGTTTATCTGACAAATAACGAGACTATCGCAGATCATGTTGACAAAAATCTTCAAACAACATTTCACTTTCCTGAGGCACAGTCTAAAGTTGTTTTTATATTTCGGAGTGCTCAACTGTCCCGTGACGTATTGTGCAACGGCAGCGTATTTGTTTAGTATTAAAAAAGAACTTGTTTTTCTAAATATTTTGTACTTAAAAATTTAAATTTTACTATCCTAAAGATATATAAATTATAATGATCAAGGACTCAGTCAAAACAATATGAGCACTAACCTTTGAGCAGTAAAAAAATTAATATATCTAAGTTTGGTATTAGGCAAGGGAAACCTAGTCTTCTCAGATGAAAGTACCTTATAACATCCCCTGCAGAGTGAATTCCGGTGAGGATCTCAGAAGTACCTGTATCCTTCAATCCCGAAAGCAAGGAGGACACTGGGATTAATTCTTCGAACATATGTAAAACTCTCTCAGCCATTCAACAGAAGGAACCGCCTCGGGAGTCAACTCTGAAGTAATACACATTACTTTGCCCACAACCTTTCACCCTGCAGGTAAACCACTTTCTCACCACATACGATCTTTCTCACACTTACGTACAAATCTGCGGTTTCTTTGGCTCACACCGTGATGTAGATCGCCAAGCACAAACACCATGGGACCGCGGAACCTGCGAATATACAAAACGAAACACTGCTCCAAATTGCGACAAAAAACCAACATTAGGAAGAAAGTGGGGAAACAGCCTCTTACCTATGCAACTGTAAAGATCCGCCCTCCCATAAGAAAAGATAACTGCAAAATTTACTGCTGTAGCAATCAATCTGTTCGATACTATTAGGGTACAATATTTTACCAAATCATATTTGTTTATATTTTACACAGGTTTTAAACTTGATTTAAAACAACTCTAGCTTTTGCTATAAACATACTAAAGTAAAACAGTTATAACAATAATTACATTTATCATCATTTTAGTCATCAGTATTCGATCTACATTATATCTACTGTTTTTTGAAACCTAACTAAATTTACCACCAAACGTTTAAACTGTAAAACAAAAAAACACATTATTCTTGAGTCAAAAAATTTCTTAAAACTCTGAGATATTTATGCCACACGCATGGCACTCTAGGTTCCGAAAGCCACGTTAGTTATTACATTATTACACAATTTAGGAACTAACTGTCTAAACTCGATATTTTCAGGTGTTAGAATTCTAAAGAAAATAATCTCTAGATTTCTTATCTCCAATGGAAGAGAGGTGCATCTCTTGTACCAAAAACAATATTTTCTCAGACTAACCATCTGCGTTGAGATTGAGTCTTTTATTTGTTTATTTATTTATTAGAGGTTTAATGACCACCGTGAGCAACTCAAATGGCTATAAGCAGTTGCCCATCCCTAATTTAAGGCAGCTGAGTCTAAGGAAGAGGGAAAACAACCAGTGCAGAAAGTCAAACACAACATCCATGCCTAACCGGGATTCAAACCCAGACCATTCTCGGACGAATGGTCGTACGCCAGAACTTAAAACAGTGCGCCACAGGGTAGGCACCGAGTCTCCGAGAGGATTCTGGAATCTTTCAACAGTCGTTTTTTGTATCCATTCTTTTTACTTTCCGTGTACATCTTGACAATTTCTTCTGCTTTTTTTTCTACCATGGATTACGTTATTTCTTTCCAGCTAAACCTGATAACTTGTTCCTGCAATTAAAATTACATATAAAACATTTTTTTCCAGAAGGAACAAGGAACATTCTTACAGTCAGAAATGAGCCTTGGGAAGCTAAGTCGTCACCTCACACATTACTCTCATCCATATGTTTCTGGCAAATTTTTACTGCTGGCCACCCAAAATGCAACACCAAAAAGGAAGCATCCGATTGGCCTGAAATTCGCAGCATGCGTCGCCCGCGAGAGGACATGCAAACGATTAGCATTGCAGGGCATATGCAAATCATGTGCGTCCGCCACGCCACCGTGAAGCACTATAAGAAGGGTGCACAGAAGGCGGGGTGTAAGTAGTGAAAGCGTGTTGTACTGCCGGACCTGTGCGGGGAAGCTTCCTGATGCCTCGTCGTAGAATACGGCAGTCATTCCAGCACGTTTCGGAGTTCAACAGAGAACGAATAGTGGCTTATCGCGATAGCGGTTTATCGTACCGAGACATCGGCGCCCGTGTGGGACGACATCCAGACACAGTGAGGCAAATATGGATTCGGTGGGTGCAGGACGGATGAACGGATCGATGTGAGCGATTGCCGCAGCTGCGGCTTACCACCGAACGAGAGGACAGGTATGTTGTGCGGCGGGTATTAACTGCTTGCACCGCCACATCAAGTAGGTTAGCGCAGGCATTAGGGTGTGTTGCGCAGCAACCTATGTCAGCACATACCGTTCGATGTCGTCTGCAGAAGCAGGGACTTGTCGCACGGCGCCCACTGCTCTGGTTGCCATTGACGTTGCACCACCGGCGAGCGTGGCGGCAGTGGGCTGTTGAACACCGCACTTGGACTACGGAATGGCACAACATTGATTTCTCCGACGAATCCCGCTTCTGACTGCAACACCACGATGGTCGGATCCGCGTGTGGCGGCACCGCGGAGAGAGACTTTCTGACGCCTGCATTATGCAACGCTATACCGGTTCGTCACCTAGCGTTATGGTTTGGGGCTCAATTGGATATGCCACCCGTACCCGTCTGGTACGCATCGCCGGTATACTCAACAGCCACCGCTACATCTCCGACGTTTTGGACCCTGTAGTCCTTCCTTACCTGCAGGACCTGCCAGCGGTCACCTTTCAACAGGACAATGCGCGCCGGCACGTGGCACGCATCGTGCAACAATTCTTCACGGTCCACCAAGTGTCACTGCTGCTGCGGCCAGCCTGTCCTCCCGATATGTAGCCCATCGAAGACGTCTGGTCGCTGATGGGCAACCGAGTGGCCCGGCAAGCACCACCCGTGGCTACGCCTGATGAACTGTGGCTACGTGTGGAAGCATCCTGGACCCACATACCACAAGCCTACATCCAAAGCCTATTTCGTTTGATGATGCGGTGTGTAGCGACAGATATTGCCAGCCATGTTAGCCGCACGAACTTTTGGTGTCTGCGTGTTCCGCAAGTCACACGGGCCTGTAAACTCAATCGTTTCATGTTTGTATCTGTTGTTATGTGTCCAGTAAATCTGGCTTTCCTATCTCGTGTCCTTCCTGGTGTTGCATTTTGGGTGGCCAGCAGTGTACAATGCACAATTATGTTGTGCCTGTCATCAACGGGACCGCAACTCTAACAGTGGTAATTCCTCCAGCCTGCCAAAGGACTGATTCTCTGTCTGGTAGGAAGCACGTCATGCACCAGCTTATACAAATTCCCTTCGTGTAGAATGAAAGAAGCGACCTGCAACGTTTTCCTAGGTACAATCGTTAAAATATTTTTTGGGTACAAAAAATTCCAGAACTTCAGCTCGTCTTTTTGGTAAATTGACAAAATACAGGTCATTTGCACTAACGTTTTGTTTCAAATGAAATTTTGAGATCTGATCTAAATCTTCATTATAAAAAACAGGCATTTTTTCCTTAAGAAGAACCTTAATTTTAACTTTTGGCTTATATCTCATATCATAATATTTAACAAAAGCATATCTCGTAAAAAATTATAATCTGGATATATTCGAGTGGAAAACCAATTATTTATGTACATAAATCTAATTCTTTTGAACCGAAGAGGAAGGTTCTTAACTTTTAGTACACCAGTATTGTATCTTTGGTATAATACATTGCGATTCATATCCTCTTCATTCTTTCCATTCCAAGGCAAGAGGAAACATAATCTATTAATTTTCCTAACAACTGTTCTTGGTGGTTAAAAGAAAGAACTCCAAAAAAAGTGCACTTAGGCACCAACAAATAATTTACAAGTTTTGATGTATTTGCCAAAGAAATTCTATTGTCTATAAATTGTTTGAAAATGTTTTCCACTTCCTTTAGGGTTTTACCCACAATCGAAACACATGGTCCAAAATGCGAAAAATCAACTCATAGAATTTTTATTTCTGTGCCACCAATAATCCCAAATGCGTGTAATTGACTTTTTAACCTAATGAAAGGTGATTTTTTTAAAGTTACTTCTAGGATTGACTGCTGTAGACCATTTTCCAAATATATATAATTATATATCATTTTGTACATTATAAACTGTATACTTTAACAATATATTTTTACTGAATTCGTATCATGGTATCCTAACATTTGTTTATGTAGAACATATATAAGAATTTAATTTTTCATCAAAATATCACACATAGCAAAAAAAGAAAGAAACAGGGATACGACAGTTTCGCATGTACCTTTGTATAAACAATACTAAGCCATTATATTCCTTTTGCAATCTCAAATGCAAGATTTTGTTTCACGTTTCGGTAACCGTATTCTAACACAATAAAGATGCTGCAAATGATGATTGTAATACGCTACTACTTGGTTTGAGATTGATTAAAATTTTCATTCCACTTAAAATATATCTATTTTTTTTTTATTTTTATTCTCCAAAAATAAAATCATTGAATTCAATTTGAAATTTCGGATAACAGATTTAAAAAAAGAAATCCGGCATAACTGTATTTTTGCAGTCGATAAGACATCCGCAAATAGAAAGAACCATTTAATTCCACGAGCGGTTAACAAATATGTTACGGAAATTAACAAATTCTGCACAACATGTTTCTCATAGTCTAAGGAAATTTCCACAGAAAAATTGACTTATAAATCGATCAGTTAAAAGAAGAAATATTTCAAATCGATCAGAAGAAAATAAGAAGTATTTAAAGGAAGGGAACGTGATATGACACTACGTCTCCTTGCGAGGTTATAATAGAAAAGTTGAAAATATGATAAAAGTGCACATTCCACTAAGCATACTTTTATGGTGGCAAAGGGAATATTTCAACGTTCTCCTCCCTGCAGGAAACGTTGAAGGAGCAGTTTTTTCCCTTTTACTTCCCTAGTTGGAAAGGTATTCATTATGTATAGAGAATAACGTTTCTTATTCTGTATTGTATCAAATGGTATACATAAGAAGAAAGGAATTTTTCAGTGCCCTTTAAAGAATCGGAGATACAGGTGCAAACAGAAGTGCACAAACACTTTGATTTCCATTCTACCCAAGAATAATAACGACAGAAATCTGAACTGTAACACTCTACTCAAAAATAATCCCAAGTCTTTCACAAGGTAAATGTTATCCGGAGTTAAAATTTGCGGTTATTTTAAATTGGACATTTAGAAACAGAATTATCAAGAATAACAAATCAAAATATGATCTCCTAGCGGAGAAATCGTGCATCATTATTGGAATGTTATACAAGCTATTATAGTATAACTATACTAATGATCCAAATTTCTTGGGGTAGAATGGAAATCAAAGTTTCCAGGTTTTTGTACATCAATCAGATGGCTTTTTAAAGGAAGGTAGACAGCAAACTTTTTTTTTTTGATTGGAGGTTTAACGACCACCGTGAGCAACTCAATGGGCTATAAGCAGTCGCCCGTCCCTAATTTAGAGTCACTGGCTCCAGGGAAGGGAGAGACCCAGTGCCGGAAGACAAACACAACATCCATGCCTAACCGGGATTCGAACCCGGACCCCTTACGGACGAATGATCAGAGGCCAGCGCCTTAGACCACTGCGCCACCGGGGCAGCACACACAGCAAACTTCAAACTTAATAATAAGACACTTCAACAATTTGAACGCGGTGACTTGACTAAACATTAAGTGAATAGGTGCAAGTGGGATTTTTCATTCGACGAAAGAAGGAGTCATGTTGGTTGGGCACGCGGTATCACTTTAACTGGTGCCAATTGTATGTGATAACTGCTATTCAAATTTTATGTATTAGTGATAAATGTTATGAAATAATAAATATTATACAACATACTTAAACATTTATTCATGGGTGCATTCTGGTATCAGATTCTCTCGATTCTATAATATCTTACTGATTTAGTGACCCGTACGTCGTATGAGATATAGCTGGCGATGATAGACAGCTTCCGTTTTGTGTCAAATATCCTTTGAAGTTCACCACCTAACCTAGCAACGGTGGTCATGAGGTTCTTATCCTTTAAAGTTCACCACCTAAAATATCCTTTGAAGTTCACCACTTAAACTAGCAACGGTGGTCAACTGTTCTAAAAAACCTCGGCTTACTTTCTTCTTGCGCTCAAGTAAATTGCTAAAATATTTAATCGGAGCTTTTGTCATGTTCATTTTGGGTACGTCTTTATACGGCGCTACTAACGTAACCAACATATTATCATCTATTTTTTTTTAAAAAGCTGACTCCTCGTAATTTGTTCGCAAAAGCTATTCAGCTACTATTATCAGAATAGAAAAGTTGTTTCTTTGTAGAATGATTAAGAGCTACATCGTATAATGAGCAGGTTTTTGCATTTAGTTGTGTTATTCAATATGAACCCAACGTATTTCCAATAATTAATGTTTGTTGCTTGGCTCATTATTCCATGCGCGATCTTCTAAAATAATCTGCGTAACTTATAGAACACATTTTTTATGTCTTCTACGTTATTCTTCATGAGAACAAGGTGGTAGTGCAATGTGGTTATTTCGTTATTCCCGCCTGAACGGGTGCTGTTTTCCTGTGGCGTTAAATAGTAAATATTCTGTCGAACTTTTTTATTATTTTCAATTATTTAACGTGTAACATTGTTGTAGGCTGTGAAATAGATTGTAATCGGATTGCGCAATGTCAGGGGAATATGCTGGATATGGAAGTTTCCTGCCATCCGAATTTCAACAACTTTTCACTAGTCATTTTGTACGTGTGTAGTTTTGATTTGTATTGCTGGATAATCGTTACGCCTTTACGATTAAGGAGTTATGGATATTTTTCCTGCGAGGCACTGCATTGACGCTGTACCTGCCTTCATGACCTCACTGTAATGGTTTTTTTCGGTGGAAGAAGCTCGTTATGGATTATGCCTTGCATATCTCACCAAACAGGCACCAAAACTTGTGTTTAGAATATCCTGGTTTAGCCACAACTACAGGCACATTTCCTTTAAAATGTCACTGAAATGTTGTGATAAAGAATCCCTGTTTAATCATCTGTAACCACGTTGTGGAAAAATGGCTCCTTCTGTTCACGGAAGAGCAAGGATGTACAAATGTGCACACGCCGTTGCATATTTTATTAGTGACATCACGGGCTACCTACTTACTCGATTTTGACACACAACCAAAGTCCTCTAGATGCCTGCGAACAATTGAAAGGGTTGAATGGAATCAGTTGAATGGACGGCTGTGGCTAATTTCTCGAGTGTTTCACATGGATTCTCCTCAACAGCAGCTCCCATCACCTCATTATCCAGTACAACAGACCTTCCTTACGTTGCATATTTCTGAGGGTGATGTTCCCCATTCGGAATATCTGAAAATATCATTGACACATTCTGACATCCGTGTATCCTGCCCGCATATGGTATTGATGTTTCGTGTCGATGAAGTCGCTGTATGTCTTCAGATAAATTCATAAAGCACTGTATATACTTGGCTAAAGTCATGCAGCATAATGAGACATAGGTGTACTTCAGACACCACCATTTCCTACGCAGTTTAACGGCTCAATTGATGCAGGTAGAACTCTTGTTGTCTGTACCAATTTACTCGAATGGCTTGCCGCGCGATACGTTTTATCATTACTGTGATCTACGTCATAATCTGGTTACCAAAAGGAACAGTTCTGTTGGGCATGCGGAAAACGTCATAACTTATGGGATGGCCTGATATTTGTTCTGTATTTCCGTATTGTCGAACCTCTGCATTTGTATTTTCATGGGTTTTGTTGATTTTCATAATGTATGCATCTTCAATACCTAAATATTTCAGACAGTGTGAATGATGAAGGTTTCACGGAATTAAATGCCTTTTCTTAATCAATAAACGCCATACATAGTGCAAGTGTATTCCCTTCATTTCTTGAATTAGTTTTCGCAGTGAATGGGTAGATCAATAGTGCTGTAGCCACTCATGAATCCAGCATATATTCTTGGATGACCCATTTGTCCAGTGTTCACTCAAGTTTCGGGTACAAGCAAAAAATTATAAAACCCTGATAGGAGGCTACTAGACCTGCTGTTCCTGAGATCTTTGATGTTGCTTATATTCAGTACTCACTGAGCTGAATTCTAGGCATAAGTTCTCGTCTTCTAAATTCTTGTTCTCTATCTCAAGTGATACGAAGAACCAGAACCATTGACTTCAATGTCAACGAATACAATGATCATTTCCACAAGCATTTACTTCAAGACAATGGACTAGGACCATTGACTTTCCTTTACTCTTAATATTTATTTAGCCTATTTAAGTCGATATTTCGCCCTGAGGAGGGGTACCATGTTTCTCTGACCTAACCTGATAGTTGAATACAGCCATCCTACCCAGAAGCAGAGCAATCTGAGTGGTAAATATCGTTTGATCCCTTAGATTACGAGAATTGGTGAAACGCCTTATACCATTGGACGCCTTCATCCCTTAGGTATTCTTTTGTATATAGGCCTATTTGTTTTCCTAGTGAAATTAATTTCTGACTGCGATCCTCTTTCACTGCACACCCTTAAGGGATTATATTTCCTACTCAAAGATTTTTTAATATATTTTTCTGTTTTCAAAGCGAAGTTCTCGAATGAAATGCAGAGAGGTGGCTCTTGCTTGATATTTTCAATCATTTGTTAAAGTGGTTCTATTCTTTCAAGAACATGCGGTCGTCTGCCACTGGTAAGGAATCTGTTTCATTTGATATCATAAAATTTAGTATTTATTTTTTCAGGATAATATTACGTGTAAATATACTTAAATTCCTATTTCGTACTTTTCAATGGTTCTTCCAATGGATATTTGATCTGATTGCTCACCGATTCTAAGGCAAGAAGAAAATGGGTTTCAGATTTTCAAGAACTTTTAACGCAATTTAAAACATCAGGGCACCGCTATCCCCCACGTTAAACAATACCCCTCAGAAATAAAAAGTTTCGCTTTATAAGAGGTGGAGTTTTGGCTGATGCATTTTAGGGGATATTGAAATTACAGCTGAAATTCTTATTTCGTACTTTTCAATGGATCTTATAATGAATATTTTATCTAACTTGCACTCTGATTCGAACGCATCGTAGAAAGGACTTTACGATTTCGAAGAAAGTTTCACGTCATTTAGTATGTCATGACATCCTTTTCTCTACTCAAATCAATACCCTTCAGATACCAGATTTTACGATTTATAAAAACTGGAAGTTTAGCAGATGTATTTTCAAGAGGTATTGGAATCACAGCTTAATGCTTCTCGAACAATATCATATGGTGTGTCTCTGCTGTTTCATAGTACATTTGGGCAAGTCAATATATTGTGTGCCTAATGATTTATTGTTGGGGACATTTCAATTTTGGAGATTCCAAAATTTTCTATCAACCACCGCCACGATTTGTTTTGCGTTTGTATGAAATGAGGACACTTTTTCCATATGTTTCCTCCCAGAGTTATCGAACCCAAGTTATTTTTCAAATGGGTGAGAGGTATTTTATTTTTAAAATAATTTGCATTAAATATGCCTATATTAATTTCTTTTGGTAGGTTACGTTTGAGTTATTTCAATTTGTTCCTAAGCCTTTAGTGGACCTAATTGTGTAAAACATCATTCGTAATACAAAACATTTATGTAAATTTCTTTCCGAAACGGTGGAATGTCACATGCGTCATTGTAAAGACAGTTGTGAATGTGTGTTATTATTTTTTGGAAAGATGTTTTCTTCATCACTGACGATCGTAGGTTTTTTTTTCTTTTTCAGAAAAGATGCATTTCCAGTCGACTAATGGGTAGACTATCGTGCTGTACATTTTGTAAGTTTTAGACCAAATGCAAAAACTGAAAATATAACACTGCATGATTTACCCCATAGAGCAGCAATTGAGGAAAGGGACATTCGTGTACGATTTTTATCATACAGTCAAACCTGTGTTATACGTTTTCCGCAATTTCGTTTTTTAACTTTTAAAGGAATTTCTGCGCAAGTGCTGATATTTCAGTGTAGTCTCTATTTCTTTTTCAATTCTGTTATAGGTAATTCAGTAATACTAATGTTGCAATTATGACTTCAAATTGAATTTCAGATTAACAGAAATACGGTTTTAATTTTTTTTAAATTAAAGCTTAAAAACTTTACCATACGTTACAACTTTGGGAGAATTGAGACAGCTTTCTTTTGCAGCAATGAAATATAAACTAAAAAAATAGTAAATAACATACACAGTTCTATCTTCTTTTCTGAATTTAAGAAATTTGAAAAAAGTTAAATTTTACTGGATAATGATACCATACAAACAAAACCTCCACTGGCACAAAATTTAAGAAACTAACAAATTTCCTTGCGTTGATGCTAAACCTATTAGTGCATAAACTGTTTTGAAAAACGTGGCTCATTTAGATAAAGAATATGTAATAGATTTATTGAAAAAAAAAGAAAATCGTATTCGGAATTACTACTAATGCTTTAAAGTTTAGTGACTTTTTCTTCTATAAAACTACGAAATCGTATTTTATAATGAAATAAAGCTTGTACATAGGCTAAAGTTGGTAAGCAATGTAATAATGTATGGATGTCTTAAATTATAAATTTGAGTAATCAAAAGTCAAATGTTCTTTTTCCTTCTTCTTTGGAAGTACTCAAAGTTTTTCAACATGATTTTATATTATGATATTTCTTTTAGATATTTTTAAGACAGTCCCGTAGAAAGAAGTATAACAAACATGCCCCTGTGCACACGTTTCTATATTTTTGTTTTCATATGCATTGCCCACAACATTCCTATTGTGTGTGCATTGCAAACGGCACCAGTATTAATCTCACTGTTCCCTAAACAGATAGTAAGACGTGTTGGCAAGAATGTTCAGGTTATGCTGTATCTAAAAACGTTGACTATATTTAAAATAATTTTAAGTTCCACGTGAAGCAGTAAACAATCTGATTTGCCATATATATGTTTCATATTATATTTATTGTGATGTAGTTGGTACTACAACAGCAGTGTTTTCTTCAGTAAGATATGCATATATTATATTGTATATCATGGAATATACATGATATACAATATCATGGAATGGGATGGGATGTAAGGTCAGGTGATGCGTAACATCACAGCCTCTCCTTGACAAATGTCAACCCCGCCTTCTCGTGGTGCATCCTGTTCCCACTAAAGGGGCTCTGACGACCGCCAGTAGCGGTATAACTATACCATCGGGATCAGAGGAAATGCTATCCCACACTCACCAACCCGCTTGGCCAGCGTGGTGAGTTATGGCCAAACACCTCCAAAATGACTCTACAACTTAAATCTTGGCCCTCAGTCTCCGGCAGCTGGAATGTACCTCGCCAAGGCAGCGGCCAGTGCGACATGAAGGCAGAGGGTGCTAAGAATCCCCGGAGGACCGGACTAGGCTGCCATTTGATGCTGACCTTGGCTACCTATAACGGACGCTCCCTATCTTCTGATTCAAGGCTTCTTGAATTGGAAGAGGAACTACAAAGGATCAAGTGGGACATCGTCGGGCTAAGTGAGGTAAGGAGAAAAGGAGAAGATCTCATTGAACTGAAAAGTGGACATCTCTTCTATTATCGTGGGACAGATACTGGCAGAACTAGTGGTGTTGGATTTATAATAAACAAGAAACTGAAGGATAAAGTGGTAGAAGTTGAAAGTTCCTCTGACAGAGCTGCACGACTCGTTATCCAACTATCGAGAAGATACCAGGCTCAGATTATTCAAACTTATGCACCCACCACAAGTCATCCTGAAGAAGAAATTGAAGAATTTTATGAGGAAATTCGTCATCTAAATAATAAAGGTAAACAGCACTTGAAGATAATTATGGGAGATTTCAATGCAAAAATAAGGCAACGGCAACAGAATGAAACTTCAGTAGGTAAATTCGGTCACGGCAACAGAAACCAGCGTGGAAATACTCTCGTTGAGTTTGCAGAGGCAGAAGGATTTTTCATCTTGAACTCCTTTTTCAAGAAAAAGCCACACAGGAAATGGACATGGAGACATCCAATTGGGACGACAAGTGAAATTGATTTTATTATGTGTAACAAAAAATTCGTCATCGAAGACTGCAGTGTGCTGAACAAGTTCAACACAGGTAGTGACCATAGATTGGTGAGATGTAAGATGCACCTCAACACTAAACTGGAACGTGGCAAGCTCATAAGACAAACAAAATGTATTGACATAACCAACCTTAAAAAACACCATAATACTTTCAAGTTGGAACTGAAGAACAGATTCTCTGCTTTAGAAGGCCTAACATCGGAAGAAGTGGATATTTCGGAAGTTAACAGAAAAGTAACCAAAGCTCTAATGGAAACAGCAACAAAATTAGCTGGGTCTAAGAACAAGTTGCATGTGAACAAATTATCACGAAAAACCAAAATGTTGATGCAAAAAAGAAGAGAGATGAGGACAACTAAAGTAGATGTGACTTCCAAAGTGGAATATATAGAGCTATGCAAGACAACACGAAAAAGTATCACTGAAGACGTAAGGAAATTCAACTGTGAGCTAGTGAGGAAAGCAATTGAAAACAACCAAAGCCTTAAGATAGCAAAGGGACATCTCAGTAAGGGAAGAAAACAGATTATGGCTCTGAGAAAAGAAGATGGTTCTATAACAAGAAATAGAGGTGAAATTTTGACAAGAGTGAAAGATTTCTACTCCAAATTATATGAAAGGGATGATACATGTACTCCAGACATCATGAAAGGTACCAGAGTTCTTCCAGTCCTCCCAGCAGAAGTTGCTCATGCAATCAAGAACATGAAGCGAGGGAAAGCTCCAGGAGAAGATGGAATTACTATAGACATCATACAAGAAGCAAGTGGAGAAATTGAAACAGTACTCGCCCAAATTTTCACTCGATGCCTTAATGAAGGGAAGATTCCTGAGGATTGGAACAATGCTACAATGATCCTGCTACATAAAAAAGGTGACATTGAGGATCTCAGGAACTACAGACCTATCAGCCTCCTATCAGTGGTTTATAAAATCTTCACTAAAGTTCTTTCACACCGCTTGAAGGTAACACTGGACATGGCTCAACCGAGAGAACAAGCTGGATTCAGGAGTGGCTACAGCACAATAGATCATATCCACGTACTGAGAGAACTGATTGAAAGAGCGAGGGAATATGAACTTCCATTGTGCATGGCTTTTATCGATTATGAAAAAGCCTTTGATTCGGTGAAACCATCAGCAGTTACCACGGCTCTGAAATCCTGCGGTATTGAAGATGCATACATTAATATTATTAATAACATCTATGAAAATGCAAGTGCAAAGATTCGGCTGTTTGAAAATACAACACACATAAAAATTGGAAAGGGAGTGAGACAAGGTGACACCATATCTCCGAAGCTCTTTAATGCCACATTGGAAAATGTCTTTCAATCACTGAACTGGGAAAACAAAGGGATAAAGATTAATGGAGATTATCTAACCCACCTTCGTTTTGCTGATGACATAGTCATTTTTGCAACTACCCCATCAGAGCTGCAGAGTATGATCCAGGAACTTGCTGACAAGAGTAAAGAAGTGGGATTAAAAATGAACTTTCAGAAGACAAAAGTGATGTTCAATGCTTTTACAAGAAATGAAGATTTATCGATTGATGGAGAAAAACTGGAGATAACAGATACGTATGTTTATCTTGGACAGCAGATATCAAGTGAGGGTCACATTGATGAAGAAATTAATCGGCGTACAAAACTTGCCTGGAGAGCTTTTGGAAGAAACAGCATAATTTTCAAGAGCAATATGCCATTATGTCTTAAAAGAAAAGTGTTTGATCAATGCATCCTTCCAGTGCTTACGTATGGTGCAGAGACGTGGACCTTAACTAAAAGAGACATACAAAAGCTGCAGACAACTCAAAGAGGCATGGAGAGGTGCATACTTGGTATAACCAGGAGAGATAAGAAGAGGAACTCGTGGATCCGAAAAATGACGAGAGTGGAAGACATCATGATCAGAGTTAAATCCCTGAAATGGCAATGGGCTGGACATACTGCCAGAAGGACAGACCATAGATGGACGGCCGAAATTTTAGATTGGACTCCAAGGGACAGGAAAAGACCCAGAAAAAGACCACATGGGAGATGGGTGGATGAAATTCGTAAATATGCGGGAGTGACATGGAGGAGACTGGCACAAGACAGACCGTTGTGGAGGAAACTTGGGGAGACCTTCGTCCAGCAGTGGATTGATAATGGTTGACAATGATGATGATGATGATATCATGGAATGTAAACGTGTTAATTGAGTGTGAAGTGTTCTTCATTAGGAGTTCACATTGTTTTGAACGTAATATATCAATTAGGTGTAAACAAAATTGATTTATTTTCTACTAAAGCAGTTTTATTGGGTTTTATGTGACGATGATAACGATTCGTTTTGGTTGAATCCGAATGTAACCTTCAAAGTCTTCTATGGTTTGATATATTGTTCTCATTACAGTTTTAGTAATATGGCAAAACTCATGTTAAAAATGTGCGTGCTACTAAGAGCTGTTAAACAGGCATATCCCTTTTCTCCCTTCCCAAATTTCTAACATTCACTTAAAAGTTATTATCATCGAACACCCATGAATTTCTGTGCTGCAATTAACATGAGCGAAAATTTCATGAAAGGTGAAGTTCTAGGAAAATAGCTTTGCAATTTCTAAAGGAAAGCGCAGAAATTCTATCCACAGAAGTCAAAACATGTGATTGAAAATAGTTTCAAATCCTACTTTTGCACCGAAGAGCATTGAAGATATGAATTTTATGGAAATTCAAGCCACTGCATGTAAACGATGGTGCCTGGGAAGGTCGTGAAACTGAATAAATAGCACCTGATCCTGAGATCTTTTAATTATGGTTATTCCCTATCTTTGTATGGAAAAGACAGTGGATTTTAGTGAGTTCGCCAAAGACCACTTTGCAACTGCCAGACGACTGAGTCAAAGGACTTCCGAGCTGGAAATGCATGTTAGATATTTACAGTCGGTCCTAATGTGTTCCTTCAAAAAGTGGTCCCAGGAGGATAAAACGTCGAACCTCAGACAAGTTGTGGTCCGACTAATACCCTTCGATACTAGAGGTGAGTAATTGTAATCCTGCGCAGTACGTGCCGATGCTATTGATGAAAACAATGTGTCAAAATACACATGGTACCGAACTCTAATATGAATGTGGTTGTGTAGCAGCAGGCCGCTCGTGCTGTCCACGCAAACTTTTGTTACGCGTTGAAATTCCCTCAAAGAGCAACCACAGCATCAAATCTGAACTTTGAAAGGTTGAAAGAAAGTCGTCTGGTCCGCTGGATTTTGTTTCTTGTTGCACTTTGTGGACAGCCGGGTACATGTGCGCCTTAACCTCGGGAGCTGTTGACACCAGAATTCAACGTGGTAAATAAAATAGATGAAAAGAGTTTAATGCTTTAGGCAGTATTTTGCTATAAAATCCTGGGTGCGGTCATTCATGTGCAGGAAACTGTGACGTCTATCACATATCTAAACGTCATGGCACACCGGGTGCATCCTTTCATGTCAACGGTATTCCGGTCTTGCAGTGCCTTCTTTCAACAAGACAATGTGCCTTGCGACAGTGTCTTGATTTTCAGAGAACTGACCGTGGAAGACTAGAGAGACATCCAGGTATCACCCTGGACCTCAACCATTCCAGATATCAATCCAATCAAACATCTGGGGCGGCTCAGCAACGTAACTTCAAAGAGTAAACATTCTTCAAGTAATATGTTTGTACGAGATATCAAAAGAGACCTTTAGAAATATGTAGTGCCCAGGCCTCCTTGTGCAACAGTTTTTTTTACGGCTCATGGGGACATGTATCATATTTGCCAGGTTGTCATAGGGTTCGTCTCTTTGTCTCTTTATGTTTTCACGTCGGGGAAATATTAAGTGACTTGATGGTGAGAGATATCCTTCGCAATGTTAAACGTACATGGAAACTATTGTGCGAGTAACATTATTCGCAAAGAATGAAAAAATATGTCCCAATTGGCATGTACACAACCTAATTATTCATTTTTTTACTCATTTTGTGTTTGTTTGTAGTTTAATGAACACTGTGTGCAACTCAAGGGGCTAAAATCAATCTTCCCTCCCTAATTTAAGGCCACTGGTTCCAGGGAAGGGAAAGATCTACTGCCCTAAGAAAAACGCACTACTTTTGTCTTACTCGGAATTCGAACACATATCCGTTTCAAACAAATGTTCAGAGGCCAGCATTTATAAAATTGCGTCACCAGGACGCTCTTGCAGTTTTCTCGTTCAGAAAAAAAGACATTTCTCGTAGAAGAACCATTAACACTACAATTGAACGTAACGATGAATTCATTTTTACGCAAACTCGGCCTCTGTCTTCTCATTCGCTTTCTCAAAGTCACTGTAAACGTTTTGTAATAATTATAGTAGTGTTGCAGACACGGCAACCCACTCTGCCAAAATATCTACGTTAATGTCAAGGAAAACAATTAAAATGGACTGTTTTTCCGTGCCACCGTAATTCTTGGTCACGGTGGTGTTGTGACACTCATTTACAGTTTGGTTTAGTGTGGTATTTGATGTTCCTGGTTTCATCACAAATGATAACACCTTTTAAAAGTTTGGATGTCACTTGAATTTACCAAAAACTTTTTATAAAATTCCCATGCGATTTATTTTTCTTCAGGAGGAGAAGCATTGGAACCATCTCCACGCAAATCATTGTCATGCTCAGATTTGCTAAAAAAAATTGGCATCTATCTTTATCGGTGTTATAATTTCTGATAAAATTCTCATTGTCAATTGTCGATCATTTCGAAAAGCTGAACAGATTTTATCCATATTATCTTGTATTTTGGAAGTGCTTAGGTATCCCAAACGTTACTTCTCGTGATTGACCTCATGACCTTCCCTGATACCCTTATGCCACGCAAAAGCACAGTCACGTGACATACATCATTACTGTATGCCTCATTCAACATGCAAAAAAATTTCTACCTTCAGCAGAAAATTCACTTATATTTCTAGCTGGAACTTGTCACTTAGGAAAAGTCTTATATCATTCAGCTTTTCAGCGGGTTATTAATATGATAAAAAACATTTTGTTTGACCTAAAAACACCCCAATATAACACAATGATTAATCTATGCATTATTCATAAGGTATTTGTATCAGAGTAGCAGATTTATTTGTACTAACAAAGCATTATCATTAATATTTACGCGTAGATACAAGCAATCGGAAATTGTGAGACGCGCAAATAAAAATTATGTTCCACTGCGATAACTTCATTAACTTTTCTTGAAAAAATCTTTTTTCGGTCTAGAACAGCAGTCACGAATCGCTTTAATACCATTTATAACATTTTCTTGTTTTTGTTTGGCATTTATTTGAAGTCGTTTGTCTGATGTGAAATATATATTTCTGTCCCTACTGTTTGTGATAAAACATTTGTTAGTTAATATTGCAAAGATACGAGTCACTGAGATATTACTAAAGCAAAAGAAGTGATTACTTTTTCAACGTGTATATCCTGCTTTTAAGATACTGGATTTTAGGATCTTTCAACTTGACAGAGTGCGATTTTATATTTAAAAAAATAAATAAATATAAAATTAAACTCTGTTTTTTTAAACTCATACTGCTTTAAGCAAATAGTTTTAACCTTTCAATAGTTATGTTTATCAAAAATCGACTGCTTTTATCATATTAGACGGTAGGAGCAAATTTTTATGTTGGTTAGAAACGTGGTCTACAATCAGCACGGACGAATGTATTCGCTTTCTAAGTGGCAGGAACACTTCTGGAAAAGGGAGAGTGAATCTGCGCTTCAGTAAAGGTTTTTCCAAAAATTAGCATTTATTGAAAGTTGTAAATATGGCGAAGATTGTCATTATTCCTTTCTGCGTGATTACCTTTCCCCCTAAAAGTATTATAAAAATGGAGTAGAGCCTTACAAAGAAATGCGAAGATGTTTGATTTATATGATTCTACCCAGTGGCATGACGTCCATGTCATGATGACTACCCTTTTCTCAATCATTCTTTGAGTCACGGATCAGAGAACAAAGAATTACACTGCCGGACAACTGCTAAGGACGGATGAAAATAGCAACGATAGCAACCATAAAATGGAAAGCAGGAAAATGTGGAAATTAGCATAAGTGCAGGATACAGTAAGACGTATTGTGCGTATGCAAATTTTGGATTGCCGAACTTGTTCGTGACGTCATAGCGCTGATAAGAGATAGAAAGGATTTGACGCGTATTGACCGTTGTTGTTCAAACGCAAAGTTGAAAGGGAAAGAATCAATTGACGAACTTGCAATTTTCAGTATGTCTTCCCGACATCACCTAGATGATTTTACGCGGGGCCGTATTATTGGCAAGATTGAAGAAGGGCGAAAAATAACACATGCTCCCAGGGAGTGCGAAACCGTGCCACATAAAGACACCCTACATCCGTATGGAACCACTATCCGCTTGCAGGATGCTTTGTTGATGCCACATCCGAACCCTACGCTGACCTCGTAACAATTGTTAGCGTGACTCATCGGAACAATCCACATTTGCTCCTACTCTGATTAATGGGTTTAGACCCAATAGACGCTAAATTACGCTCCACTGGCCTGATCAATATGTCTCTAGTATCTCCTGCATTGAATGTGGATGTTTCTGCCACAGACAATCTTGTTCAGACACTGCTGGCCACCGTCATTTAACACCCTTGGCCGTCAACTGCGTTGTCAACGGTGGTTGGTAATGCCTCCCGTTAGGAATCATTGATACTAATGTGACACCGTGAATCGAGGAATGTTGAATGTTCGCACTACTTCGGAAACTGATTGTCCCATCTCTCAGGTCACCACTATCATGCTTTGTTAAAACTCAGATAATGCATATCGGCTAGCCATAATCCTACTGGAGGTTGTTCACTTTGGGTCAAGTGATTACATCTCCCAACCGATAGAAATCGTGGCGTGAGTCGAAGTATTTTTACGACGGAAGCACCTGTTACAATCTTCTGTACTGCTATATCATGATTTTTGGCATTTCAATGTATTAACAAAGTTAAGGTTTAAAAATAATTAACAAATTTATATAACGGTTGTGCAGAATGAACAAAACTTTTGCAATGTGTTCAATTAATAAAAAAATGCAAGGTACTGACTGCCTGTGTTGCACATTTAGACAACTGTTTGGTAAAGATCGCAATGTGGCAGTGATCGAATTGGAAATTTGGTCTTCCAAAATACTACGGTTGTCGGTGCTGCTGAATAGATTTGTCTCAATTGTGAAAAACGAAACAGCCTGATTACCCGAGGATTTGGTGAAAAACATATGCGGCCGCCTTGATGTCGTAGTGGTCTAAGCTATGGCTTATGACTATTCGTCCGCGAGGAGTTCGGGTTCATATCTCGTGAGGCATGGATGTTGTGTTTGTCTTACGGCACTGGCTCTGACATACCCGTGGGACCAGTGACCGTCAATTTGGGACAGGCAACTGCTTATAGGACATTGCGTTGCTCAAAGGTGTTGTTAAATCACGATTAAAACAAATAACCTTTATGCATAAATTTGAAAATTTACGACATGAGACTTATGGGCGATAAGAAAAAACTGAAAGAAGTGGGCATTTCAAAACAATTATCGCAGATTCAGAACTGGTGTGTGGGTAGTGAATTCAGCGTGCGACAAATTTAGCTGTAATGGTGGATAGCGAATCTCTTAAATAAAATTATTTCAAACCTCTCGCCATTTAGTGCTTTACTGGCGAGCCGCTTGATAACTTTTGACGGTCAGGCCTGCGTCTCGCCAGCCAGTAACTTTTGTGTTTGGGAGATGTCCCCTGAAAGAAAGGAGAAATTTTTTTGTGTCATCGAATTTAATCAATGTGCGATTTCATTGTACAGCAGCAATTGAGCACGAAATCTGGAAATTAGCAACTCTCCGACAATTTAATTCGCGCTACATTATTTCAAAGAGAAAATCACGCCATTTTTAAACCAGTCTTAACAGTAATGATGGATCGGACGTGGGTCAACATTGATCAGACTTTCCTGTCCAAGCAGCTTTGTTTCCAAGAATTTTAAATTTATGTGATTTTTTTTTTCAGTGAGAATACGTGCAAAATCGACTTTTTTCTATCGCCTCTGCTCGAGTTCCGTATCACCAACGCCATTCAAACCATCAGAATTTAGATATTACGCCGTGTATGGGAAGAAATGGGCTTCCATGTATTTTATGAAGAGTGAAAAAAGCTGCACACACACACACAACATTGAGGTTTTTGTTACGAACAGAAAAACCTTAGGGTGTTTTCTCGCCAAATTTAGAAAACATTGATTTTCCTTTCTCAAGCATAGTATTTGCGCCGATTTTTGAAACCCCAGTAACCAATTTGAATAGCCCTGTGCATATAGGATATCTAAATTGATGTAGTGTAAGCAAAAATCTATATTAATAATTTTCTTTTTAAGCATATTGTGCGTATAATGAACCTGCATGATTTTAAAAACGGTTTTGCAAACCGTTTAAAATGGCTTTCACTTTAAAATCAGTGCTTTGATTGTTCCACCATATTTCAAAGCAGCACTTTCACACATTTTTAATTTTGCTAAATCTACTATGTGCTTATTCTGGGTAATCCTTTTCTTCAAACAATACTTCTTATGCATTTGGTATATTGTTAACTTTTTTGAGCTACATTGCAGTGCTAATTGTGGTTTTGGAAAAGCGATTCAGCTATTTATTTCATCTTTCAGCTCACTGCATACCCTTTCTGCAAATGGGTTGTAATGCTTGCAATCATTGTAACTTGGCTTTGAAATTTATCTCGGTTCTTCCAGTCCTAATGTTTACTTCTGCCCTGTTTGCCCCTGAGTTTCTGTTTTCTTCAGGCTCCGTGAGATGGCGGCACATGTAATTTTTTTTCTGTAAAAGAAGAACCTATATTTATATTATTTATTTACTCTTTTAATTTTTTGTGCACTACCAAATAAGAACACCTAGGATCTGCTCTTGCTGCTTAGATGCTAAAGTCAAGGGCATCATTCAATATTTTACAAAAAACATATGGAAAATAAGAACCGACACTTTCATAGCATACAACGATAATTCAAAGCCTCTGAGTTAAAATGCCATAAACAGATGTGAGTGCGCAACGAAACCTTTTTAAGAATCCACGGGATGAAATTAATATTTTATGACTAAGAAAGCACATTAGTAGTTTGGACACATCCTTTTTATCAGAAGCGCAGTTTTAGGATTTGACAGGGCAGTGTTCTTGATCACAAATAATTCCGATATACAATGACACTAAATGGCAGTACATACACGGCACCTATCAACAATTATGCTCTATCTGCAGTATTTTCCCGATGGTACCATACAAATAGCAACCAGCCATCACCTTAAAAGTTAGAGAATTCATCAATGATTGTTCGCACTTAGTTTGCTCAAATGATATGGAAAGCTTAATACAAAGACGTGGGCGATTAATTCTTAATACAGGATTTGCTAGAAAAATATAAACATGTTTTGAAAAATCTCACTGTCCATTATTGCAATTGTTTATTCCTAAATAAGAATTTATATATTTCACAAACTACAGTCCACTAGAGCTAATAATTTTCTGACTGCTCATTGTAGCTTTTTGTTTTTTTAACTGAAAAAAAAGTTATATAAATACTATGTTTACATTAGGTTTTTATGGATAATTGCTATGCTACTGCTAAAACAAATACACCATTCAATTGGTTACATTAACGAAATCCTTGTAATTTATGGTTTACTGAAAATAATATACATACTACGTGTTTCTTTTATTAAATGCCTTAAATATACATATACGTAAAATGTAATTTCAAATGTTTCAAAGTTCTATAATTTTACCATTTTTAAAACAGTCATAAAATTTATTGATTTTTTTTCATTTCTAAACGCACTTATATAAAATAAAGTTACATCTCCAAGAGTATTTCCGTATCTTATGTAGTCAGTGGTCTTGAAGAATTTAAGTGGAAAACTTTTATTTTCAGAATGAACATTACATACATCAAAAATTAAATCCACGAAGAGCAGTTCATTTGAATTCTGAAGTTTTATTAATTCACTTGAAAACGAGTAACATTCTCGAAATCAAAAAGTAGAAAATGTCTAATTCAGTCGAGATCAAATAACATTACTTGAAGTCTAGAAGGTCATAACATTATATCAATAATTCGAGGTAAAACAACATGCATTCAGGAAATGTAACCGACCCGTCAGTGTCTTGGCCATTGTTGCTGTAATTGATCAGCGATCCTGAAGTATGATTCACAGCCGCAATGAAAAATTACTTTAAGCAAACAAATACATACACACATAAAAATTATTATTTGGCCCTTACATATAAGAATTATATAGGTAAAATACTAAAATGCCTTATTTCGAATCTGCGTCCGGGGTGATGGGCAAGCACGGCAAAACTAGGGAGTTCAAACATGGTGCATTAGGTTCGAGAAAAAATGAAATTCCTAATCTCTGCGGCTGCAGAACAGCTGATACTTCGGCGCAAGATATTCGAAACCCTCTCTAAGCAATACACAGGAAACGCCTAACCAACATCTTCACAGTAAAAACCGGACTTATACTGGCAGCTGAAATTCTACGTGAGATTTGTCTTCCACATCTTAACGTCGGGGTGAAACACCGATTAAACAAGCTAACTTCAGCATTCCACAACGACGCTTCTTCGAAAGTCTATGAAAAAACTATTTGATTTACAATAGCACCATTGGGATGTACCCGAGCATTTCTTTCCTTTTTTAACCGCATGACACCAAGCAATGATGATGCAATGGTCTGAAGAACGACGCCAACGGCCGCTAGAAAACTGGAAACAATTGGATCATTACGACAAATCGAGGACTTGGATTCCAAGTGTCATACCGAAAGATAACAGCTATGTTTAGGTGTTCGTGTGATACTCTGGTAAATATTTACGTCTGCACCCATGGTTCTTATATTCCCCCACTGACAACCAACATGGCACAAGAGAACGTGTACTGGCGTACTCAGTGATCACGTACATTCAGACGTTCATTCCTAACGATTTTCCAAAGCTAGATATTTTCTTCAAATAAGATAGCGCCTAGTTTTACGATAAGGCAAAGGACAGGTTGGAAAGCAAGCCAATGGGTTTGATACACTCCAATGATCAATTCGTTCTGCAGACTTAATCCATGTATACCATAGGTGGGACGTGGTTAAGCTGTGCATTCGTGCCCGAAGCCATCACCACCACATTCGTCAAAGAAATAAAAGCACACTTTTGTATGAAAACGCGACACTGTTTAACAATCAAGCTTGATATTACCGAAGCTTTCTGTATATATCGCAATTCCACAATTTGTAAAGAACATGGTAACGAGCCCTTTTATTGCACGCATGTACTCTCCAATGAAAAAGGAGGTGGATTATAACACACTGATTCAAATATTTACTCTCCATCTTTCCCGAAGAAACCGAGCTAAATGCTCTGCAAAACATTCAAATACATTATTTAATTTTGAAAACGACATTTTTTTTCATTTGATCTAACCAACAGTATTATTAACAAATGTTACTATAAAGCCTCTGAAACGTAAGTACACGACCACCAGCGTTTGTAAAAAGGCTGATTAAATCTTTCAGAATCAAGATGTGTAGCTCACAATGCTACAAAACATACTTGGACGTAAGAATCCGACGCCTTTGGGTATCACATGAGTCTCACTCATTTTCAAACTTTTACACTTTCTAATTACACACAAATAAGACCCTATCCACTAAGACCCTAAATCTGAAATTTCGCCACCCCAGAGCTCTATAAGACTTCCAGGTAGTTTCAAAAACCAAAAATGTGCACAGTTTCAAATTAAATCTGCAAACTTTCATAATATCTATTTTTCTGTTGACATTTTAGTAGCATCATTGCATTTCTTTCATAAATTTTGTTTTATTTCCAAACTGCCAAAAGAAAAGAAAGAGAAAGTGAAATGTGATTAAAATATATCCACACAAAGAGTCAGTTGACTTTATTTCTTTTTTGATTGGAGGTTTAACGAGCACCGTGAGCAACTTAATGGGCTATAAGTAGTCGTCCGTCCCTAAATTAGGGTCACTGGTTCCAGGGAAAGGAGAGAGCCAGTGCCGTAACACCAACACAACATCCATGTCTCACCGGGATTCAAACCCTGACCCCGTTCGGACGAATGATAAGAGGCCATCGCTTAGACCACTGCGCCGTTCGTTGATTTGCAATGTAATGAACAAAAACTTTCTAACAAATAGTACACTTCCTTGCCAATATATTTACATATCTGAAAAAAAAGCTATAGGACAAAGCTATCCTAGTTTCTAACAGTAGAAGTCAAAGAATACTTGGAGGTGAAGAACTATCGATATTGACGAATATCGATAATTTTCGGTAGTCATAAAATAACAATCAATAGTGCTATTTATAGAGTGTTGGCAAAGATTCTCCGGAGAAAAGACGCTCTCGAATTGGATTTGGGACAGTCGGATTTACTTTCAACGGATTCTTCGGAAAAAGCAGCTAGATGCTATGGTTTTAAATGATCATAACGATTTGACGTATTGCCCGCCGTTTTGTACTTTTTCCTGCAAATGTTACATTTTGCGTAGACCTTAATCTATATAAAAAAATGATGCGCAAAAAATATTTTGCGGTTGCTCATTATTGCTGATTACTTAGTTTGAACAAATAACTCTTCCAGCACCTGACGAACGTTTAAACGTCCAATACAAACAAGGAGAAAAACGCTTTTGACTTCTTCTTTATCTGACTGAAAATTACACATTCGATTTGAGCTTGACTTAACGTGAAGATCAGCAAGGTGCAAACTCCGCATACAATCACAGTTTATTTTTCCGATTCGAAATAACTTCAGTTTCGTATTGCCATCATGCATCAAGGGGTCGCGAGTGGCCTAGTGGGCAACGTTCGTGACTGCCACGGAAAGGACCTCAGGTTCGATCCCAAGTAAGTACGAACACTCGATCCACTAAATATCCGCCATGCGTCGGATGGGCATGTTAAGCCGTCGGACAACGGGTACTGCCCCCCCCCGGTAATAATAAAGGGCATCTTCCTCCCCCTTTCTACTTCGCTTCCGTGTCACTTTCCTATCGGGCACTCTAGCCCAAATCTCCTAGCTTCCTATTTTTATGGGTTGTTTAATACCTGGGGTCAGACGCTCCCTTCCTAAAATCCTCTACATATGATCATGATCATCATGTAACAATATGGCTGGCTCGATTTTTTCTACACAAGCATTAATGATGTAAAAGTGAGCGTTCCACTGAAAAATTCCATTGCCGGAAACTGAAGAGTTTACAATTACAGCATTGAAAATTGTAAGACTGTCGATAGTTAAGAAAAACAATCGATGCACTATCGATGTACTGAGTTCGACAGAACTATCGATAGTGACATCACATATAAGGTTACTAGAACCGCTCGTGGTAATAAAAAATCTAACGGTAAAGTAAGTTATCATATTCACGTCGCTGAAATGGCAATGGGCTGGACATACTGCTTGAAGGGCGGACCATCAATGTACAGCCGAAATTTTAGATTGGATTTCAAGCGACAAGAAAAGACCCAGAAAAAGACCACATGGGAGATCAGTGGATGGAATTCGAAAGTATGCGAGACTAACATGGATGAGACTGGCACAAGATAGACCGTTGTGGAAGAGGCTTGGAGAGACTTTCGTTCAGCAGTGGATTGATAATGGTAGACAATGATGATGACGATGATTCACGTCGGGAAATTTGTTACATAGAAATTTGGGAAAAATGGATAATTACTTATGAATAAAAGTGAAATTCCCTGATAACAACAAGATAATTCTGAAAATATCTATATTACGGAATAAGATACTGAACGAAGGCTTGTAGACTAGTGATTCCTTTAATTTTCGTGGTGTGATATGCATAAAGATTCGTCTAGCTTTTACGCTTCAGTGAGAGGCTTTTTCAAGGCTCGCAGTGGAGCGTGAAAGCTTGGAAAATGTGCATGCATATTAAACCACGAAAATGAACGAATTTATTTTCATTTAACATTCGCCAAGCTTTTACACTTCATTGGGAGGTTTTCAAAGCTCCCAGTGGAGCATAAAAGCTTGGGAAATCCTTATGCATACTACACCACGAAAATAAACTAATATATTACGGTATAAGCCTTTCTTGAGAATTCACGTTCTGGTGTATTTAAAATGACATGGTATAAGACGTTCTTCTCGCAAATCCATGCTGTTATATGAAGCAATTTCAGGAATATGGATGGGAGTAATGAACAAAAATACTATCTGTCTTTGCTGGGATATATGGAATACTTAGAAATACAGAAGAACTTTTAATTTTGACTAGTTAAAATGACGCCACCTCCAATTATGCCACTGAAATTTATAGATCCCGAATTATAATTAGATTATTCCTTACTTTTGTGTTATCATGTATCGGCAGCTTGGGTCTCATAAGGGATTTTCAGATTGCTCTTATGATATCCGTGGCTCAAGATTGTTCTAAGGTCCTCTATTTGTTTTGTCTCTCGATACGTCCATTACTTTTAGAATATGCAACTAAGCAATTACTTTTAGGTTACACATACCTTTGTGGCATCACCGGGCGTTTTCTCTTCTTTTGTGGATATCATGAGACTGCATTTATGATTTCCATCACTCACGATAGATTTGTAACCTTTCAGTTATATCCTCAGCTATGAGGGATACCGCTTTGAATAGTTCTTGGTTGCTAGAAACGTACAGTGATAATCTTTTTCGGAAAAATTACATACACTATTTGCAATACAGCAAAGTGCGGTGCTGTAGAGGAAAAGCACTTCTGTGATATCTCCGTTCTTCGCATCGTATAGAAGTCCTTTCATCGGATTATCTAAACGAGAATGTCCGCTGAAGAAGGAATGGTTGATGTCGCACTTTATTGGTGCCAATGGCGTCTGCCCAATGTTTTAGATTGTCGGCGTTCTTGCATTGCTGATGTCACAGTTTCCGTGTCATTGAAAATTATAAGCGACCTGTAATAATCCAAAGTCTCACCACGGACTTGATGAAAATATTTCTATTCTTTACTTTTTTTTTTCATTAAACCTTGGATTTCGGGTTTTTTAGTTTGCTTCCTGCTTCCGTCGTCTCCATGCGTATTTGAGAGACACGAAATCATAATTATTACTACGTTTGTCGTCTTATACACTGTTATTACTGATATATTACTCGTACTGAATAATGTTTATAAAACAAATCAAACACGGAACGTAGTTCCGTGTTTGATTAGTTTTATCCACTTGTCGCCGAAGTATTTTACAGAAAATGAATGTGTTTCAAAAAATGTCATCCGATGTTTATCCATAACACACGTAACAATTGCCCTATACGCTGTTTGGGTTACATTTGAAAAGTTATCTTCCGTATTCCCCCACTGTGAATCATTCGATGCTGTCGCTCATGCGCATATGATTTCAGTGATCCCTCACTTTCCGGGAAATAGTCTGCGGCTGTCTACGTTTGAGTCACCAACTGAATAACGAATTTTTATTGTGGTGGTCTATGCTCGCACATTTTCTTTCGTTTTAGTTCGTGAACGATTTAAAGGCAAATATCGTGGAACCAATTTTCCGGCGAAATCAGTGATCCAGGACTTAGTGGAGAAATGGCGTACAATTCGTTCTACAATCAACGCACGGAGAGCGTAACCACGAATTGTCGGCCCCCCTCCCCCCGGAATATTTCACTGACGTAACGAATAGTATCGAAAGAAGTATCAAACGTTAAACACATAATTTAACCTACTAGACAGGCGTTACTGGTATGCCCATTCAGCGCATATTTCCTGATTTAGAAATTATGCCTTTCTGTGTTAGTGTTGTGCAGGAGTTAGTCGCTCTCCACCCATTTCTGTTCATTTCAACAGCCGAATCTTGGTTCCATGTTTAGGTTTATGTGAAATCGCAGAACATACGACGCTGAGCTGCTGAAAATCCACATATTTACCAAAAGAAAATATTCCATGTTTTATAAATGGGCGTTGCGTGCGGAGTGCTAATTCAACACATCATATGACCCATTTATTTTCGACAAAAATGTAAAGTTTATCTACGAATCTATAATAAGCCATATGACTGCCCTGAATTCGTGATTTCCGATACCTCTGATCGTTCACTGGTCGAAACTACAGTGATTTGCACAGGAAAACACAATCAGTATGACTCTATGTTCTCCGCTCTTCAGCTTCGGGTCGTGCCAGTTTTACTTGTGAGACTCGCTAAAAGGAAAAGTCTACCGCAGCAACCTTCGAATTTTGGAAAAGTTAAAAACCAAAGTACGGTAACATATATTCATACTGAACAATTTGCAAATGTGTGAAAATAATACCCGAATTATTACTTGTATTATAATATATAAGCCCAAACCATTATAATAGTATTAAAGGATGTTGCTCTCTCCCTTGGATCACAGTCCTTGTCAACACGGTCAATTTGAAAACTATATTTTCTCAAAAGCAAATCCTTTCCTTATTAAGTAAGGGCGTTACTGCTATGTTAAGTGGAGTATATCCACCAAACTTAAAAGTTTGTTTAGAGTTCCTATCTTATTGAGTACAGAATGAACTACATCTATCAGCAAATGTACAGGACGGAATAATAAGCATATCCGAAAAATATTCTACCAAATTTTATTATGGGAGACGAATACATTATTAATATGCATAACCCAATTAAAGCTTGCTGTTGGTGTTGCGTATTTGATTCATAAATGTAATACTGCATAGAAAATCAGTCTATCCATTCTCTTTGGCAAACCAGGAGGCATAACAGTCATACGGTCATATTAGTAATCAGTCTTGAAGAAGAATATGCTCTACATTTATTATTCTTTATCATTATTCAGTTTGTCGGGTGCATATTTCAATATGTACATTAAGCAAATATTATGAAAAGTAAATGTTACGTTATCACAAGCATATTTATGTATTATAAATCATTTTTTTTCCAATTCTCTCATAGTGACTTCTAAAGTTTTCCTATGTATCATAATGAAATACGTTTTCTAATGTAAGGTAACATATCTTTGAAATCAAATCCTGTGTATCTTTCTTCAGTTCGTATGGCCGATCACTTCTGGAGATTAGCATGTTTCGTGGAAAAAAGTTCACCGCTCGAACCGGAAAATAATGCATGGAAAAAAGTTCACCGCTCGAACCGGAAAATAATGTAACTGTTGTTGAAAGCCTTCATTATTATACATTAAAACGTAAAGATTAGACCCGAATAAATATTCATTAATAGTGTTAAATAATATGAAAAATATTGGGAGAAAGATTCTATAGATTATTGATAGTTACAGAGCCCACCAACTCAGAAATCAGAGACTAAAAATCAATTGGAAAAATATTTACTTCCCCTAAAACCGCATCAGAGATTCAGCCTTTCGTTGATGGCGGCCTTCACAGGTTCATCAAGTACTAACAAAACATTCTAATCAACTGCATTATCATGGACATGGAAAATAATAACCTCATGTGATGGACATTTTATCCGCGATACATTTGTCACATGCAGCTAGGCAACCAGTAAGACAGGAAGCGATTAACAATTGTTTTCGAAGTTCTGAACTGACACAGAAATAAAAAAGGCGTTACTTCTCGAATGATTCTAGTGCTCATATTATGAAGGAGAATGTTTGTCCCTTGCATACTGAAGATTAAAGGGAAAATTAGGAATTTATGCATATGCTTTAGTTAAAGGAATGTTTACTACTGGAGTATAATTTTGAAGACTACGTCAGTGTTCATTGAAACGTGAATTCTTCAGATTAGCTAAAAGAAGAGGAGCTAAAACTCGGACAGTAATACTTACAGAAACGAAACCACACTCGTATGGTGCTGTGAAAATATCCCAAACCCATGCTTAAACAAGCATCTGAAACACTTCAAATAAAACGTGATTTCCTAAAATTCGAAGAAAAAAGGCAGGGATGAATGGCTGCGGTTTCCGCCTAGGCACATTATAAAGTTTTAAAGATTGTTGTTTGACGCAGTCTATAAAGAAAATGCAAGTGAGCATTGCGTCGCTGGTTATTGTTTATAAACTAAGGCAAGCAAACTTGTGAAAAGTTTATATTTTTTGACATTTTGAACTACCATATCACGTTATAATTTACACACATGGGAAATATTATTTTTAATTCGACCGTTAAACAGATCATTTCATATAACGTACCTTTTTCTAACGCCCTGTTGAATTTCTTTATATAGTGCACTGCTATATTCTTCGCAGGTGGTTTCAAGTGGCAGAAGTTACTCTCCATTTCTTGTTTTAGCTGTTACATAGGGATAGTGAGAAGCACTTCATGCAATATCCTTCTGATAAACATCCTTTACACAACTTTGCTCTGAAGAATTTATATCAAAAGATATGTTCTTCGACAGCCAAGAGAATCGGGAACTTTCGTCGGTATGATAACATATGCTACATGGTTACAGATGATATAACCCTCACCACGGCTAACTGGGATTTTCAACTGCAACTGTTACTTCTCAAGGCTCTGTCACTTCGGCGATCTCTACGGGGATTTGCGTAAAAGAAAAATGCCACTTTTCGTCGCTAGAGTGTGCAGATGCCGACGCCAGTTAGTATGTTTTTTTTGTTTTTTTTTTTGTTGGCTGATTGTAATTAGTTTTTCACGTGCCGTCCTGTTTAAACGTGCATTAAAGCGTGGTAAATCGAGTCTGTTTCAATATAATTTCGTGAAGTTAATTATTTCAGTTAAGCAACTGTACGAACGCAAAATACAGTGCAGAATTTATTTCATAGCCTATATCGTACTCAAGTTGCAAAAGTTTTCTTGATTGAATTCAGTAGCTACCATAGTGTACTGAGTATCATCGGTTATCGTGTGGCCAAGCCACACAAAAACAGAACAATAACCTTAGACCCAGGGGAGGGTTCCTGATTCGGAAAGTTTGCAATTGCGAGACTGCTGTGTTGGCGTTCCAGTTAGGCTTATTGGTTCGATTACACACACTGTTTGGGCGATGTTTCCTATTGCAATGTCGTTTCGATTGGAGTAATTCTGTTACATTTTTTATCTGATTGCCATACTTTGAATGTTTTTTCTCTATGTTTATCGTGTGGATTCGCCACATGATTCAGAAAGTTTGTGATTGTAATTTTTCTGGTTTGGGTTTTGAAATAAGGTAAACGGTTTATTTAATAAATTTCGAGTATAAATTAGATTTCTTATGTAGTCAGCGCTACATTTCGATAAAATCATTGCTTCAGGAAAAGTATTGTTTATTTCTATACTTTGAAATTCCGAATAACTTTATTTCCTCACATTTAACGACAAAAGTGCTCGACATGTTTTACATTTTGAGAAAAAATGTCTCCATGGGAAATTTCCAGGGAAAATATCCCTAAAAACGTTTTTCTGAGACATTCTGAAGTCCTTCCATGCCGGACTTGTTCCACTAATAATATAATTTTAGACTGTTAAAGTAAAAGATTTCCAATCGTTAAAAATACAGAGACTCTGGAGGAGGAAGAGAATGTTAGTGAGATATTATCTGTAACAGTCTTAGGTGTGGATACACTGCAATCCAATATGGTACATAGTATTTGGATACTGCAATCAAAAATAAAACTAAGCACTCATATTAGAGATCTACTTCTTAAAATTTCGCACAATATTATCCCGACAAGATAATGGTATTATAGAATTAAACTAATATCGAATCCTAATTGTAACTACTGTGGCTCAGAAAAAACTCTTAAACATTTATTTTGTAGATTGCAATTTTGCAAAATATATCAGGTAGTGGTTACAACATTGCTTGAATTATAGATATAAATTTATTGCACACCATTTTGTACCATGTACCTCTAGACTGCTCTGAATCTAAAAACCTAATAATTCAATATTTAATAGCAATAACAAAATATAATATATGAAAACATCGAAATGCCTGATCTTACGAACAAAAATATAAAAATACGGATCAGGTTAAAATAATTATTAAATGTGATTTCTGAAGAGTACTGGAGTTTGAAACTAGAACGTTTGGATCTCACAAAGCTTTTAATAAAAGGAAAGCAGTAGCACCAGTAATATATAAAAACGGAACAAAAGTACTAAATAAAATAATATTAGAAAGCATTTAAAATTAAAATATTAATAGTAAAAATGTGAAATATAATAAGACTGAAAAGTAAAAATTGGTAAACTAAACACTTAAACCAGTATTTTGATGGAAAAATTAAAATTTAATATTAAAATCAATTTTCACTATTTCTTTGGATTTCAATAATTTACTAATTAGTACTACAATAAATTCAGTGAAATATCTATCCATAATGGAATTTCATACATAAAAAAATAAATTAATTAGTAATAATACATTTAAAAAACCTGGATCCATTGGTGTTTTTCCTACTTATCTTTAGTATTTCCTGTATTATTGCGTAACACCACTTTCCTATTCTTTCATGTTTAAAAAAAAAGTTATTTTGTTTTCTCTAATTTTTGCCATTTTTTTTATCTGATATGCCTTTAACAAGAATCTCTTACTAAGTATATGTTGAGTGTTCAAAAAGGTGATTTCTGAATAAATTGTGCACTTCCCGTAACAACCGGAAACTAGTGCAGGCTATTACCCTCTCAGTTGGGTGTCTGTTCTGTCTGGAATTATGGGAAAATGACAATTATTAAAGGATTCTCTAATAATAATAATAATAATAGTAGTAATAATAATAATAAAGGCATCTACTAAATGTCCTAATTTACTAAAAGGATGTATGAATGCGTGTCTAAATTGAAAAATTAGGTAAAAGATTATTAGATTCCTAAACAATTCTTTAACATTCCCTCATGCGTCGGCCTTTAATAAGAGTCGGACATGAAGTATAAATTAAAGAAACATAACTTTTCTTACTTTTACATATTGTCGAAAAGGTAAGCTCTGATATGCTTTGAAACTAACCATTTCCTTTCCTTTTCTTCTTCATTTTTTTTGTGTTTGGCGACCACCGGGATAAATTCAATGGGCTGTAAGCATTCGCCCGTCCCTGATTTAGTTCCACTGGTTTCCGGGAAGGGATAAAGAAGCCAGTGATTTAAGACAAACACAACCACAACATCTTTTCCTCACAAGATTCGAATCCGGACCCATCTCGGACGAATGGTCAGAAGTCAGACCTTAGACCACTGCGCCACCGGGCCGGGAAATCTACATTTTGAAGATATCCTTCCGAAATGAGTGAGCAAAAGTCCCGAAAAAATGTTTTGCTTGAAGAACGAGCTAGTACGTGGCTCCTTAATTCTTATTTTTTGTTTGTATTGCATGATATTTTATGTTTCCGTTCACAAAAAGCTAAAGAAGGAAATTCTGCAGTTTTGTATGCAAAAACATTTTTTTCTATAATGTTTAGCAAAACAGTGGTAATTATTCGTGAGAAACTTAATAAGTAAAGTTTGAGTGAGACTGCAGCGCAGTTGTCTTTTTCTGGAATCATTTAAAACGACCCTGGCTGAATGCTGTCGTTTTAAATTAACCCTAAGTTTTGACGTATTGCCCGACGATTTGTAGTTCTTCCTGCAAAGGCTTCATATTGCGTAGACCTTATACTAACCAAACGAAAGATAATGTTGCAAAAATGATATTTTCCGTTAACCCATTACTACTGCTACTTACTTTCAACAAATAACTGTTTCAGCACCTGACGCACCTTTGAACTTCCAGTACAAACAACAAGAACAACGCTTCTGGCCTCGTCTTTAGCTGACTTTCGCTTTAAGCTTGATTTAACATGTAGAACAACAGAGTGCATAAACCGCATACTCTCACCGTTTACTCTTTTGATTAGTGTCTTTAGTATCAATATGTCTGTGCTGAAAAGTATAAATGAGTTAAAAACAAGGAGATTGTGTGAAAATGAGCTTTCAGTCATCAAATCCATCGGTGGAATCTCAACAGTTTACATTATCGTGATTTACACTTACAGCTTTGAAAAACGTAAAACTACCAAAGTACTGAATTCGGCAAAACTATCGATAGTGCCATCGATAATACCTCCACCTCTAGTGTTTTGCATATTATGTTCCATGTTTGAATTTTTATACACTTTTTCTTTTAGATTCTGCGTAAGGGATTCAAATAAACTGCTCCATGTTTCTCATCAGCATTTTTTTAATGAGAAGCCAATGTCATAATTTGAATTGTATATGAACAATAATTTTTGTACTTCTCTGCAGATGTTTTGTATAATCAGTTCCATATTTCCGGAAATAGAGTTTTAAGGGTTTTTTTAAGTGTATAGGACTACGCAATTAAAACCTTTTAACCTACAAAAGTTTGGTTGGTAAAAAAATATTTTAATTTAACAAAAAAAGAAGGATCTTCAGCGAGAGTTCGTTATCGTTGTGGTAATTACAAATTAATTTATCTCATCTATCCGTTTCTTTACTCCATCGAATGGAAGGTCATGGAAACGTCTGATACTCTTTTGTAAAATTACGAATTCGTTGTTTTTTTAGCAGCTGAAAAAATTTATTAGAAAACAAATCAAATGGCTTCTCATCTAACGCTTGTTTATTTATATGTCAAAATTTTCCACACAAGACACTACGAAAAGAATGGATGAGATTGCGCACCCACGAAATTCCAGTTGGAAATTTTCCCGACAAGATTCCTTAGAGGTCGGCATTGAGCGCCACGGTGGCAGAAATATGAAATACTACCTGTACGTTGACGGATAGAAGTGACGGAACCTTGAGCAGTAAGATCAAAAGCTGATGATCGGAGTTACTAATGCCTTCACATACTATTCTATATACAGTGGCGGAAAGTGAAAAAAGAACACCAAGAAGGAGACGTCTGATACCAACGAAATTTATACAGCAACATAACGGAATACAGAGGAAAACGTGATCAAAACATTATGGCAAAATACAGCTGTATTTGCTGGTAAACTGAAAAATAACATTTCCATGCAACATGGTTAGTACGAGGTTGAACCGACATGAACTGCGTCACACTGTGCAATTCTGGCATGAAGTCTGTCGTAAAGATGTTGGATGTAAGTTTGTGGTATTGAGTTCCAAGCATCCTCAACCTGGACGTGTAAATCGGGCATGGTCGTGGCTGGCCGTGGAGACCGGATAAGTCGTTGTCCCAAAAATCCCACACGTGCTCAATGGGGGACAAATCCGGTGAACGTGCAGGCCATGGAAGTTATCTCACACCCTGAAGTGCATGTTGCGCTGCACGTGCTGTGTGTGGGTGTGCGTTATCTTGCTGGAAAACACCACGATTGACCGACCTTACAAATGGCACAACAACAGGCTGAATGTTGTTGTTGATGTAAGAGGTGCTGTATAACGTACCCGGTACAAACACTAGTTGTGTACGGGAGTGATAGCTGATCGCTCCCCACACCAGGACACAAGGTGTTGGCCCTATGTGTCGCTGGCGGATGCCAGAAGGGTGGAGATGCTCCCCTGTGTGTCTGCAAACACGCATACGGCCATCAGAGGCTTCCAAGCAGAATTTGATTTCATCGCTGAAAACTACAGATCGCCATTGCGTTCTCTAATGCAGACGTTGGCGACAGCACGGCAGCTGTTGCTGACGGTGGGCTTGAGTCAAAGGTACGCATGCCAGAGGCACGCATGCACGTAGTCCTGCATCCAGTAGACGGTTGCGCATTGTTCGCGCAGTCACCTCAGGTGCAACGGCAGCTCGGATTTGCGTCGCAGTGGATGTTCTGCTTGACAACGCCGGTCTTTTTATGCTTCGATCGGTCCGCTCATCAGTTCGTCTGTGACTCCCGTTTCGACGTCTTCTCTTGTGGGAATGTCCCTCGGACCATTTACGCCACCATCGTGCTACCACTGATACTTCCCGTCCAATTCGCTCCGCAATACGACGATACGACCACCCGGCCACGCGGAGTCCGACTAGACGACCTCCCTCAAAGTCCGATAACTGCTGAAATCCTACACGTCTTCCATGTACAGGCTTTGCAGCTTCTTCAGGGTCTTCGCACGTGCCCGTACGCGGACGACTGATTACATTCACTTCGCCGTACTCCTTAAATACCACCGACGATAACTTGCTTATTATGACGTGTGTGGCGTAAGCGCTCACCGGTTGGTCCCGAAATTAACATCACCCCTACGTATATTCGACCCCATTAACATATGTAAATTTCATGGTCGTCAGCCAATTCCTTCTTGGTGTTCTTTTATTCACTTTCCGCTAGTGTATATTATGTCTTTTTCCTGCAAATATTACTGTCAGACTTTTGACAGAAATGGAACTTACTATGAATATAAGGAAATTTAGTTTTGCAATTATTGCAGACGAAATTGGTAAAGTAAATGAAAGCAAAAAGAAAAACTTTTCAGTAAGATCCCCTCGTTTTTTGAAAACCGCGAATCTTAGAAACCCTAAAACTCTCGTGCAGAGAGAAATCCGCAGAACACGTAAGGAATACTAAAAAGAAAAGCTGAGGGAAGTTTCAGATTAGAGTACGCAGAAAAACTCACACAAAGTAACTGTTTTCTTTAAATTACACATTGATTTCATGCCGAATTATTAAGAAAACCAGATGAGAAATACACTGGACATGAGAATAATATCAATACTTAAACAATTAAACCTCATGTTTTGCCAAGCAAAAAGTTGCAAATATTACACAAAAAACTCACGTATTCTTTTTTGAGAAACATAAGGCCTCCATCAATGACTAAGGCTTTCTCAAAAAAGACAGAAGCTTCATTTTAACATGTAGTGCAGAAAGCTGTAGTTGTGACGATCGCTCTCCAACCCAACTTATCATTTTTAAATGGAAAATATCTAAATATTTAATGCATCTGATTTTCTATTTTTTGTAAAATTGTAGCAATGGATTTAGAGGTTGTAGTAAAGGTTTTCATAGCAATTATAACTTTTTTTTTAATTTGGAGATAAAATTTCCCTGCTAGCGTCCAAATTGAAAAAAAGAAAAACAAACTAGAAGATCTGAAACAGAAAATGGTGAGAGCGTAAGCGAAAAGCAATTTCCATTGATCATGAAAATCGATGGGTGAGCTTTGCTGTGTTACTTAAGCAATATCTGGTATAAGTAGTCACTGGGAGCAAGAAAAGTAACCGTGTGGGTTAGACTTTGAAGTGTGTATGCGATGTTGTGGGAGACAGAGCGAACTACGTTCCTCGATTGAGCCATAGACACAAATTACTAACAAATTTCGAACCTATATACTTTACTATTACATTAACCCATTTTAGTAGAGCGGACCAAATTTAATTTCAAAAGATTTCATCCGGTCGTTAAACATAAAAAAAGCATGAAGTTGGTTTCTTTGAAAACCGAACAACTGAAATCCATACAAATAGTATTGGTTTTTAAGTCGTTCCCAGATATTGGTTTAAAAATTTGGAACACGTTTCAAATAGGAAATTAAAAAAAAATATTGTAAGGAAATTAAATGGTAGCGCTGCTAATTTATAGTGTACGTGTCTGTGCCCTCCATAAAGTTGCTCTCTTTTGTTTTGTTTTTTGGTAAGGGAAATTTTAGATCTTCTGCTGGCCTAAGCGTATATGATGAAATCTTCTTGCATGTACCAAACGCATTCCGGTTATCGTACGATTTGGCTTAATGTCACAGTTCCCAACACTCTTTAAATATTGCTTATGTGTTTCTTTCTAACAAGTACACCTACGTAACGGCGAAATGTATATAACAAAATTTTTGACAGCAGTCAGCAACAATGTGAAAATTGTACTGATCAGTTATACAAAGAATCCTTTTCAAATAAAGTGTTGAACGCTTCAAAATATTCTTTCTTGCAGAGATTATTATAATAGTATGTTCATGATATACTGTATATCTATTATAATCATAGCTCAGCATTATTAATATGCTGCTGGATGAGTTTCCCAAATTATATTTACAACTGTCTTTCTTGATAAAATCTTCTCCATGTCGTCACTCGTATTACTTTTTACATGGCCTTGTGTATTTTGTTCTGTCTATTGCGCCCAGACTAATATTTCAGTAGTTCATATGTGTTGAGTTTTTCTAGAAATATGTCCAGCCTGTTTACATTTCAGATGTTTTTCTTTTATCATTAGGTGTTCCAAACCTGTCATATTCGTGAGCCTATACTTTATCTCTTTTTTTCTCAGGTCACATTACACATCCCTCTCTCCGCATTTACTCATGTTTTCTTTTTTTGTCTTTTTTTTTGGTTATCACCCTCTGTATGTTTTTTTTTACTTAAAGATCACGCCTAAGATACATAAGAGTAGCGTCTGTAAAAATGTGCTGACAACGGAAGGCTGGATTTGACTACAGCGGTTCTAACTTAGATTATTTTATCTTACGTATTATACTTACAAAAAAAGTAAAAGGAGCGGTTTTTTTTCATTTCGTTATCACTTCAATTCAGTGATATTGCCCCAAAAAAGGTACAGTACAACATAATGTTACGCAGATGACATAAGCGAAAAAACTTGGTAAAATAGTATTAGTATAGTCAATCACAGTGTGCTTGTCTAAAATAATATGGGTGCTTTAGTCAAATGTTTAAAGAACGTTACCACGAAAAGGGGCAATATTACGGCGAACAGAGAAGTTCTCTTCCATTGTATAATATTAATTTACCTTGAACTACTGTATGTTAGAAGTAAACTCACGGACAATGAAATTTGCACACCTAAAAGAAATAATGCTACAACCACGAAAATTTGCAAATAGCTAGAGTGCGTGCTGGTATGCAAATGATCCACGTTTGGCGCAATTGGATATGACCGCACACCCTGTTGTGGCGCTACGAGGACGAACCGCCAGCCTTATAAACCAGAGTGTTATCAATGCCCCATGAAACCGAAAAGCACCGGCCGACGCAAGCAAGGATACATAGTGGAAAGGATGCCGGGTAGACGCCAGAAACCTCGATTTACACCACTTGCAAACTTTGAGAGAGGCTTGATCATCGCGCGCAAAACCGCAGTGTTGTTGACACGCCGTATTGCCTGCCACGTGGCTGGTTCTGACTACACCGTCTGACTGTGTTGGGAAGAGTGGACACGTAACGGCAATGCCACATGCCGGAGCGGCTCCTGACGGACCAGCACGACCACCGGAAAAGAGGATCGACGGATCGTGCGCAAGGCACGAACGGACCACACCGGGACCCGGTCAACTATACAGGTAGATGTTGCGGGTCATGTATACCCACGAAGCATTTCCCGACGCCTCGGGGAAGCAAATGTACCATTCCAGGGCCATTTGCGTTTTATGCCATTATACCGGAACGTCGTCGGCTCAGTGTGCCACGGTGCCAGGACAGAACGACGTGGAACGCCACAGAATGGCGACGTGTGATGTTTAGCGATGAATGCCTCGTCGCTTTGGTGACAGATGATCATCGTGTCCGGGTGCGGAAGTCCACGTGTCAACGGCACCATCTCGACAGCGCTATCGAGTGCCACACCTCTCCATCTGCAGTCATTATGGTCTGCGTAGCCATAGCCTACGAGAGCCGATCAGCTCTAGTAGTGGTACGTGGATCATTGAACGGCCAGAGGTATGTGAATGAAATCCTACGCCTCCATGTGCTCCCATTCCCAGCCTGGAATTCAGGTGCGCTATACCAGCATGAAAATGCCCGCCAGCACACAGTTCGTGTTGCCCAGGACTGCCTACGTCATGTCCAGACACTTCCATGGCCTGTACGCTCCCCGGACATGTCGCCTATAAAGTGTGTGTGGGACAAGTTGAAACCCAATTGCCGCCGTGACACACTATCTGGGATTTGGAGCTCACCGTCTAACACCTGTGAACCAGTTTGCCGCAGGACACATCACGCGTCGGTTCGCCTCAATGTCGGATCCTATTGCAGGACGTATCGCCGCATGAGACCACGTATCTCTCTGTAATGGTCCTGCTGCTCTGTTTTTGCCATCATGTATATCATTCATCTGCATCATTACGTCCATAAAATTTCAGTTGAATCCCATGCTTCCTTCTTGGTGCGAAAATTTCATTGTCCGTGAGTGTAGTTGTCAAATGTCAAAACTCATTTTGCGCAAGTTAAGTGCTTTGACTAAATTGTACTTGAAACTTAAATATACAACAAGAAGTATGACTTTTCTGTATACACTCTTTGCAAATACACAATGAAAGCATAAAAATAAATAAAAAAACGAAACACCAAGAAGGAATCATCGTAGCGAGAAGATAATTGGTATGATCAATTAACCAGAATTGGAAAGAAAATGGTTGCAATTCCAGGGAAATTGGGCCATTTATTCGTATAGAACAGCTACACTAGTGGATCATGTTAGTATGCCGTAGCGCAATATCTGGCTCGGACACAAGCCGTTACCCAGCGCCACTTAAATGCATACAGTTCACGAAATCTGTCTTGCGGTATAGACTGCCAGATGGCGACCAAATTGTGGGCCAATTCGCAGATATTCCGGGATAGGCGTAGGTGGAATCCACTGATACCACAAACATGTTTAATTAGTGAGATGCCGGGCGATCCGGCTAGACTTGGAAGGCTGTCGACATTACGGAAGTAGGACTGAGACGGCCGTTCCGTGTGAAGCCGACTATTATTCTGTTGAATAACAGCTCGGTGATGCCACGACAGGAATCGAATCATAAAACACTAGAATGTCGTCTGCGTACCTTTGAGCAGTGAGGGTGGTACGGAGGGCAACCAAAGATAACAGGCTATTGTTCGAAATGGCTCCTCAGATAGTCATTCCCGTTGTGCAAACCGTATACAATTCCACCATAAAAATAGGATTAGGTGGGTTTTTTTTATAACGTTCCAATCGAATTGTTAGTACAACTATTTTCATAGAAAGGGATTGAAAGCTGATGTACGTACAGAAAGGAATAAAGTAGTAAAAAATGGCTATTACTTTATATTATGTCATCCTTATTCACACTGAAGTGCCAAATGTCATGTAATATAAGTATGCAAAATTTTAACTGGCACTGCCGTCGTATAAAAGCTTTGACGTACTCCATGATTTTCATCCGTTGTTAGGTGTAATCTCGTGAGTCAGGCTTAACGACCGCCAGTAGGATCATCGCAAGTCGACGTGGGATATTGGAGATCCAAAGATGCATGGTAGTGGGACCCAGACAGATGGGACATTCAATTTCCGAAGTTGTGCTAGCAGTCAACATTCCAGATCCACGATGTCACTGCTGTACCCATAATACCTCATGGAAGGCATTATCACCCACAGTCGTCAGCGCAGTTGTCGACTTCGCGTGCTTTTACCATAACCAGAAGCGTAGACCAGGGTTGCACATGCTAAAAGGCAAGAGACACTGGCCAAAAAAACCACATTCAATGCAGGAGGTAACAGAGGCATATCTATCATATCAGCGCAGCGTAATATAGCATCCATGGGGTAAGTGAGAACAAATTAGTAAAATCATGCAATGCATTGATTATGATGCGCTTTCCAACATACCGGAAATCATTACTCATGTTATGAGGATAATCTCTGTCGAACAAATCTCGCTCCTGTGCCCTGACCTTTGACCCCATTTCGATTATATTCAACAGAACCGGTAAAATATACTTCCGGAACAACATGATAAGTTTTGTCTTAATCGAAGCATTTTTACCTAAGTTATAAAGCATAAGGGCGATGGAATGGACCCCGATCCTATGTCCTGACCTTTGACCCCACTTAACCCCTTTTCAATAAGGTTCGTCCCCAGGTGGTCCTCTAAGACATACTAAAATTACATTGAAATTAAACTACATTTATGCAAGTTATGACGCACAAGGGCAGTTGAATGGACCGAGCTCTTATGTCCTGACCTTTGACCCCATTTTGTCCATTTTCAACAGGAATCGTCCCAGGTGGTCCCCTTCCACATACTGAAATTTCATTGAAATCAAACTATTTTTATGCAAGTTACGAGGCATAAGGGCAATAGAATGCACCCCGCTCCTATGTTCTGACATTTGACTCCACTTCACCTACTTTGAACTGGGTTCGTTCCAAAGTGGTCCTCTACGACATACTGAAATTTCATTGAAATCGAACTATATTTACGCAAGTTATGAGGCATAAAGGAAATGGAATGGATCCCACTCCTATGTCGTGACCTTTGACCCCATTTCGTCCATTTTTAATAAGGTTCGTCCTCAGGTGGTCCACTACCACATTAAGATTTCATCGAAATCGAACCATTATTCCGCGAGTTATCGTACAGACAGACAAAGCTGGAGCATATACGCTTCTTCAACCTACGGTTGGAAAGCGTAAACAAGTTAGAAAAATCACGCAATGCACTGATTATTTGATACGCTTTCCAACATACCTGAAACCATTACTCAAGTTATGAGGCTAATGGCTGTGGAATAAATCTCGCTCCTGCGTCCTGACCTTTCATCAAATTTCAATGGGACTTAACAGAACCGGTTCAGTATACCTCTGAAATAACATGATAAAGTTTTGTCGCAATCGAAGCATTTTTACGTAAGTTATGATGCATAAGGGCTATGGAATAGATCCCGCTCCTGTGCCCTAACCCTTCATCCCATTTCGCCCATTTTCAATAGGATTCATCCCCAGGCAGGCCCCTACAACATACTCACATTTCATCCAAATCGAAGCATTTGTACGTAAGTTATGACGCATAATGGCGATGGAAGTGATTCCGCTCCTATGTCCTGACCTTTAACCCCATTCCGCCCATTTTAAATAGGGTTTGTCCCAATGTGGTCCCCTGCCACATACTAAAATTTCATCGAAATCGAACTGTTTTTACGTTAGTTATGAGGCATAAGAGCAGTGGAATGGATTCCGCTCCTATGTCCTGAGATTTGACCCCAATTCGTTCACTTTCAATAGGGTTCCTTCCCAGGTTTTCCCCTACGACATACTGAAATGTCAAAGAAATCGAACGAATCTTATGCGAGTTATCGTGCGGACGGTCATACGCACACAACGCGTGATGTAATGAGGCAGATAGGAATCGCGACCATCTGCTCACAAGAGTGTGACGTCATCAAACTTTAATAGGATCCACACACAAAGCGTGACGTAATGAGACAGATGACGTGACCGCTCGCCAACATCTAATGGGACCACGCCATGACACTACATTAAAAACGTGGTAATTCGAGTGGCTATTTAACCCACTAAACGAATTTTCCTAAAGTCGTGATCAAGCTAAATCGATTTCTATTACCAGAAAACGGTAGGTTAACAACTTTAATCAGAATTCTTAGAGCCGTTTTCAAAATCAAATTTAAAGAATTGCTCCTTTAATAGTATGGGATGAGGGAGATGAAATGTATTCCGATCCTATGTCCGGACCTTTGACCCCACTTCACCCATTTTAAATAGGGTTCGTTCTTAGGTGGTCCCCTACGACATAATAAACTTTCAACGAAATCGAAGAATATTTACGCAAGGTATGACGCATAAGGGCAATGGAATGGATCTTACTCCTATGCCGTAACCTTTGACCCCACTTCAGCCATTTTCAATAGGTTTAGTCCCTAGATGGTCCCCTACCGCATACTAAAATGTCATCGAAATAGAAACATTTTTACGTGAGTTATCGTGCGGACAGACAGACGGACAGACAGACGGATGGACGGAAGGGACAGACGGACAAAGCTGGAACATATATGTTTTTTCAACCTACGGTTGGAAAGCGTAAAAAATATCAACCAGAGTACCTTTGTTAGCACCACTAAATTGGAGACAGCGCCTCACCAGTATGGGTCTGTAATACGGTAATTGGACGCTGGAATGCTGGCAACTTGTGACGTGGTCCGGTGAATAGCGCTATATGTTGTTACGAGATGATGGTAGGGTTCAGGTGTGAAGCCGACCCCAAGAGGCCATGGACACAAGCTATCAACAAGGCACTCTGCAAACTGGTGGTAGTTCCATACAGGTGAAGGTTGTATTTTCGTGGCAGGGTTTGGGTCCACTGGTCCTCGTAAACACGTCATTAACCGGTAGTTTCTTTGTTATTCTGCTTGGTGGCCATTTTCGTCATTAACCGGTAGTTTCTTTGTTATTCTGCTTGGTGGCCATTTTGACTTCATGTATCCCAACAACGATGGAATTTTTGAGGCGGGTAATGCACTATGTCATAGGGCCCATGTTGTCCAAAATTTGTTCTAAGAGCATTTTGGATATTTCTGACGGATGGTGTGGCCACTACGTTCGTCCGACATAAACCCAATAGAGAACTTATAGAACGTGGTGAAAATGTACTTTCGCACCCAGGGTCCTACACCTACAAATACCAGGGAACTGTGGCCAGCTTTTCAGAAGGTATTTCCCAACATCTCAAAAGAAGTGTTCCAATCACTTGTGAAATCGATGCCACATCAAGTTTCTGCACTTCGCCGTGCTAGAAGAGGTCCTACACGATACTAAGTACGTATCCCATTACTTTTGGCACTTCAGTGTATTTCTAAATGGAAACAACTGGTTCAGAAGTAGGATTTGAAGAAGTTTTCGTTCCTTTCGGGCAATAATCGTTTTGGTTTGAGAACGATTTGTACCTACATAAATGACTCAGAGCCAGATATTTTCGTTCATCGACAACTTCTTGTTCAGTGCTCAACATTTAATTTTAAATTTCATTTTAATTCTCACAGAAAACTGTTTTTTCGGTTTCCTTCTAAATTCGTTTCAAAACATTGACCTAATTTCTTTACGTTTGTACACTTCTGAATAAGGTAGGAGTTTCTGAAAATATCGTTAACATCACCGAGAAACCGTGGATAACGTTTGATGTCCAGTAAAGAGTATTTTTGCTAATTTATTCAGGTTATCGGCTCTTTTTGCGGAATCGATTCTGTTCAGGAAAGATTCGTTTTCCCAATGACTCAAATTTCTGATTCGGTCTTTTTCGAGCGACAGGTCTCTGTGCATGACTATGGAAGAAATAAAAGAGTTTGCTACCGACACATCTATAAATGCATAATTACTGTAAGGTAAAAAAAAAAGGGCTGATTTTCTTTTTATTTTGACGGATTAAGTTTTCTTTCTTTTAACTCTGCGTCAAACTTGTACAATCTAATGCAGTTGCACAACCGCTAAGTGGTATTACCTCAATACTTCTTTTTAAATCATGAAAGAAATACGGGATTACGCCATGTAATACAAATTTGGAAGATGACAATGCGATTTTTGGCGTAAATGTGACAAGGATAGTAAGTAAGATAATATCCGAAAACTTGAAAATTTTCATCGTCCTGGAGCGGGACTCGAAACCGCGTCTCCCAGAAATTTACGCCAAAAATCGGATTGTCATCTTCAAAATTTGTATTATATGGCGTAATCACGTATTTCTTTCATGATTTATCAGCTTCTCCCAGCAAACACGGGATAAGATTCTTAACCTTCAGATTCGCTAAACATGAATGCCGGTTGCTTCGACTAGCGAATCCTGTGATGGTTATATTCAAATTGATCGGAAACTTGAAACGTAATCGTTCTGGGTGGTGTAGTGGTTAGCGTACCCGGGCGTTTTCTGGGAGACGCGAGTTCGAGTCCTGTTCCAGGCCGATGAAAATTTTCAAGTTTTCGGATGTTATCTGACTTACCATCCTTGTCACATTCACGCCAAAAATCGGATTGTCATCTTTAAAATTTGTACTTATTTTTAAATTTGCACTAATTTTTTTCGAAACATTATTTATAATTATAAAAAAATGTAAAAATTTCCACTTTTATCGATAATACTACTAAAATTTTTTTTAAAGCTGAGGAGCTTTATTTCTTTGAAACAGGCCTCACACTGTATCTTTCCTGACCATGAACGGAAAAACATCTTGCAAAATAATATTGCTAATGACGGGTGTTGCGTAACAGGTACGAAAAAAGAAACTGAGAAATAGTTTTTGCGAAGTCAAGAATTAGTCAGCGAGAGGCGTTATTGAAGGTAACGAAACGACTTCAGTTGAGAAAGAGGGTTTAAAAATGTCCGTACGGGGTTCGAAAATGTTTGCATATGAGCTTATCTCCACCTCTACAAAAAGCGGTTTTCCAGCAGTTTGACTTGTTTCCCCGTAAAGAGCTGTTTCAATCAGTTTTTAACTACATTTCTGTTCTGGTTTTGTAAAGTGTATGTCAACTTTAAAACATTAGTTAAACAACATCGTGTGAACTCACAACAACATATATCTCATATTTTGGTGTAGTTTGTCTTTCAAAGGTAATATATGAGTTGTTCAGGCTTTGTAAAATGGGGTTACTGTCCATCTTTTAGAGTGAAACTTGTTGATCACTATTATCCGTGTGCTGTATATAAGGTGTGTACTGCTTGTTCACAAGGATTGAAGCAGTGGATAAAGTAAAAAAAAACAATCATTTGTTTTGGTACACTATTGATGTAGAATGAACCGAATGTCTCACAGGAATGACACATCAGTTTCCCAAGTGCACCCGGAGTGGTTCTTTACCGCAGCTCTCTAGCAGAATGTATTGGGTGATCACATACGTGATTTCAAGGTCTTCACGCATTCAGCAGCCGATTATCTGTTCCAGCATGTTAATGCTCGAGGAACACTCATCTGAGTTAATATGTTATGTGTTGTAGGGACGTCATGTGGCAACATTATTTTCCGTGAAAAGATATAACCATACTAATATAACACCCCAAGGCCAACCCTGTGCCTGAATCGTACGGCGCGTACCATTCTGATTATTTGTTCGATACGGGGGTCATTTTGAATTCCAGATGAGACCTGGACAGTTAGTATAATATACAACACAGGATCTCTCTCACTTCCCTGGACCTAGTACATCAGTTTAGGAAAGAGAGACAGTTTGTAAGCCCAACCAAACACTCACAGGGTTGCCATGAAATGTTGACACAGGAGAGTCACACGGCTATCATGAAATCTTCAAAATATAATACACAAAACAGATTTCTGTATCATTAAGAAATAGTAAATAAAAATGAAGCCTTTATTTTTTTTCATTCTCTAAGGCATGTACGATTTCTTAATCCTAAACACCTTAACTTGGCCATCATTCTGATTATAACTAGTTTCTGTAGCATAGCTTCGAAGGATGTACTGATGTCCTGATTTTAAGAGGATTTTCAGTTTGAGGATTTTCAGTGGATATGAATATTTGAACGTCTAAAGTAGGGATCCTGCAAGAGTTATTTCTACCCTTACCAAATTTGGAAGCGGGATAAATGGTCCTGATCTTGTTGGAGATTATGGTTTCATAGCATACGTATTTTTTTTCAAGCTCTCTGATAATAAATACTGAAAAACATTTTGGACAGCGGTAAGTACTAGTAGTATCGCTCTTTGGCCAGGCATGGCCCTTGCGCCATAAAAACTAACCAACTAACTAGTAGTATAGAAAAGGAGAGTCCTGCATCAGTGGTGGACGTGGTGGACAGGTGGTGGAGGTGGTGAGGTGGTGGAGGTGGTGGAGATGGTGGAGGTGGTGGAGAGGTGGTGGAGATGGTGGAGAGGTGGTGGTGGTGATGGAGTGGTGGAGTGGTAAGGGTAGACGGGGCGTAGTGGTGGGTGTGATGCAACTAGTGGTAGTTGGTAGTGAGGGATGCCGAGGTTAGTGGGGGTGTGGGTATTAAAAAAGAGTAGTAGGGAACATGATTTCATTTGAACTCTACATGGGAAGTTAGTGACATGAATTTTTCAATTAAGGTGGAAAGTCTTAAATTCGAATGTTGTAATGGAGAGTGTTCTGAAACAAGCGTATCTAAATCCCCGCCGAGAAGGACGTTTAGCTGGTGTGAATGCCTTATTCGATGCTGTTCAAAAAGAAAAAGTAAAGAAAAAGATGTCGGAAAGTGGTTGAAGGGGGAGAAAGCGTACACTCTACACAAACCAGTGAGACGTCATTTTCCGAGAAATGGAGTCATAACTCATAAAAGAGATCAACAGTGGTAAGCAGACTTCGTCGATATGAACAATCTGAGTCTTCATAACGATGGATTTCGTTACTTGTTGACGTGGGTGATTCCCTTAAAACAAAAGTCAGGATTTCACGTCATCCAAGCTTTTTCCAATATCTTTGAACATAGAAAACCATTAAAACTGCAGACAGATAAAGGAACGGAATTTAAGAACAAAAAGTTTCTGAAGTTTTTAAAACAGCGAGGGGTACATTTCTTTACAACGAATAATGAGACCAAAGCAAGTGTTGTGGAAAGATTCAATCGTACGCTCAAAACTAGAATGTGGCGCTACTTTACAAGTCAAAACACTTTCAGATTCTTAGACGTGTTCGATGATTTAGTCCACGGTTAAAATTATTCCTTTCATCGAAGTATCAAAATGAAACCTGTGGATGTGAATGAAATCAATGAAAAGCAGGTTTGGAACAACCTGTACGGAGATCTCAAATGGGGAAAACCCTCCTAAAAATTTCAAGTGGATGATCACGTACGTATTAGTAGACTCCAATTAATGTTTGAAAAGGGGTATAAATCAAATTGGACGGAAGAAATATTTGTTGTGAGCAACCTTATCCCAAGATCCCCTCCCGTGTATAAAGTAAAAGATTTATTGAACGAAGAGCTGGAGGGGACATTTTATGCCGAAGATCTTCAAAAAGTAACACTCTCTGAAACCTTTCCTGTCAAGACTTAACATCGGTATAAAACCCACACGTTTTTGCGGTGAAGCGTCATTCGTCAAGATGAGTTTTTACCTAACGTTACCAAGCGATAGCTCTCTGGAATACTTTTTGGACATCAAAATTTCCCATTTCATAACACGTCTTCCTTCCCCAATTGAGCTGAATGGGAAGTGGGAAGCGGGGCTCGTCGAACTCATCTACTCCCCATTCATGGTATAATATCACGAGAGATTCTAACCATTTCGAGTATGATTTAGTAACGGCTCAACTTAAGACAGGGAAAATATATCCAGGTCATTACGAGTCTATAGAGGACATTGTTAAATCCATAAGCAATCGCTTTGCCAATAAAATCTTTTTGAATTATAATAAAGCGACTCAAAAGGTCAAGTCAACTCTTCTTAAAGGTACTCGCTCGGTTTTACCCCCAGGAAATGCAGAAATTTTAGGATACCAACCCATGGTACTTTCGTCTGTGAGTGGAGCTCTCTCGATAAATGGTGAATTTATCGCAGATCCACAACCCCCAGAATATAACATCCCTAAAAATAAACCTGAAGCGATACTCTGAATAAAAAAGTATTTAAATAAACTTTCAGCTTCACATGAATTATCACGATGAAATCCCAATCTCAAAAATCTGAACATATTAATTTCTATCCCTAACCAAATCATAAATCAATCTCTAAATATGAATACTATTACAAATCTCAAACTGTAGACCACCAAAAACAAGAGTAAAGAAGGTGCTATCACTTTTCATTTATGAGGTATGAACTCATCAGCTTCAAGTTAGCTTACTATATAATAAATTTACCTAACGTTACCATGTCTTCCACCGGTTGTGGAACCACAACCCGTGGGAGACATGGTTACTCCTCTCCTTCACATCGTTAAAGTGAGCGGAGAAAATGGAAATGTTGTGAGCGCCTTGTACGACCGCCCTCATTATTTGCCCTTCGCAAAAAAACATTTCCAAACCATAAAAATCGTTATAAGAAATCACTCCGGTCAATTAGTACCATTTGAACGTGGGAGGGCGATCGTGAAACTTAATTTTCGTCTCAAGACTCTGTAATCATGTACGAACCATACCGCTGTTGTACAAAATCTTTCGAGGATTATTACGTCAATCAAACTGGAAAAGGTTTAGTTTACTATCAAGGAGTACCCCTTCAAAAAGGATATGGACTTGGAGGGCTTTTTCTTCCGTTATTTAGAGCGGCGGTACCATTATTCAAACAAGGTGCAAAAACGTTTGGAAAACAAGTCTTTCGAACGGGGGTCGACCTGGCAAATGACTTAATTCAAGGAAAGAACGTGAAAACAGCAGCCAAACAACGAGCTAAAGAAGCAGGACAAATTCTCACTAACAAAGCAGCTAATAAAGTGAAGAAAATGTTGGGAGGAAGCGTTAAAGAGAAGATAAATACGAAGAGACGTATCATTCGCTCAAAGAAAGCCAAGAGAACAACACATGATATTTTTTATCCATAAAACCATGGCTTTGATTCACACTCATTCTTCCGTATGTTTAAAGTCCGAACGTGATTTATTTGCTTTACCTCCTACCCAAACGAGCATAGAAAAAGGACAATGGATCGAATATCACCCCTCGGCCAACATTCGTGGTGGAGGACCTCTAGAATTTAATATTTTTGGGAGTGGAGAAGAATACATGGATTTATCTTCCAGCCAACTCTACGTGAAAATTAAAATTGTGAAAGCTGACAATTCTACCATAGCTGACAAAGAGCCCGTAGGCCCCATCAACTGTTTTCTTCATTCTCTGTTTTCCCAAGTCGACGTCAGTTTAAACGAAAGAGGGATTTCGTCCTCAAGCAACACGTACCCCCACAGAGCTTACATTGAAACTCTATTAAATTATGGAGAAGAAGCAAAGAAATCCTATTTACCATGCGAAGGGTTTTACAAGGATACAGCCGGACATCTGCGCGAAATTAACCAAACGAATGTTGCAACAAACACGGGATTACATCAACGCTATGAGCTCGTGAAAGACAGCAAAACATTGGATATGATTGGCACTGTGATTTATTTTTCAAAACAGACTGCTCCTCAATTTAGTGGATGTGAAAATTAAACTGATTCGAAGTAAACCTGATTTCTGCCTCGTTTCCTCCTCCGATGGCCCCGATTATAGAGTTCTCATCGAACACGCATCCATTTTTGTGAGAAAAGTGAAAGTCAACCCTGGAGTTGCCATCGGTGATGCAAAAGCTTTAGATAAATCTTCAGCCAAGTATCCTATTGATCGTGTTTTATGCAAAGTGTATTCCGTCTCTCAAGAAAGTATGTCCTTCGTGCAAGACAATGTATTCCTAGGACAAATGCCCAAAAGACTGGTTTTTGGATGTGTAGATAACGATGCTTTTAATGGTACATATAAATCCAACCCCTTTGAATTCAAACATTATGATCTTAACTTTATCGCCGTGTACGTTGACGGACAGCCAGTTCCTCATAAACCTCTCGAACCCAATCGAAAAGGGAAGCACAATTCGTTCTTTCCATAGTCTGTTTCAAGGAGCCAAGAAACTGGGTCAAGACTGTGGAATATATATCGATCGAGAGGAATTTTCCAAGGGATACACTCTTTATGTATTCAATCTCAGTCCGGACCTGTGTGATGGAAAACATATGAATCTGATCCAACAAGGAAATTTAAGAGCGGAAATCAAATTTGGAAAAGCTTTAGCAAAAACCATCTCTGTGCTAATCTACGCAGAGTTCCAGAACATTATTGAAATTTCCAAGTCTAGAAACATTCTTTGCAATTTCACCAATTGAAAAATGAATAGTGTTCAAATTACAAAGTCTCTAAAGCAAGATCACGTAACACGCCGTTCCTTTCTCGGAGTGTTTGCCTGTGACAGACTTCCTAAGAGAATTGTCAAGTTCTCATCCTGTCTCGTTGTGAATACGGACGACCATGGAAACCCCGGGAAACACTGGCTGGCTGTGTTTATATTAAACTCAAGAACAATGGAATTCTTTGATTCTATTGGACATTCACCAGAATATTTTCAAGGACCCATTGTACGATTTGCTTCCAAGTTTGACACTGTGAATTTTAATGATGTACCTCTTCAGAGCTCATTTACGATCGTATGTGGTCAATTTTGTATTTTCTACCTCTACTCCAGATGTCGTGGAGAAAGCTTGTACTCCAATGTAAGAAATTTTTGGTGGAAATCTAAAACAAACGATGTGCGTGTCTATCATTTTGTTCGAAATAAATTTGGAATTGAAATAAAATTTAGAATTTAAAATAAATATTGATTGATTTTTATTTTATATATCTTGTCTTTAAATTACAATGTAGCCTTTTTCTCATATCATTTTACAACATGGATGTGCCTAGACTACAACATCCTTACACAGCTGCGATAGCAGGTCCTACGGGGTGTGGGAAGACACAGTTTGTGAAACGCTTACTTCAACATCGAGGGGAAGTCATCTCACCACCCCCCGAACACGTTGTATCGTTCTACGGGATTCTTCAAACATTGTACGATGAAAGAGATAACACGACATTGGTGGGAAACCCTCCCTCCAATTTCCATGATTATGTGAAAGGTAGAACGTTGTTTGTTATTGACGATCGCATGACTGAATGTGGAAGCGATAAAAAATTAACTCACTTGTTCACTAGAGGAAGTCATCATTTCAATGTGTCTGTGATATTCATTACTCAAAATATTTTTCATAAAGTTAAATAAATGCGAGAAATTTCTCTAAATGCTCATTCCCTTTTTTTGTTTAAATCCCGAAGAGATGTGAATCAAATAACTCATTTAGGAAGGCAGTTGTACCCAAGTAACCTGAAATGTTTTCAGGAAGTATACATGGACGCCACGAAATCCCCCTACAGCTATTTAATGATCGATCTAAAACCTGAGACAAAGGAAGAATTCAGATTGCGTTCCAACATACTTCCGGGGGACATCCAAATAATTTATCAACCTCCATGAATTTCTCAGTGAGGGGTAAAAGAAGGGGCGCAATTATACGATTCATCATTTTCAATCATGTTGTCCAAGCAACAAGTTCAGCTCTTTGGTATGATCCAATGTTGTCCAGAAAAAGTATTACAAGATGTACTATCGAAGTGTTCTACTAAGGGAATTAAAGCTATTTGCGAAGTTTGTCTAAATACTTTAAAAGGAAATGTTCCACTTTCTCCATCTCAGAAAAAAATTGCATCGACATAAGCACATCTTCAGAGCTTTATCTACGAAAAATACGCCTCTATATAAAAAGAGGAAACTCATCATTCAAAAAAGTGGATTTCTAGATGTGCTGATTCCGGCTGCTCTCAGTGTGTTAACAACGCTACTTACGAAATAATGGAATTCACTAAGAAAATGGTTCTTGTTCTTGAAGAACGGATTTCTCGTCATATGCCAACAGATGAAATGCTAACAGACTTAGATAGAGAAATGAGAAAAATTCTGCTAAGCAAAGAGTCTGATGAAGTGAAAATGAAATTATATAACCAAGTCTTGAATAAACGTCTACATGTTTCCAGTTTCAACCCTCCGGTAATATCAACCCATGAAACTCCTATAACGTTTGAAGAACCAAACATCAAAATAGCGAAAGATGAACTTTAAAAAGTGAAGAAAGAAAAAGACTATGTAGAAGATCTTGTCATACAATCCATTTCTCCTAATTTTAAACGTTACGCACAAAATGTGTTGAACGAGTTTAAAAGGAACTCCGATATTATTAGCTGGAGTCTAAAAGCCAAACTTATTTATAACGGACACATCGTGAAAAACTCTTATATTGTCGATCTCATGGACTCCATGTTTCGAAGTAAAGTTTCTAAACAGCTAATACCTCAACAATTTATCAAAGCATTAAAGGACATTAATTTACCAGCAAAGTATATAAAAAATAAATATCTGATCAAAGAACCCCTCAAGAAGGAAAATCGATGTTAAAAAACACCTTATCTATGAAATCAAAGCAAAGCAAAGGTGTAAAACTTACTCCTGAGCGATAGTTATCTTATTAAAATATGAAATAAAAAAAGTTACTAAAATGTTTTATTGTACCGATTCTTCTTTTATCTTGAAATGATTATGGGTGAAATTGAAGAAATTTCTAACCGCAAGCAAAAATTATTTTCAAAACTTTAACCAAAGGCTATGTTTAGAAAAGATTATTTTCCACAAAACTGAAAAACAAAAAAATGTGTTCAACGGATTCCACAGCTGTGATTAGAATGCAATATTCAACAGCTAGCACCTGTTTTCTGCAGTTTGGTTTTAGTAATGACACTTTTTAAATAGAAGGTTTTTTATACACGCCAAATTTTGATTAGTTAAATATTTAGCAAAGGTTGTTATGGAGAAAATTAAAAAACCAGAACAAATAAATTCGCATAGAATAACATTAGCGAAGATCAAACCTTTGAAGCGCGATTTGTGTGTAGTTGACGTTTTTAAAAAAGTCGTTTTTGAATGAAAATTTTTTATGTTAGTCAATTTCTGAACACAAAATTTTGTTACAAGGATAATTTCTTTTTGAAAACTAAGGTGAAATAAGATTTATTTCGAGCATTAAAAAATAAATGTGATGTAAACAGTTTTTTTTTCTTATTAATATTATTCCGTTTCCACATCACCCACGAGGTAGGAATCCCGATCCGTTTTTTAAAGTGGTTTCCAGTAGGCCTATTCCACTGTTTTTTTTATTTGTTTGTTTGTCTTATTTTTTTCCACTCTCCTTCTTTTAAGAACTTTCTATGATTCCTATATGACCATAGGCTAACGTGTCGCATCCATTCGGAAGCACATATCTTTTGTTATCAGCAGGACATAACCCCCGATTCTTAATTTTCATACTAAACAGCTTATGTCTCTTTTTTGAATTTGATACGTGTAAGTGAAATATGGTCTTTGCTCAAACAAACACATTCTATAGGTTTCATGTCTAAGAGCCGCCCCATGGCCTCTTATCATTCGTCCGTAAGGGGTCTGGGTTCGAATCCCGGTGAGGCATGGATGTTGTGTTTGTCTTACGGCACTGGCTCCCTCCCTTCCCTTAAACCAGTGACCCTAAATTAGGGACGGGTGACTGCTTATAGCCCATTGAGTTGCTCACGGTGGTCGTTAAACCTCCAATCAAAAAAAAAAAAAAGAAAAATGTCGAAGATTCTTCTTCACAGCAGCTTTCGTAACCCCTTTTGCAGTAAGTTTTTCTCCGTTGTAACTTTTCAGACTATACATCTTAGATCGTAATCCTACGAATTCCATTATTTGCTTACCATTTATTTCGTCCTTCATTTTCCCAATAACCTTTTTTGTTCTTTTGACTATGTAAAAGATGTGTGGCTTGGCAATCACTCGTATCAAATCTATCCAGTTCAAGCAACATATCTTCATAAATATCATCTGTGCAAATCTCATATGTCAAATAATCTGTGTCGGTAAACAGGAGTCTAGCACGACCATCATATTTTTTTTTCATATAATTATAGTGAAAATCATATACCAATATTTTACTAATATCCATAATTGAAAATCCGGCGAAAATGGGTCTCGCTAAATATACGCTCACTTGCTTCACGTGAACAGTAAATAAATCATCACTAAATCTGGTAAATGAGTCGAATGATGATGACGCTGCCAACTTTAGCAATTGTTTTTCAGTCTGCACTAAATTTACATTCACCTTCTTCCTTAAGTTTTCCATTTTTTTCCCAAATACAGAGTTATTTAGGAGCTTAAAAAATCATTTTCAAACGCATTTTTCGCTTTCATACGTTTTTGCGTGTTGAAATTTATATACTTTCTAAGCCAGGGGTTTGTGCAAATTTCAGAACTCTGTGTATTTTTTCTATCTTCAGTCCAAGATTAAAATACTGTTTTAAGTTTCAGTAATAAAGAATATAGTTCTTTTTTCCCTTTAACGTACATACAACTTCTGTGTTCCGAACGTTCTGTGTGAGATTTAATTGTTTCTGTAAGTCTTTCGAGTACGGGGATAACATTTCATCTGTTATGTTCAGCCTCTCGGGTGCTAACGGATAATTGCTGTGAGAACTGTGTAATTTTTCAGGATATGATAGACTGACTTCTAAAATGTATCTGATATCGCTTTCGTCGGAGCCTTGGATAATATCTAGGTTTTTAACTTCTTCACCGCTTAACCATCTAAAGTTACGAATAGGCAAATATTGCGTCATTCCGAATCCATATATATTGTTCAAATCGTAATACATAATGTATTTCGATGGTTTAGATGAATCATATTGCTCCAGAAACTTATTGTTTGCTTTACTATATCGATTAGATATCATAGACATACCACCCCTTATACGCTCTTCAATAAAAAGGTGGATATCAATATCTGTTAAAAGTTCCAGTTCCACCCCCGTCATTAACAAACATGCTTGCCAAGCAAATCATGGTGCTGTGTACGTATGTAAGCAGTCTATGTGGTAAGAGGCTAGTGATAAAGAACGAAAATGTTCAAAAACATCTGACAACAGCAGCACATCACTAAACATGTATAGATCATGATATTCTCCAATGTTCTTAATCTGAAACTTAGTCCAGACCTTTTTTGCATATTCATAATCTTCCAAAGATACGTCCTCCTCTGTAAGACTGTTAAAAAACAACACTGTTCAGGGAGTTTCGTCTCCTCAAATTTTTTTTCATTGTCAAGATAATCATACGGATAGACACCTTTCCTTAGAAGGAGGTCACCTTGATCATCAGAAAAATTTTGTTTCATTATTTTAAAATGGTCTCTATCTTCTTTCATTAGGTTCTGCACAAGCTTTTCTAACGATGTATTTAAAAACTTGAATGAATCTACGAAATGTAAATTTCCTAGTGAAAAAGAAATATACTGCTCTGTGTTTGAGGGTATACATCCAATGGTTCTATCTTTAATCTTTCCAATTTCCTGCATTACTAAATGAGAATCGTAACCTAGCAGTTTATGAAAGACTACTGGTATTTTCGGGGTAAATCTAAAGGTCAGATTGCAGTTATTATGTGCAGCTCCACGGTATGATGAAGATAAGGATAAGGATAAGGTGTGGACCTTGGGGAAGCTTTTTTTTTATTTGTTTGGAGGTTTAACGACCACCGTGAGCAACTCAATGGGCTATAAGCAGTCGCCCGTCCCTAATTTATTGTCACTGGTTCCAGGGAAGGGAGAGAGTCAGTGCCATAAGACAAACACAACATCCATGCCTGACCGGGATTCGAACCCGGACCCCTTACGGACGAATGATCAGAGGCCAGCGCCTTAGACCACTGCGCCACCGGGGCGGCGGAAGCTTTTTCACGAAACATTCAAAGTCTGCGTATATCGTATACGGAATTTTCAACTTCATATAATAGTTCTCAAACTTCATGAATTTATTATGCTCCGCAGAAAGTCTTACTTTCTGAACCCCATGGATGCTACAAAGATTTTTGTGCCCCTCACAGAGAGATTCAGTACTAAACCCATGTAAACAAAATGGACAAAAATATTTGCGTCCGTTATGTTTTGTTATGAAATGGAGCAGACGGTTAAGGTCTTTTATGAGACAATAATGTTGTGTGTGATCATTGAATATAAAAAGAAGATTAACATGTCTTGAAAACTTTTCTTTGGTGATGTATAGGGGGAAAATAAGGTTAGATGTAAATGTTTTTACGGTGAAAACAAGATTGAGGAAGTAAATAAAAAATTAAAGTTCTGTGCAAACCGAGTGTAAGGTTGTAGTGTCATCAAGGTTTAAACGTTGGAGACCTTTCTTGTGTCCACGGACAAAGAACTACATCAGAAATGTAATGTTACATATCGGGGCATCTACATAATTTAGCACTAGCTTCAGCGGTTAATTTCCTGCACCAGGTCCTGAAAAAATTCAGAAATAAGTAATCTTCTTAAATGTGTTGTACAAGCATAACTATCTGCGGAATAGCATGACGCACTTGTTGACATGATTTGTGATGGTTCATTGAAAGCATTTTTCAAAGAACACACAGTGCACCAATTCTGGTTGAAGAATTTCCTGATTATAGGAAGTCAAGTGAAAAAGATTTAAAAATGTACTAAACTTTTGTTCCACATATCTTTATGAATCAATTTTTTTGGCATTTTGTTTCATTATAAAACAAAACTTAGAAATTGTTTCTATGTTAATGCAAATTTTAATCTAAGTTAAGGAAAATTCGAACTGAATGTGGAAGTCATTGCACATGACAATACGTGGCATGATTTCTCCCATTAGTTTTAGGTTGAGTAACTGCTGCACTTGTCGTGTTGTGTTCATTTGTGATAAATGACTAAATGACGGTAAATTTTGTCTTTTTTTTACTAACTAAATCTAAAAATTTGGTTATAAAATAAAATAAAAATTAAAGATGTTTCGTGATAAAATAACAAAATTCAATGGTCTGTTCTTTTTCACACATAAAATCAATTGTTTATTAAGAGCTACCAAAATATTCTTCAAAAATCTTTGAACAGGAAACGACCATACACGTATCAAACTTTTCAAAAGTAGTGGTTCATGGATTGCTTTTTGAAATGTAGGTGATTCTCAGTCCTTAGCAAATTGGGAACATTGTTCTAATCAATATAATAAAGCAATCTGTTTGTGCACGAAAATGTATAGAAATTAAAACGAAAAAAATATACTAAGCAATATAATGTGGCAAATGAATTCGTGATTTTCTGAATTTTTTCCTTTACTACTTCAGAAAATATTACGATCAACATGTGTAAAATCGGGAAATAAATATGGTAGAAACTTTGACTGATGATCGGTAAAGCACAAAAACGAAATTTCTGCACCTAATGACAGATTATTATACAGTAACGTACATTGAAATTTGCGCACCAAGAACGAAGCATCGGATTGAACTGAAATATTATGCATATAATGATACAGAAGAATGATACACATGATGCCAAAAACAGCGGTGTACAGAGGAATCTGTGACATGCACTACGGTTAACTTCAACAGCGCGTCGTACAGCCTCGTGCAACGAAACATGCTGCAATACGGTCCAGCATGGAGACGAACAGACGCCTGATGTTTTTCTGCGGCAGACGTATCCACACGTGTTGGACAATGTGCTCCAAAACCCGGACCCTGGGGTACGGCGCCACCTGGCTTTTCAACTGGTCTTACACATGCTCGATAAGGGACATGTCCGGGGAGCGTGCAGGGCATGGAAGTATCTGGGCATGACGTAGGCAGCCTTGGATAACCCGAGCGTTGTACGGGCGGGTATTATTCTGCTGGCTGGTATAGCGCACCTGGAAAGCCGGCGATGTTTGCGTGTTAATGGCAACACTCGTAAGTAGGTGCTGGAATAGCAGATTCGCTTTCGCGAGGCATCCCGAAATGGTTCGTGGGCACACAGGCAGGAGCCGTTACATCAGCCTGTATAATGGACCGGGTCCCGGTTGGATCCGTTGGTGCCTGGCGCACGATCTCTCGATCCTCTTTACCAGCGGTCCTCCTGCTCCGTCCGGAGCGGCTCTGCCTTGTAGCAGTGCGGTCATGTGTTCACTACCCTCAACACGGTGGGATGGTATGGTCATGGTCAAAACAATCCACGTGGCGGGCTATACGACGAGCTGAATGTCCTGCAGTTTTCAGCCCGATGATCAGGTGACTCTCAAAGTCCATAATTTGCGTAAATCGTGGTCTCTGGTGTTTACCTGTCATTCAAATCTTTATTCTTGCTTTCGTCTGCCGGTGCTTTTCGCTTTCATGAGGTATCGACTACAGTCCTGTTTGTCAGGCTGTCGGTTCAAGCTTGCAGCGCCACCACAGGATGTGCGGTCATGCTTAGTCGCATCAAACATGAATCATTTTCTTACCAGCACGTAATCTAGCTATTTGCAAAGTTTTGATGTTGTAGCATGCTTTATTCTAGTTGCGTAAATTTTATTGCCCGTGAGTGTATAAGTCAAAACACGCAACGCTGATTGAAAAAAATGTGAGTGGTACTGATAAATATAAATCGTGAATATATAGAAACGAAAAACGTGATTCAATGTCCTCAGAATTCGAATTATATAAGATTTAATTTAAAATTTCTCCAGATTATTTGTTAGCCATTTTTACCAGGTTCCCTTGCCACATTACATGGCAACGATTTGTTATAAAGAATCTGTTTCAGTGCTTCAATGTATTTAAAACTAAGAGATTATAGTTATACTTTGGTGCTTTGAACACTGCTGGCCACCCAAAATGCAACACCAAGAAGGAAGCATCCGATTGGCCTGAAATTCGCAGCATCCGTCGCCCGCGAGAGGACTTGCAAACGATTAGCTTCGCAGGACATATGCAAATCATGTGCGCCCGGCACGCCACCGAGAACACTATACGAAGGGTGCACAGAAGGCGGGGTGTAAGTAGTTCAAGAGTGTTGTACTGCCGGACCCGTGCGTGGGAACCTTCCTGATGCCTCGTCGCAGATTACGGCAGTCATTCCAGCACGTTTCGGAGCTCGACAGAAGACGAAGAGTGGCTTATAGCGACAACGGTTTATCGTACCTAGATATCGGCTCCCGTGTGAGACGATATCCAGCCACAGTGAGGCGAGTATGGATTCGGTGGGTGCAGGAGGGACGGACGGACCAACGTGAACGATTGCCGCAGTAGCGGCACATCACTAAACGACAGGTCCGGCATGTTGTGCGGCGGCCATTGACTGCTCGCACCGCCACATCACGAACGTTAGCGAAGGAATTGGGGTGTGTTACGCAAGAACGTGTGTCAGCACGTACCGTTTGACGTCGTCTGCAGGAGCGGGGACTTGTCGCACGCTGCCCATTTCTCCGATTGCCATTGACGTAACACCACCTGCGAGTGCGGCGGCAGTGGGCCGTTGAACGCCGCACCACGACTACGGAATGGCACAACATTTTCTTCTCCGACGAATACCGCATCTGCCTGCAGCACCACGATGGTCGGATCCGCGTGCGGCGATTCCGCGGCGAGAGACTGTATGACACCTGCATTATGCATCGCCATACTGGTCTGTCGCCTGGCTTTATGGTTTGGGGCGCAATTGGATATGACACACGCACCCCTCTGGTACGCATCGCCGGTACACTCTACAACCACCGCTACATCTCCGACGTTTTGGAGCCTGTAGTCCTCCCTTACTTGCAATACCTGCCTGCGGCCACGTTTCAATAGGACAATGCGCGCCCGCACGTAGCACGCATCGTGCAACAATTCTTCACGGCCCACCAGGTGTCACTGCTGCCGTGGCCTGCCTGTTCTCCCGATATGTCGCCCATCTAACACATATGGTCGCCGATCGGAACTGAGTGGCCCGGCAAGCACCACCCGAGGCTACGCCTGATGAACTGTGGCAAGGTGTGGAAGCAGCCTGGAGCGACATACCCCAGACCCACATCCAAAGCCTCTTTCGTTCGATGCCGCGGCGTGTAGCGGCCGTTATTGCCAGCCATGGGGGCCACACGAACTATTGATGTCTGCGTGTTTCGCAAGTCGCACTGGCCTGTAAGCTCAATCGTTTCATCTTTGTATCTGTTGTTATGTGTCCAGTAAATCTGGCTTTGCTATCTCGTGTCTCTCTTGGTGTCGCATTTTGGGTGGCCAGCAGTGTAATTATTATTTACTCTGGTTATTCTCCCTGTGGTGAGACTTTTGATGTATTGGCAACGAAGCGTTCGCACCTTCTTCTTGTCAGTTTGTGTGACTTAATTATTCATTTTACGCTGTAACTTTTTGAAAATGTTACTTTCGTTAAAATATACTTTATGATGTGTATGTCTTGGTGAAAATATGATGTTATTTGTAAAAACGAATTTATGGAAATAGTTACGCTTTTTAAGATTTGTAATATTTATGCTTTTGAAATGCTGCAATTTGTTTAGGTAATTTGGGGACATTGCATGCTGCGTGCAACCGTTGATTTCTATGATAAAACAGCCTGAGTTCATTAATTTTGTTTGCACATTTATATTGCCATTGGTATTATTTTATTGTTGGACATTTGTTGTTTATTATGATTGTAGATGTAGTCCCGGGTGTGTATGGACTAAATTCTGTTTTGTTGTAGTGTGGCATGAAACTGTAGTTAAATAAAATAAAATAAATAAATTTCGGAAATTTCAATGTTTAAATTAATATGATTTATATGACTAAGGTACATAAATTAATGTGCGAAATAATAATATAAATTGTGTTTATTCACCATAAACCTCAGTTATAATTAACCTCCAAATAATTATCACTTTATTTGCAGCATTTAATTTTGAAAATAATAATTATATAGCTCAAACACTTTCTTCACCGTACGTAAAAAGGTTTACCCTCAAATGAATACGAGAGTGGTCGATGGCGTTTTATTTTTGAGTGTACGTTTCTCAAATGGACATAGTAGTACAAAAAGTTCTGTTGCGAAACCACAATGTTTCGTAACATGGATACCTAAACAAAAATGATTTTATATGTAGCAAATTTAGATTTCATGCGTGTTCCTCTGATTGTAGATTTTTTCCCGTTTTTAATATCTTTGCATGCGGTCTACATATTTAATGAGCTAGCATAGGTTAAGGACTAAGTCCAAGCACTAAATCATTTTACATTTTAATAAATGAAACTGATTCACGATCGTTTCGTTTGAGAAGTGAAAATCCCTAGATGAACTGCAATATACACCTTGGTGATCTCAGAAACCCCTGTCCCCCACTTGCCGAAAGAAATGGGTTTCAGGTTTTTCTTGCAGACCCCTCTGGTCAGACTTTCTTCCACCATTCAACAAACTGGAAGAGTTTTCAAGAATTTGAAACTCTTATTCATACTAATCATACTGTGCCCAGTGCGTCACACGCTTCAATCTGATAGCCCCTGTCCTACATATTTTCACTATTTTATTCCTTCAACATAATAGCTAGAGAAAAATATGGTATCAATTCATTGGTCATTTACCCATTGTCGAAGTACGGTACATGTCTTAAAAGATACAAAGAAACGGATTTTTTTCCTCGCTATTTCTTCTCATGTGTTCACTATTGGCTGGGTTGAAATGGTCACAAGCATATTCTCAAAGAAGTGACTCTTATTGAAATACTATTCCCATTTCCGCTTGAATTTCCACTCAAAAAATACTAAAATAATTGTCATAAATCCCATGATAGACACTAAAGGTAACTATCCCATGCAATATTTATGTATAATATAATTTCTCAGGAAATTATACTTTAAAACAACTTTCTAAAAAAACATTGTTTTCAACAAAAATTAATTTCTTTTAAAATTTTTAAGTTACTTTAATATCGCTGCTGTGCAATACAGGTCACTAGAATAATCTGTTATATGAAACAATATAAATGAATGCCTTCTAAAAGGCGAAATGAGTCAGTTATAGAAAGGTACATGTGAGAAAAGTTGTTGCTGATCAAGAAATATAACAACATTTTATGAAAATCTAACTGAAAGCATATGCAGTGTTATTGATGTCATTGCCAAATAAAGTTAATAAATTTGTATTCGAATTAAAAAAATAATTAATGTTTGAAAAATGTCAGTATTATGGCAGAGTATTAGAAGTACGCTACAAAAAAAATGTGTGCAGTACTGAGAAATAAAGTGCAACATATATGATATTCTTGCATGTTCGTTTTCTTATTTTCCTAATATTCCCTAGTAAGTGAAACCACATGACATTCTGTGACAGTGATGAGGAACTCTTTGTTAAATAAATAGCAGTTGTACATAACATTTAAAAAACTGATATTAAACAACGTGTTGTACAACTTTACATAAAGTTTTAAGTAAATATATTTATGGAGTTTCATATAAAGTGGTATATAACTTTTTAAGTCTTATATAAGTTTGAAATTTGGTGATTTTACACGAATCCAAAAATTACCAAATTTCTGAATTACTCGGATCCTTCCTTTGTGAGTAACAAATTTGTAAATGCTGTTTGGGAGCACAGTTTAACCTGAATTCCTGCAGAACAACCAGAAAATGCAATGTCTTCTGTTTCCTGGCAGACTCTACATAAGTGGTCTTCGCTTTACTTCATCTTATGAAGAAATTGACGCTTCATTCAGGAAATTATAAAAAAACTCCTTTCTAGCACCAAGCAAATACTCTTTGCGGCTTCGCCGACAACCATTTCTTGGTGCTTGAGGGGAGAGAGAGACCCATACCAACCGGGGATTGGCTTTCTTCTTTTTTTCTACTACCTTCCACAGTTGGCTGGTTCAAATTCATAGGTAGGCTTCTCGTAATTTTTTTCGTTCTATTAGGTTTTGTCTTCTCTTTATCTGCGAGATCTTTGCTGATTTCTTCGGAATAAATATGTAGGGGTTGCACAAAGCTTTTCTGTTAGCACCTTTTTTCAGCCCGATGTAATTAATACATTTTTTTGGCATTTTTTTATGGGGACTGTGTTTACCTTTTTTGGGGGGAGATGGGGTTTGTATTATAAATAACAAAGTCCAATACATTGAATTACATTACATTAAATCACATATGTATTCAAAATGGAGGGTTCAAAACTCTAAAATGCGATTTGTTGACACTGAATTTTTGAAACAAATCTATCCTTACTTCATTTTACTACGATGTGTTGCACAAAGACTTATATGTACATTTAACCAAGTCAAATTAAAAAGGTTTTTCAAATATTTTAAATTTCATATTTGCTCATAGCAGTACAACTCTTTTTTGTATTTAGTAGGGAGTGAAAAATGTTATCACTTAAAATTTGACTGCGGATATTATTCGTTATAAGGTTCTGTTCGAATGATTTGAACACACGGTATGCGAGAGCGGATTTTGCTCTTTGTGATAATCCTCGTGATTTAATTTCTTTTGAAGAATGTATAATTAGTGTTCCCGCATAACTCAGGCAAAAATTGTCTCTTGCTAATCAAACGAGTGAATGTAAACCGAAGATCTTTACATGGCATACATAACACAATCCAGTGCGATTTCTATTTTTATTTTTAGCAAAATTGAATTTGTAGTGAATATACTGTACTTACAATGTGACAATGGTTTAGTTTTCATTGTAGTTTATTTGTTCAAATCTAAAGCTTATTTTATGTGATCGGAAATTGAAGGATTGCTTGTAGTTCACCCTATATTGCCTCTACTGTGGTATCTCAAATGCAGGTTTTATACCATTTTTAAATGACATTGGTATCTATTATAAAACCACGACACATCTTATAACACTTTTCTTCAAGTCTGGTTACAGACCTTCAGAGAAACACTGAAATATGATGTAAAATATTTCATTGCCACCCATGTTTTTTAGGTCTTATTTAGTCTCAACCTGTGCGAAAGTGTAACGTTGCAAAGTGTCATTCATCAAGCTGTCTTAGTTTTATAGTCAACAAAGAGAAAGGAGAAGTCTAAAAATTTCATAAAAGAGATCTCTGTGTATCAGAAGATTTCCAACAGTTTAATTCAATGTTTTTAAGTTAAAATAGAAACGTGACCAGTGAAATAACTAATGGAATCTTCAGCCAGAAATATACAAAATAAGAGATATCTCACTGCAATGTCAAAATATTTTCAGACGGTCCTGATCAAGAGGGATGGTATTATTTAGGAAACTGCAATAGGAAATTTAATTAAGATTAGCACAGACATTTTCATGGAGCAAAGCACGCTTTCAGACAGATGCATTTAAACATTCGAAGTATATGATAAAGCGATTTTGCATAAACTTGGAAGAAGTGCGTTATGAAGCTTAGTCAAAATCTTGTTTACACTACAAAATTTCTTGTGGTGGTTCTACATAGACCTGAAGTGGATTTGCGTTTCTATACCCTATTGGAGGTATTGTTTATTTCATCCAGGAGGAAATGTATGTTAATTGAAAGTGTATGCATGCGGGGACAATGTTCTATTAAAAATAGCCATTATGAGAAACACAAGCTAAAAATCGAAATTCAGTTCAAAATTTACGGAGCTACTGAAAAGAATTACGACGGTCCCCTCAAAACAGATGTAATTTCCATGTCTAAACGGTAACTGGGAAGCACAATTTCCCCTTCAGGAATGGGTGCAGTAAGAAAATAAATGCACTACACCATCAGATTCATTTGTGGAAGATATGAAAGTTTGGTTTATAGCATGATATTTTCCGTTCTTGCAACAAAAAAAACAATGATGAAATTATTTCAAGTTCATTTATTCTGCACGGGCATTTTGCATTATTCCGTGGAGGCGATGAGACGAAAAGTGAGAGGTTCCTTAGGTTTCTGGGCTACATCAAGAACTTCGGTTGATATAACAACCTTAATATAAATTATCCCCGATTATGAATTGGTGCTAAGACCACCAGCATATTATTTGACACCAATGTAAAAGCATATTATTGCACATATTTATAAACAAATGCCATGAAAAAAGAGAAATTTACGTTTTCTCCGTTTCCGTATAATGGGATTGAACCATGCTCTTCCTGACAACTCTAGTTTAAAGAACTCCTTATTTGGTATTTTGTTTTGTGTTTTGCTGAATCGGTTTTTTTTTGTTCTCATGTTTGAAAGGCTTTGAAGGAGTCTATAGTAGGTTTTTTGAATAGAAATGCGTAAAGTTTGGCTGGAGTGCACTTGAGAGCAATAAATACGATTTTTAAGTAAAACTTTTCATGATGGTTTGATAAATAAAACTGTTAATCAAAGCATCGCTTCAGTTCTTACTTATTTTTGCTTACGACATATTGACTGACGATATGTTTACATTTCTTGTTGCATACCTGATTCTTAATTTAATTTTATTTACGGAATGTTGAAAATATAGAAGACAAAGGTTTTATGTAAAAGCAATTATTTTATTAAGATATAAAAAATTGGTGGTATATATACATGTACTAGTTTATCACCACAAACTTATTGGAATACTTTTGGCACGATATATATTTGTGTTTGACATATAATAATTATCGTAGCTACAGTTGCATATACGATTCTGGAAACGCCACGATTGCTCCGCACTATGGCTCCTTGATGTTTATAGAGGTTGGAAAGAAAAGAGAATCGGGGTGCGTTCCACATTATTTTGTTCGTCAGCATTTGTGCAAAGTCCTTTGTTAAGAAGCAGCCCCGAAATTGCCTTCTTTTTTATGCAGGAATAAGAACCACTTTGTTTATAAGTGACTCCGATTATGGTGTTCGATTTCAGTTTCATGAAGCGAACGAGCAGAATAATAGATGAATCAATTGTTTTTTTAATTTACGAAATGTGTGCCGTCAAGAAATACGTGCAATACTAAAACATTAAGCTCCCCTTCGCAAAACAAAGTATTCCGTCCTAATAAATGGTTTTCGAGAAATCGTTTATGGAGCCGCCTGCTTATGTATATGGATTTTTCTGATCTATGACAAAATTAACCAAGATATGTAGAATCAATATGCGTTCTACATCTCTCTTCTCAATTTTTCCCGTAGCTTCTGCTACAATGGGATGCGAATCAAATTTTAATTATCTCCCTCCATATTTTTAAAGTTAAATCTTGTTGTAAATCGAATTCAAAAACCATTTACTAGTTTGTGTATCGTACATTTTCAGAAGTTTCATTGTTTTCGTTCAGCTTCTCGTCATATTATATTTTTACGTTTTCATGGCGCATACGTTTTCTGTTATACGTTATTTGCTGTCGTATCCACACATGTAAATGAAGAATTGGAAACAATGGATTATGACTATGGTTTATAATTTGAAATATAAACTATCTAACAATAAATTATAACTTTGCACAAAACTTGGCGCTTGTTGGAGCAAATATCACACAATGTAGGTGCTGTGTGGTTAGAATATATGTTTGCTTTGGCAGTTATACAGCAATTAAAAGCAGCTTTGTATTTTTTACCAATTGCATTCGGAAGATATATCGATTGGGGATATAGTTCAGCGCTCTGACCATACGGTATTCCTAACTAGCCTACAATATTGTGAAAACACAACGATCCAGCAGAGATGTCCCTTTTTTTGGTTTGGAACTGGAGGGGTCCATGCTGTTCGAAAAGAGGGAATACTTATTATCCTGTCCTCAGTAAAACGTTTTGATTGGTTGATTGATTGATTGTTTTATTTATTTATTTATTTTTTTGATTGGAGGTTTAACGACCACCGTGAGCAACTCAATGGGCTATAAGCAGTCGCCCGTCCCTAATTTAAGGCCACTGGTTTCAGGGAAAGGTGAGAGCCAGTGCCGTAGGACAGACACAACATACATGCCTCACCAGGATTCGAACCCGGATTTCTTTCAGACGAATGATCCGAGGCCATCGTTTAGACCACTGCGCCACCGGGGCGGCTAAAACGTTTTCATTCAGCTAACACGTCACTTGCGAGAACTGTAAATAAGGGCACCCAACTAACTGTGTGGGAAGAGGCGCGGATTTTAAATGGCACCCGGACAAGCAGCGCTACACATTTTACTGAAAACCTCCATATCTTCCACAAATCATCATTCTGTTGTAAAGATGAACTTCCGTCGTGTATAACTTTGCCCTGGAGAATGTGGATACGAAGAAGAAAAGGGAACCTGGTATGGAAGACTATAATGATATTACTTAAAATTATAATTTCATGACTTGGATTCCAGTCGGTTGACCACGTGAACTGATTGTACCAATCAGACTCACGTATACGGCAAACATGAGTATACAAGACAGACGTCCTCTGCTGCTTGCTCTATGCCAGAAGACGGACCAACAATTAGTCCGAAAGTATCCGCATTTTAGTTGCACTCTAATTATAACATTTAAGCTTTGCAGATGCTGCGAGCTCCATTTTGCCATTGGGTTAATTATCATGCATGGACGGTTAATTATCATTCCCAATTAGTAGAATGCAGGAAATGCACCTCATTTAATTTAAGGCATAAATTGAAACAGATCGAACGTTATATATGTTTGTTCTGATTTTTATGGCTTTAAAGAGAGATAATAGCTACGACTTCAAGCACTCTGAAAATATCGTACGCTGAGTATCTGGTGAAAACGGGCTTTTATTTTCGGTTCTCGATACTTCCACTTGTATTCTGTGGCTCATGTTGTAAGACCTAGCTTATTTATTCGCGTCTACAATATTAATTCCGATACAATTCTATGCAGTTTGCTATCTGTTGCATATAAAATAAGAAAACTATGACAAATTTCTTGTAATTACCCATATTTTCAGGATTTCGTCTCCTTCGAGTAGTAGTAGCGATATTCATATCCGTTTTCTGTTAGAATGAAACTAAGGACACACGTCATATCAAAGGGAATACGCCGATTTTCAAAACATTTTGCAGCACTTTCCGTGCGGAGCCAACAGTTTTGGTATTTCATTTTTGTGACTTGTTGCTATTGAGTTGCACTAATCTCTGTAATACTCTTATCTATTTCATCTTTTTATGGCCTTCCGAACATATATGAACTATAAATAAAACCATTTATTTTCATCATGACATGCAAGTTATTTCCTCCCATAATCGTTCTTCCATATACCCCTGAAAGTCCACATTTTACTCAAATTTCACCCCACTAATACAGGAGACAATACTTTGCGTAGAACATTCACGAAACTGACAGGACACACTGGAAGGATTGCCACGTGGCAATTTGCAGATCTTTAAAATTCCATTTGTCCGGTGTCCATCTTTGCTATGATGTTAATTTGGTTTTTAAAATAATGCACCGGAGTGAAAAATTAAAAGATAATCAATAAACATTGACAAAACTCGTGTTTCACTTGACACAATCGAATGCAAATCGGAGAAAACGTCAGTCAAGGCATGCTTCACTCAAACCAGAGCTTAAACGTTGCCTGCACTATTAACAATATGTAATTGGGGACGCTTTAGCCGAGAGCGCATCAACATGTTTGCGAAACTTTCGCTCGCTCGATTTCGGATCTCCAGCCCCCTCTTAGGACGCTTCAGGAGCTATAGTACGGACGCACAAGGCACAGTAGAACATAATCCCGCAAAGCCTGATCGAAAATCTCCTAAACCGAACTTTTATTTAATTTTCTCCTTGAATTCCTAAATTAGTTTTTGCCCGTTATATCACATATATCATTGCGCTCTTTTTTTCCTTTTAGGTCGCAAAGTGTGTTACAGTCAAAAATTGTGTGCTGATGACAAATCATGCCTTTATTTGGAAAACAATTAGTATTGCGGAAGTTTTTACCGATCATCTTTTGATTTTTCACTAACCGTGTGATAGATACGGTTTGCTTTGCTAAACGAAAATCGGTAAGATGTATTTTTACACAGTTATTAAACTGTAGTTGCGATTAATAAGCTAAGTGAGCAGTGCTGAGAAATGAATGGAATTATACTGGGAAAAATATCTTTTATTTGTCTTAGGAGAAAATATGGATACTAAAAATCCACTTGGAGTACAATTTTTTTCAAGAAATTATTCTTTTGCGAAATACAGGAAAACGACTGAGACAATTAGCACTTTTGTACTTCAGATATTACAACTACAAGACTTTACTTTTGCCTCCACATTGGATTACAAAATAAGCAATGTGCTGTGGGGATGCGGTATGTTGTGCCACATAATTTGTTTTTGTTTCCGTGTGCAAAAGTAATTTTAATGTCTGATTGTTCAAGATTTTATCGTATTCTACAATGATTTTGATATATTTATTTTGCAATGAAAATTTTCCTACTTGGGATAATGCTGACTTATTTTTTACGGGTTCGGAGATAATAATTCTTATTCTAATTTAAAGAGATTTACATACTTTTCGAAATTTAGCAAATAACCTATGACTAACGAACGTTTATCATCTACGGAGATGTAAATGATGTGAATAATCATATTTTTCACATGAAATTCTCTCAGTGTTTGCTTTTACCACATATGTAACTCTTTCTTGAGCTAGTATAATTACACTAGTTACTCGATTTATTGGCGTAATAATATATAAACCAATATTTCCAAAATGTCGCACATCAACTAGATAGCTTTTTCAAGGAAGATAGACAGAAAATAAAAAGGACCTCTTAAAAAATATTTGCGGAAGCTTGGAAAAGTTGTTTATGTACCCTTATGCCAATAAATCGGATGTTTTGGTCAAGAAGTCTCCATCCAGGTACCTCAGCACTAGTGTCCACTACAAACCTACCTATGTTCCTAATGTCATACTGCCTTCCTCATCGTGAACCAAGGAGAGAAAGCTAGCACTTTTCCGACACAGGGCTAGGCGAGCTTTTACCCACTCATCAGACAACGCCGCACTCCACGCCGAGCTTTACACCCTAAGATCTTTAGCCTTTTCTGCAGGACACTCACCTAGCATGGTAGATCAGATCATTCACCAGACAAAGTCTAAACTCGCATCCCGTGGCACCATATGCCCCACCCAAAAGCTACAATATATAGGCTCATGCCAGTATGTACCAGGCTTCACATATTTCCTAAAAAATTCCCTAAAAAAACTTGGTTTCGGCATAGGGATTACCGCACCTAGGACAATAGCATCTTGTCTCGCATCAACAAAAAACGGCGGCGTGGACCTGGAAGATGCGGGAGTATACACTATACCCCTCTTGTACCCGGACGGAACAAACAAGAACTATGTGGGCATGACCAAGAGGTCTCTGAGGCTAAGACTCCAGGAACATTAAAGAGATGTCAAAAGAGGACTTCTCACTACGGCACTAGCGCGTGAAGTAGCCAACAACTCTGCAACACCTCTTTGGGGACAAATAAAGAAAATAGCACGATACACAACCGCCAGAGCCACCCTCCTCAGAGAAACTATAGAAATCCTATCCAGTCACGGGATATGTAACGAGGAAACTTCAATGGACCTCCCACATGTATGGCGCACGCTCATTAATACGCGCGCTCCTAATCACACATCTCGAGTATGACGCGCACGTTCTGTAATAACTATAACAAACTTCTATTTTTGAATTCATAACTGAAACTCTGTTTTTTGTTTGTTTTTGTTTTTGCATTGGAATACGTATGCCTGAAGAAGCCACCCGTGGTGGTGAAAGCTAGCGTGTTTGTACTAGTGTTTCTAATACTACACCAATAAAACGGATTTCAGCGTTTTTAGACATTTTCAGTTGCTCGTTTCTTTTACTGTGTTTATGGGTATTGGCATTAAGAACTCTTCCCTGCTGATTTTGACTCAATTCATTGCGGGGTGTTTATAGATTAATATATATATATATATATATATTGTAGCTTATAATTAAAGTACGACAGTCATTAGAATCTACATGTGAAGAGCATTGGTATCCACGCTCGTAAAATATTCGCTTTTTTGTGCATTTTAACGGGGTTTTTTTTCATTTTCTCTCACATTTATTCCTTTTTTTTGTGTGTTTTTTTGCAGATTCTGCATGTGCAGTGTAAACTATAATATAATCTCAACATTGAACACAGCACATAGGTAAATGTTTAAATCAGTAAATTAATATGCTGCCAATAGAGCAGCCGCATTCCCCATCTCAGATGATCTCTGCGCAACTCCACGGTTAAAGGTGGCAGTGTGTACAAGTGTTTATTAAATGCTAAGAGCACGTTCAAATGACCATCGGGTATTTTTTCGTGTGTGTGTTTCTGTGCCTTTTCGGTATATTTGGATGTACTGTAGGTAAATTCAGGCATCCATGCCCAATCGCGACACGGGCTTTGTGGGAACATTTCAACAAATATTTAATTCTCTTGTTATATGTTCTAGGTTGTCAACGCAAGTAAAAAAACGCTTGGCTAGCCACACAGGAGCGGTGTAAAATTCTTACAAAATTTTCCTTATTTTCTCTCTCTCTTTCTCTTTTTTCTTTGGTGTGGATATCTGTGTGCGTTATTGCACGCGATACCTCAGTTGGTGCTGGGTCTACATAAACCTGTGAGGTCAAACAGTATTATGCCCAACTATCTATAATTTTTAGGCTGATTACTTCTTTAAAAGCTGAAAAAAGTGCTCATTACAGGCTTTGGAAATTAGAAATGTTGGAGATGAGGCGGCTACGTTTCTATCGCCACTGAACTTACAAAAGAACTATTGTGTTCGACGTGTGAGGTAACGATTTTACAATCTCCATTTGTAGAGTCTATTGTGTAGCACTCTTAGCGAGATTAAAGTTGCTTCCAATAATTTAGTTCCTCATAACTCTAGACGATAACACCATACCTCTCCGAAGAATGTGTCTTCACTGAGCGGATGAATTTGTTTGCGTTTCATCTTACCGGTGATTTCAACAGACTGCTTCTTCGCCAATGAAAACAAAATTCATTAATGCACCTCTTACCTTAACTGACACGTTGTCTCATATCCGTTCCGACCTCGCCAACAAATCGATTTCATTAAAAGCTTTTCCTATTCAGTCATTTTAGAGGAGAACGCAACACACCCTACATAACAGTTCCGTCAATAGCACCAATCAGATGACAGGATTATTCTCTCTAGTAAATCTCTGGGAATTAATATCAAACCTAATGTTCCCCAAACCCTGATAGTGCTATAGTCTTCGGGTACTCGTCTAAGAGAAAGTTGGACCTAATATATACACGTAAGTGCTAAAATATTGCGTAATCACTAAAATATTACGTAATCACTAAAATATTAAACGCACTCAGTTTTGAATTCATCCGAAAAGAAAAATAATAACAGTTCTTCAAATTCTCTTTTCGCGTAATTTTCTTTCCTTTGAAAAATAAGAATTTGAGTAAAAGATTGATGCTGCTTGAAAACACTGACCTTAACTGACAAAATATGTTTTAGACAATGTATTAAAAATTAGTATAAAGTTCTTACAAAACTTCAGCTAAGCAGCTGATTTTAAATGTTGAGATCAATAGAAATTGTGAAAACTGGTTTTTTTCAACCTACATACTAAATACTATCTGACTGCATTATGCAGTACCAAAGATGTTTTGTGAGGATATTATCAAACTTTATATAAATTACAGTAGTGATGGGCTCCAAAGATATGATGTTCAAGCGCATAAATGACGCCCCTGCGTAAGTTTTATCAGAGATGTCAGCAAACTAAGTCAAAGATTCTGCTTTAAGTAAAACGCGTATGGATTTCGTACAAGAAATTGAAGAACTAATTTTATATTATTGAAAAGGAATGCAATTTTTTTTATTAGAACGAAACAAGTCCTAAAAAGTGTTTCCACTTAAAGGAAAGATATTACATTTAACTTTATTTACATCGCAAGGGTATTCTGTCGGCACGTTTCATTTCTGGAAATTTGGCATTTGCGAAAAAATATATCTCAGCCTGGGGTGATCAATCACAGCTGAAAATAGTCGCTCATGTCTTCATTTATGTTGCAAATATACTTACTGTGTTCTCTTTATACCAATTATTGCGTATAAAGAAAAGAACATAATTCATGTCCATTTAAACTGAAGTGCGAATTTATGCACGTAAATACTATTTTATTAATACACGTATTCTTCGGAAAGACGAAAGTAATCATCTCTTGTGATAGCGCTCTAATGAAACCAGGTGAGAACTCAGTACAAACAACAATAAATCAAACTCTTCCTAACAGAAATGCCGCAGTTTCAACAAATCGAGAAAGACATATCGTTGCATATAATTTCAAATTCATGAATTTTATGAACATATGTTTAATACTGGTTTGGAATCACCATTTTTGGTTTCAGGAGTTAGACTAAGACTCTACCGAGCTATACAAAAACGAAAAAACAAGAAGTTCAATTAACAAAAAAAAAAAAAAAAAAAGACTTATTATGTGAGGAAAGAAATCTATTTTAGATAAGCTCAACTTTGCTATATAAACGAAGAACATGACGAAAAACTGATTTGGAAATTTCAATGCAAATGAATTCGATATGTTTCATAAACTTTCAACAATTTCAGATATTACGAGAGTAAAGCTACGGAACGCGAAAATTTACCTCTCTTTTAAAGGTCATGTGCAACACATTTAAGCTACTGATTTGCACAACACTTGTACGCGACTTAGAAATGAAGCACACACAAAATCGCCAATGTGAAACAGAGTATAACTTACAAGAGCTGCTATTCGTTATACACTACAGGGGTAGAAAATAAAACGCCTCCTTTGTAGTATCAAATCCGTCAAAATGACTTTCCCATTGGATACTGAATTTCGCTAAATGTGAAGAACCTTTATGTTAACAGTCAAGATCATTAAGATTTCACAGCGGATTTCTTTTCTCCGATCTTTAAAAGTCATCATCGCTAGACGGTTTATATAATACGCTGATCTGCGCAACACCGAACGTGTTTGAAATCCCATTTAATACGTTTTGGTAAGCGGAAGTGTCCAATTGTTAAACAGATTTTAATAAAAAGTAAGGGCTCCTTAGACGATCATATTAAAGAACTCATGGTCATGGTAGCTTAAAGTCCATATCTTCTGGTAGTGAACAAGGGAGATATATCTGTAAAGCAAGCAGGGAATCCAGCGAAAAATGGCGGTTTAATCAGTCAGTTGATCAGTGAACAACATTCGTTTTACGGGTAAATATTGCAGCATTATGGTAATGTAAGCCACGGAAAAAACCAGCACTACCGCAAATGTGTTACGTTAAAAACATTATTGAAGAATTATAACTCTGCAGAAACTTACTGTGTTGTTCTGTAGGCATACTATTCAGAGACTTTTTTAAATATGTGACGACTGTTCGCAGCAGCAGCGTTAAAAATTGATGTAGCTAAATGTTTTAATTATTCTGATAAACAGAGTCCGAAAAAGATACTTGTTTGCAGTAGAACACCGAAAGTAATCTTTATCGAGCTCCAGAAAAACTTTTTACAGTTATTGGCCTTTGCTCTTTTATTCATGTAGACTCGATAATCATCCCTTTCAACACGCTGCATTAAAATTAACATTAAAAATGCTTCAACCGCCGGAATTCATACCTGGAGGATTTCTGCATCCAATCCTGAGAGCTTTGGAAAACACAGGCATAAGCGTAATTGATTTGAATACCAACTACAGAAAAAGCTGCGGTCAAAATATATTAACTAGAGTATGTCAATATTTGCATTATATTTTTGTTATATACTCTTTTAGTGTCAGATTTTATTTCCTCAAAAACAAAGCTTCACCAGCAGCTTTCCTATCAATTTTTGTCATTTTATTTTTCTCATGTGCCTCTTGGGTTTCATTGAGACTTAGACTCACTGCCTATAAAACAACAATTGACGATCTTCATTTGCTGAAGAAACGCATTTTATATTTATCAGGTTACAGCTGTCTTTCTCAATCTGGATGGATACGATTTGCTACACATTTAGTGTCTGTTTCCTCATATGTTACTGCCATGGGAATTTTATTGCAAATAACGATCTTCGAAGCAAAAGCTTCACTAGAATTAGAAGATTTTATTTTTGGCATAGAAACAGGAATTGGCCTTAAATACGTATTCACATTTCTGTTTATCAACTCGGATTATTACATCACCTGTGTATTGAACGCCTATATATTGTTACTGATATCTGCTTTGTGCGAAGAAACTATCAAAATCATTAACGTTTTGGAAACACACATAAAATCAGGACAGAGCAACACGTTTTCAACCAGCAGTTACTTTAATATATTACAGATTTACAAATCTCTGCAGCAGCATATCTGGAGCCTGAATTCAGTGACACAATTACCAGTGTTTTTGCCCTCTGTTCACAAATAGCGACAATTTTCTGTTATGTAACTGTCATGAAAAGTGTTTCCAGAAAAGAAATATCGTCAACCTGGATGTCGTACAGTACCTGGGTGACGATATCTGGTATCATAGTTGTTTTGTCGCTGATTTGTTTTGCGAGTCGCCTTCACGAGCGAAACCTCAGCTTAATGAAAAGCATTATGATGATGAATGAAGAACCATTACAGACAAATAATTTAAAGGAAAAGTTTGTTGTTCTCATGGGTTTGGTTTGTTCAGAAGATGCTGGGCTGACCTTCTTAAGGATGTTTCCAATTACCAGAAATATGTTACTCACATTAGTTGGCTTGCTTGTGACTTACACAGTGCTTCTTCTTCAATTTGCATGAAACAAATAACTCTCCGAATATCTGCGTCAGAAATAAGTTTCTGTAAGATATCCTAACTAAGGTTTTTTTTAATTAACAAAATTAATGAACTGCAAGCTCAAAGTATCATTTTAAAAACTGCTTTCAGTTTACGTAAAGTTGAACTGTACGAGGACTTCAGTTATTACGCTCATCAAAATTTTGTTCGTGAGTGTTCGAAATTTATGCAAATGCATTAGTTTTCTCTGCCGCAATCGATTACATTTCTTAAAGACTTGGAGGCAAGAAATAATTGCAATATATAATGATATTTCCAAGGAGTAAATTCTTTCATTCCTAAAAATGGTTGAACCACAACTGAAAATCAAACTATTTAACAGAGAGAATTCTGTAAGAATAATGGATCTACACCAGTGCTTTACAGTCTATTTTTCCTGACGGCCCGCTTCTGATGTTCTATTTTTCTTAACACCACCAATACCTAAAATTCAGAAGGTTATTAGGATTTTTTTTTTAAACTGAACCGTATTGTGAAAAATATTATATTCGTGCTAATGACTAAGTAATTTGCACATATTGTATTTTTTAAATGTGATTAGAATGAAAATGAAAAAAATATTTTTAATGGGATACTTCAGTTTACATCATCCAAACCAATTTTCGAATTAGGCTAAGATTTCCTCACATTTAGCCTTAGTTCGGTGTCCACATGCAATCTGTCCCGGATTTTGTTTTTGACGAAAGCAAGCACAGGAAACCCTTGCTCACAAAAATATGGCGTTGAACACAGAAATAAATCGATGGCCCTCTCTGCGAACACGGATTAAGCATACCGTGTTTTTATCTAAGTATCAGGAAGAGGAATTTTGAAAAGGTGTTTTTCTGTCAAGTATCACATGAAATTTCAATGAACTGTTCGTCTTCTCCATTTTCAACTCTGCTGGGAAAGCACCTTAATCAGAAAATGTATATCTGATACAGTCGTAAGAGTGAAAAATTTTCGAAGAAGGAAGCAGTGAAGCAATCAAGTTTTAGCAGTGATTTCTTACGTCCCTCAGCAGATTAGAATCCATGTGAAAGGAATTTCTCCCCAAGCCTACGAGGAATGATTCTTTTCGAAGAAACCTCGGAGAAGTGACAAGAAAGGAACGCCCCATTTTTCAGCAAATCTATCCACAAACCGAAGCTTGCATTTCATGGTGTTCACTTTGTCTTGAACAAGAAGGGGAGTGATGTTGTTTCCTTGCAGGCTTTTGTTGAGGTTATTCAGTAAACTTAAAATATATGCTAAGTATGCGAATCTACACAGCCATTGCTCATCAAAATATCTATCCCGAGTCCATATTTGTCTTTGAAATCAGCAAAAAATGTCTGCATTTCATGCCGCAGTTGAAGAACCCTGAACAACACGATTCCCATCGAAAGCCGCCGTACTTCTGTATGGTAGAAAAATTTCGTGGTCACTCCTTATTTCATCACATAATATTGAAAATAATCTCGTCCCAAGACCCTGGGATTTTATAAAATTTGTAATTTTAACAAATTCATCGAAAACAGTTTTTACTCTCACTGCCAAATCTTTGGCTTCTATATGTTTTCCATGTATTGTGCAGGGAGTGAAGTGGGATTGGGAAGCAAGGGATTCAAACGCCATTGTGTTTTCCTGCCGTAGAACATGTTCCGTCGGTTCAAACTCGCAAAATTTTATCCCAACCGATATCATTAGTACTTATGAAAGCATCAGTTATCATAAGATGTCCGCAAAAGTTGTCCTAGCAGTCAGTGGTTCACAGAATAAAAATATTTCACGTACCATCTCTTCATTTTCAAATCTGACGAAATACATAAACTGGGAAAAATTTGCTACATCTGTCGACTCATCAAACTGGAATTACTACGCTTCAGTTTTTCTTCACGTGTTCCTTAACACTGTCTGCCATTGAATCTTAGTGACACAGTATTATCAGATTGGTTATTGCATCAAGCTGTTTGGCGACGGATTCCGACAAAACTGAAAAGAAAAATGTCCTTCTCAGCTGGCAAAACTAAGTTGTCCACAATGGCGTGCGATTTTCCTTCATGTTCTAGTTTTAGACTTGCCTTCACTGACGCTTCAAGTACCTTTTCATTTGCAATCGAGAAAGACGATATTTTCCTCTTATTAAATTTACTTCACGTTCTTTTCTTTTCGCAGAAAAAAATTAAACACTTTTGTTTTGTACACACTTGCTTTCGAAGTGGCGCTGTCACACTTGCTTTCGAAGTGGCGCTGGAGGAGCGGTCTTTTCGTACAGTGGTTGAATAATATTGCAAAGATTTCACGCATTGGGGAATAATCTCAGTTCCCTCACTCGTATAAGTAAATCCATTTGATATATATGTGGGGTCATACTTCCGGTTCACGACCTTGCGGAGAAATACTTCCTGTTGACGACCTCTACTATATAGCAGCTAAGCCGAACTTCGTCTATAATTCGCTGTTTGATCGCTTGCACGGAATCACGTCTTGATTATTTACCAGCATTGTCTGTTCTTAGCTTCTTAGTAGGAGTACGTGATAACCATTTATCTATCACAACAAAACTTCAGTACATTGCACTGGGGAAGAGCAGAAAACTGACTGAATGACAGAGAGAGAGAGAGGAGCTTGCTTAAATACTATGAGAGAAGGATCAACGAACCAGTTCAATGTTCCAGAATTTCCAAGAACTGTCGAGAGTCTTATATTACCTTGGAATGTTCGAGCATTATCGAGAGATGTCTCGTTTTTCCTATTTCTGGAATGAGGACTTTTCTCTAAAAGTGAAAAACAACCTAGAATTTTGTGTGAGACGCCTGCAAACTGGGCCGCGCATCGGCACGCCGTTTCCTTCAGCGCAAAGCGTAGGAAATACTGCGGCTATACGTCATGGCCAGTAAGTATCTGGATCAGGAACTCATCTGATTCTACTCAACTCGTAGAGAATCACATGTAAAAAAACATTAGCAAACAAATTCAAAATAAAAAAGGAGATGATGTTGAAAGGAAATGTATGAAGCTTAATACGTATGCCATGACTTGCAAAAGCGTAACAACAACTTTTCGATATCAGAGTAGACGCTACCAAAATTTAATAAAAATGGAGGTACGTGTAAAAACTCTCCAATGAACTCAATAAATGAAAAATTATACGAAACCAATTAGTTTATCTTTATTAAATTGCAGTAATGTAGTAATTCTTATATCTCTCCCAGTTCCTTTTAAATTTTTGCATTACTTTTACCGTTGGACACATAAAATATGGAAAACTCCAACTGAAATAAATTGTGTTTCTCTAATTTCGAATTAATGCATACAGTACAATGGGACATACTGTTGAAAACCTTAAACTAGCTGTAATTCACGTTTATAATGTCTAAAAACATAACTAAGAAAACGTGAAAGACAAATAATATTGTTCAATATAACTGTTTCAAATGACTTTCCCTTTTTCAGGCATTTTTACATTCATTTTCCGCAAACGTGTCTACAAGAGATAATTTGTACTGAAAATACTTTCACAATCATGTATTTGTGAAAACTACAGTGCCGGTTATTCTAACAAAATGTATCGAAAATATTCCTATAAGATGGTTTATGGCAAAACTTGTGATGGAAAAGAAATTTTCATATGCCGTTTTAAAAACGCACATACCGAAAAACGTTTCAACTGTCTAAAAAAGGTGATAATATTTAAAGAAGGCACCTTTCTTTAATTTTATCACAGCTAATAGCATAAAAGGGGGAAATATTGATAAGATAGCTATTCAGAACGTAATGTAGAAGACCAAAGAAATATACAGCCAATCGCATGCCAACGATACATATAACTCCTTGTTACGGAAACTTAAAGAGTAAATAAAAAGGATTTCCCAAAACAAGTAGATGTGCAATGAGCCCCTAATTGTCTCTTAGGATCAGATACATGGTAAACTAGCTGTATATTGAATGTGGCTTTGCATGTTCTAGTGGGACGCTGTTTATTATTTTTAGCGTTTATGAGCTTTAAAGGAATTCAAAACGTTGCTTCTACCGATATTATGAACATCGGAGATGAATGCTGCTACCGATGACAGCAGTTGGCGGACAACTTTTTTATTTCATTTTATGCAGCATACAAGTTCGCATTTCCCTTGTTGTTACGTCTAGGATTTTACGCTGCACAAAAGCCACATACGGCGTAGCAGCTACAGCATAACATACATTTCCACAACTGACTTGCTGCTAAGGTAGTGAACTGTGATCGTGCAACATTGAATGTTCCAGAGCCCTGTAGTATGGAAAATATTACTATTCATCATAGTCGGTAATGTTTACCAGGTCACTATATAAGTCATAGCCGTGGTACATATATATATATAATCATGCAACATACTGGTATATTGTTTTATATTTACATATGAATTGGTTGTGCCTTTTATTAAAACTACACTGCACAAAAAAATTCTGATACATTACATCAGTTATCAACTTCCTGTGCAAATAAGAGTGCACAGTACTTTATACGAAAAGATAATTATATAACTTTTTAACAACATAAGATTTGTGTTACAGTTGCATCCAAATAGAAATCTCGAACGAGTTTGAAAGAGCGAAAACAACTGTGCAAGTAGTTTCGCAAGTTTTTGTTTCTGTAGACAAAAACTGATTATTTGTTTTCTGAATTTCACATGGCCTTTTTACAAAGACTGCGATGAATAAGATGATGTGTGCACGAAACATAGATTATTGGAAGCCTTCTTCATGGATAGCCTCTTGGAATTTGAAATTTAGATACAAATACATTTATCAGCCAGCTTCATATAGGCTCAATGTGTAAATCTAAAGTACAGACGTTTCCACTTTTGACACAGGTACAGCATATTTCACGCAGCTTTTTTAGTCCATGTACTTTTAAAATATCACAGTTTTAAAACCACCTTCTCAACTTCAATTGCAGGTCACACCTGTCTGCTTTTAAATTACATACATCCACCTCAAAGTAGTTTTGCTCTAAGTTTCGTCAAATCTTTCGCTGCCCAGTTTAGTACAACGTATTTCTGGCGTCGTGTTTTATTTGTAGGCCCTGTCCATTTCCAACTGGGGGTCTATACATTCATCTGATGTCATCAACTGTTTCTCTTTTCTAATTCATTACCTGCCATTCCCGGAGAAACGGGCAAAGACAATACGAAGATAACAAAGTGTACGTACCCACACCAAATCAGGTACTGAATTTCATCTGCACGAAAGCTTAACGGATTTGCCCTAGAAAAGTAGCTTAACAGAGAAAAGCTAACTACTTCGTATTACCCAGATGAAAGAAATAAAGTGAATTAAAAATTGATAATCGAAAAAACAAGAAAGTGGTTTGAACGGAACTGGTTGGATTTGAAGGAATCAAAATCGTCTGCCTTTTCGGAAACATTCAAACAAATTACATAATCAGAAATCAGGGAAAGAAACGTTTTCTGAGCAATGGAGGGACTTTGGGAAATAATCTTGAAACACGTCATGATGTTCTACCCCTTTTTCACTGCACAGTCTTGTTTTCTCTCATAAAACGCACAGGAGTTCATAAAAAAAATGTAAGAAATGATGTGATATGAGGATTCCACGTTCCACGGAGAAAGCAGAAATTTATACACAGTACTCGTATAAAACTTCTTTCCCTTTCAACAGATTCAGAATAGTTTAAACGTCATATTACATAAATTGGAATGACACCAAACCACAGCTTATGTTTAAATACACACTCTATTTTAAAGTTAGTGAAAGACGAAAATATGTTAAATTCGTAGAAGGATTAGATGGACATTTTCGGCAGAGAGTATTTTGTCCAAATTAGTAACATTTTCATATATTATTTTTCATTACGCAATTTGTAATCCAAGGGCCGTTATTGTGTTCTACTGCTAAAATTGTAATGATAATATTTGTGAAACTTCAAAATAATATGAACTTAATTGCTGCAGAATTTGTCTAATTAAAAACTAGGGTGTGTTCTTCTAGTCCTCTTATTTTGTCTCACAACAAGCAGGTAACTGCGTAGTCGAAAAATAGTTAATTAGTTTCATACGGCATAATGAATTATGAAAAATTTTCGCGGATTTCTTTGTCACTTCACACTAACATTCCCATTTTGATCTACTTATTTTTTTTATTTATCTGTAGTCACTTTCATATCATTTTGCACACTCTAATAGAGGAAACACAATTCCAACCACAAAGGATTTTAGAGAATGCACTTTTCTCAGTAAAGCGGCTTTTGTTTGCGTCCTGTGAATCGTTTTTACCATTTTCTTGGTTTTCTAGGTTTTCGACATGATACATACCGTTACGTTCGGTATGTGAAATTTCTCACCTGACAGGAATATTATCTTTATATGCTCATTCGCATTTAAGCTTTCGAATATGGTACATACGGGACATTAAACAAAACATTCGAGATTTATATAAAATTAATATTATACAGTTTTTGTTAAAACCTCATGAATCAAATCAACGTCCAGTACTTAAACTGCCTAGAAAATGAGATTGAATACAATTAGATTTACAGATATTATTTTAATATGCATGTTTCAAGGCTGGTGGAACAGAGTCGTGAATTAATTCTAGAAACTACCTTGCATGTTGTTTCAGAAACAACTGAACCGAAGGATACAGGCAACATTTTGGAACCACAACGTGCTTCTCAGGAAGTTTTGAGGGATTTTTAACATTCTGTATAATACTTAGGGCTCCAAAATTCCAGAATTTACTCATTTGACAGGGAGAATGGAGTCTCGAAATTCAAAGAACAGAAATGTTAAATGAAGTGAAATTTTAAGAGATTTCTTAATATAAGTTATTAGTTATTTAATGTGTTGAAAAGTGGTTCAAAGAAAGCAGTTATTTGTATTCGCATTTTGCTTATCATATTTCCCGGGTGATTTTACACATCTTCAAACACTTCGAAGGGAATGTAATACCGCATATTTGTACCTGGTATAGTATTTATGTATTAAAAGTTCAAAAATTTTGTATTTTCTAAACTGCAAATTATGTACATCATCCTGGGACGAATATATTTCTGTACAGAAAGAATCTCTTGAAACAGTTCTTCATTTCCATGCCTATCAGTTCTTTCGCTTGAAACAGAAATGCACAATTTATTAACAGCCATGAATATGTATGGGTTACACCCTTTGTAATTTTCTTCCAGTATACTATACCTTTTTCGCCAAATCACAGTCCGTTTATAAAAAGCCTTTGATGCGGTGAAAATCATCAGCAGTTACAATGGCTTTGAAATCCTGCGGTTTTGTAGATGCGTACATTAATATTATTAATAACTTCTATGAATACGCAAGGGCAAAGATTCAGCTGTTTGAAAATACAAAACACATAAAAATTGGAAAGGGATTGAGACAAGGTGGCCTCATATCTCCCAAGCTCTTTAATGCCTTATTGGAAAATGTCTCTCAATCACTGAACGAGGAAAATAAAGGGATAAAGATTAATGGAGATTATCTAACTCACCTTCGTTTTCCTGATGATATAGTCATTTTTGCAGCTACCCCAGCAGAGCTGCAGACTATGATCCAGAAACTTGCTGACAAGAGTAAAGAAGTGGGTTTAAAAATGAACTTTCAGAAGACAAAAGTGATGTACAATGCTTTTACAAGAAATGAAGATTTATCGATTGATGGAAAAAAGCTAGAGATAACTGATACGTACGTTTATCTTGGACAACAGATATGAAGTAAGGTTCACATTGATGAAGGAATTAATGGGCGTATATAACTTGCCTGGAGAGCTTTTGGAAGAAACAGCATAATTTTCAAGAGCAATATGCCATTATATCTTAAAAGAAAAGTTTTTGATTAATGCATCCTTCCAGTGCTTACGTATGGTGCAAAGACATGGGCCTTAAATAAAAGAGACATACACAGGCTGCAGACAACTCAAAGACGCATGGAGAGGTGCATGCTTGGTGTAACCAGGAGAGATAAGAAGAGGAACTCGTGGATCCAACAAATGACAAGAGTGGAAGACATCATGATCAGAGTTCAATCCCTGAAATGGCAATGGGCTGGACATACTGCCTGAAGGACAGACCATCGGTGGACAGCCGAAATTTTAGATTGGATTCCAAGGGACAGGAAAAGACCCAGAAGAAGACCACATGGAAGATGGGTGGATGATATTCGAAAGTATGCGGGAATAGCATGGAGGAGTCTGGCACAAGACAGACCGTTGTGGAAGAAACTTGGGGAGTCCTTCGTCCAGCAGGGGATTGATAATGGTTGACAATGATGATGATGATGATGATGATGATGATATATAAAAAATCATTGTTATTAGACTTAAGTAAGCATATTATCCGGTTATTGTAGGTAAGTTGCGTAATATTGCCCCCTTATTTTCTGTATTTGCCTTACGTCATCAATTTATTCTTTTCTACGTCTTATTTGTCTTGTATGTTAATTTTTTGATAATTTGACCATTTGATTGTATGTATTCGTATATCGATTTAAAATCATCATATCTGGATTGACGTCATGATCTTTTGTTTTGAACATCACGCCTAAGTTTCTTATATGTTTCTCCACCCAAAAATGTTCCTTCAGTACTTCCGTCTGATGATGTGCTTTCGGAAAATCGAAAGTTCTGATGGCTTTATTTTTAATCTTTTAACTTATGCATTAAATAAGTTTTCACTTCATCGGAAGCCTGCGTAGTGTTATAATTTTCGGGCTTTTAAGATTGCTACCTTAAGACTTTATGATCGACCATGTGCACCAGATTACCTGTAGGTTCTCTCTGCAGAGAGACCCCGTAGGTAATCTGGTGCTCATGGTCGGTTTGCAGCATGTGGTTAGGAGAAGTGTTCTGAAGACGGCCTCATAGAGGTTGAAAAGCTTCAACCTCAGTTTGGTGGAATGGTAGTTATTTCACCAAAAAAGCAAGCCGAGAGGAATTTTTTTAGTTAACTTGATATTTACCAATCACCATAGGCGATCAAAAGTCATTTGAAAACAAACTAGAAAGTTGCATCACTGCACAAGTTTGTACAACAGAATTATCTAAATCCTCATCAAATATGCTTTATATACCACCAGGCTTTCATATATGATGAAAGGAATTTCTTTGTGCTGCATATAGGAACTTTGTTCCACGAAAAACACGAATTCTTCAAAAAATCCAGGTTGCTACTGTAAGAATTAATATCTTTTAATCAGAACGCAATGCAATTCCATTGGTATTATGGTTTCCATTACAGAATTTGGTAGTATGAACACCAATTCAAGGGACATATAGGAAACGTAAGAGGTCTACGTTCTGAATTAGAACGGTATTGCCGATAATGTAAAGCATTTTTTTTATTAATTTTCATTAAATTTTCCTTTTCGTCAGAGAGACGGGCGCATGTTACATTTTATGTAGTCTCCAGCAAACGATGACCAAATATTGCATAATGCTTGCTCTAAGACACATAATGTAGTTGCTACTTGGAAATCATTATCTTTCCCTCCAAACTTTTGTGATAACGCACGTTCCAAGAGTCACCAGTACGTTCGATTTTTTTCTCATTTTCGAAATTTTAACTTTATATATGTCAAGTTGTAGGGAGTAATGCTTTTGCTGTGAGCATTCATACGCTTCAATGTCATAAAAATTCTGAATTTAATCTTCTACAAGTACATTTGTCTCTTGTAATGTTTTTAATACAAAAGAAGTTATCAACACTTTAGAGTAAATTATTAAACATCTTTCATTTCATTAACCACGCTTCCGTAATTGTGTTGGTTTTTTCTGCTTGCAGTAATATCCTTTTAAAATGAAGGAGTGTTATGCATCTCCTGCAATGTATAAAAGTAATTTGCAATTCTAAGGTAGGTTTCACTGCCGATTATCGTTTTCACTTCAGACATTTTGGTAGTTTGTGTTACAATTCAAGCCAGTTTAATTTCTCAAGTTTCCTACAGCAATTTCTTCCAGAATCTAGTTCTAAAAATGTCTACGGCTTTTAGAATCCTCCTTATCACACCTTACATAGAGCGATATATTGTTACCATAATTGGTTCTTCTTCCTCAACCAATCTCTGAAGAATACCTTTAACCCGACTTGGTTTTTTCTTATAAACACTGTTTGGAATAATTTAATGGAACTTCATATATGATGCTGCATTATACCACTTTAAATGTGCGCGATTAAAACCGAAGTAAATATTTTCCATAACTTTCTTCGTGGTAATGTAGTGGGATAATTTGTGTTAAGCAAGCAGGTTGAAAAATATTTAAAATTCTCCCAGCCAAAGTTCTGAAGTGATAAAAAAGTATCGAAATTTCATAAATCCTACATTTTTACTGTGGTTATTTTGTATTCTCGCGCTCTTTTATTTATTCTTGTTTTTTGATTGCTTTGTTCATTTATTCCGTTGTTATTTACTTTATGTTTTTCTTTTTGCTTTATTTCCTTTGCTTTGAAATCCTCTGTTCTTTTATTTCTTGTGTTCATTACACACTTTTCTCTTTATTTCTTTCTCTGTTTCTTTATAACCTTCATTTTTAATTTCTTTCTGTCTTGCTTTATTCCATTTTCTTTCGTCCATATCAATACGTTGATTTTAAGCTGACCGTTCTTTATTCCTTCGTTTTATGTGTGTTAACACTAATTTATGAATTGATTTCATACGCTACCTTAGCTTTCATGGAATGGACACAGAACGAAATAACTATATAATAAAATCCGAAACCAACGATACAGATTGCGCTGAAATGTTTTATGGCCGTGCCATGCATACTGCTGAGACGTTCTTATCAGTTAAACTACGTATCTTTTTCTTTGGTACTCAACAAACCCATTTTTTTTATTGGAGGTTTAACGACCACCGTGAGCAACGCAATGGGCTATAAGCAGTCGCCCGTCCCTAATTTAGGGTCACTGGTTCCAGGGAACTGAGAGAGCCAGTGCCGTAAGACAAACACAACATCCATGCCTCACCGGGATTCGAACCCGGACTCCTCCGTTCGGACGAATGATCAGAGGCCATCGCGTAGACCACTGCGCCACCGGGGCGGCCACCAACAACAAACCCATGAACGGTATTAAAGTTATTTAATGATATTTTCGTTTTTCACAATCTGCTGAATATATATCAACTCTGTATCATTATCCAGAAAATAATCTGATGTTATCCGTGGTGCGAAGGCATTCACCATATTGAGTCCTATATACCGAACTACGTTATCTGTTATTTTCTTGTAACTCTTACAAATTCCGATAATTGTTATGAACAAAGGTATTTAAAAAGAATGGATCCATATGAGAGGTGCAGCAACCTGAGTTGCAGAAATAGCCCGGAACATAAGTAGGTTTTCATGTCAGGCTATTTTTCCTGTCACGATCGGGATAACGTTCACGAAAAGACTACTTTTCTCTCTCTGAATAATATTTAACCACGCAAACAAAACACCTTACGAAAGTTCAGGGGTTGAATTACATACTTAGTCTCCTGTTTCATATTTCCCCATTTCATTCATTAATATTTTCGATTGAGGGTAGCACAATATTTTGCTCCGCAAAACAATTATTTGACATGAATGTTTTAGTATATTGAAAGTTGCAAAAACTTTACATCAGACATTTTGGATAAATATTTCAGTACGAATAGAAAGATTCCACCAACAAATTCAGCTTGAGAAAACTAAAGCCATAAGATGAGTGCTTAAATGCTCAAGAGATGCTGATGTCTGTACAAAATGAATCCGCAGTTCGAGGAAGGTCTACAGTTACTGCTCAATAGCTTTTTTTCGTAATATCTGACGTCTGAAGGGATGCTACAGCATACATATTCAAATGGATATCGTACTCTAACTTGACGACAAAAAATGTTCTCCAAAGTTTTCGATTCAGGTAATGTTCATGGTGGATATGCGGTGCATCCTAACTAACAAATGAGTTTTTCGCCACACGTAACGCCACCCATACGGAACTTTTGCCAATAATGGCTCATTTCAATATACAAAGCGCATAATTCCTTTAACGTGAATATGCTTTACCTTAGATGAACAAATATGATATGTTAACATTTATTTTTATATACCCTTCATTTTATAAATGTGGAGGTACAGGAGGAAGGTGTGCCTTTTCAAATTCGAAAATAATTTTGTTTCAGCTCTAAAGTATCTGCGGGACGGATTGAGATATAGACCGGATTACGTTAAATCAAAATATTTTGAAAATTACAATAATTTCAGAGGGAAATGACAATGAACTGAGGTAATTAGCTAACACTTCATGGTTCCTAGGAATACATGATTTTGGGAGAAAGTAAGTTATAAGCATCTATACTTTATCTCTTACAAATAATAATAAAAGAACAAAAGAAATAGACAAACATCCTTTTGAAAGTAGAATCTGTATGATCAAAATTTGTTTCCAAATTGTTTACAAACTCTTCTTTGGTTTTCCTAGCAGTCCCCAAATACACACAAGGGATGTTCGTTTAATTTCAATTTAGGAATTGTTACAAGGACTCTTTGATAGTATCGATGGTGTTGCGTTACTACAAATATTTCGAGAAATTTGTTACAGTGCGTTAACTAATTTCTATAAAATTTTGTTTCTTAGAATTGTGGCCCGTTTGTTCAACAAACGTGATATGCTGAATACCCCACTGTGCAGGAAATCATTGACAAGCTGAACCATGTGTGGCCGAGAGTTGTCGTCCGTTAAACGGAAATGAGAGCGAAAAGCTCCCGATTAAACTTGATAATGCGCTCCAGAGTCTCGATTCCATAGCGCGCAGCAATTACATTGCATCCTGTGAAGACGCGTAGTGGCATTCTGCCGTTGCATATAACTATAATCCGCACTAGTAGATCACCGTACCTAAAGACGTCTAGTCGCTGGGCGTTTTTAAGATCGTTGCGGCTTCCATATATCCTCCAAATGAAATGGGGGACGAGTAATTTCTGCAGACTAAATCTCGAGTCGCCTGCAAGAGGAACACTAGGCTATTCTTCTGAGCTCGTGAAATGATGTTGTAAAAACCATGAAGCCATGGTCTCCTAGCATAAAGGCAATTGCCTTACGCCTTCGATATATCGTTTCCTTTGATGTCCCAGTTCCAGTGGCAGCACAATATTTCTAAGGCAATCGTCTCTGTAATCAAAACTTACAATACTAATAATGCTAACATATGCATCTTCAGTACCGCAGGACATCAAGGTCATTGTAAGTTTTGGGGAATTCACGATATCAAATACCTTCTCGTAATCAATAAAAGCAATACATAATGAGGGTTCATATTCCTATGTTATATGAGAGTTCACATTTCGTTCATATTTCCATGATGGACTTTGATCGAAGCAGATGTGTTCGACTACGTGAAGACACACACTTTCCTTCCGCGACATCCCCACGCCAGCACAGTGATTGGATTATCGCTTCATTTGTATAAGAAAGTTCTGCCTTACCGACGTGAGGGGTTTTGAGCTTTTCCGCGGACGAATAGAAAGAAAGCCCTTCATCTCCACTGTATGGCATTTTAGAACCGGACGGCCACGTAGCAATGGTTTACACAGCAGGTGTGGTCTGTGTGAAAAAGATCCGTGCATACAATTAACAGAAAAAATGAATCGTTCAGGCTCTAAATTATCTCCCGTAACATCAGGATTAAGAAAATAAAGTTCAACAACAACAATATTACACTGGTGGAAAGTAAAAAAGAACACCAAAAAGGAATTGGCGGACGATCATGAAATTTACATATGTTAATGGGGTCGATTTTACGTATGTGTGATGTTAATTTCGGGACCAACCGGTGAGCGCTTACGCCACAGCACGCCATAATTTGCAAATTATCGACGATGGTACTTAAGGAGTACGGCGAATTGCCTGTAATCATTCGTCGGCGTACGGACACTTGCGAAGATACTGAAGAAGCTGCAATGCCTGAACATGGAAGACGTGTACGATTTCAGCAGTTATCGGACTTTGAGCGAGGTCGTCTAGTCGGACTCCGCGAGGCCGGGTGGTAGTATCAACGTATTGCGGAGCGAATTGCACGGGAAGTATCTGTGGTGGTACGATGGTGGCGTTGATTGTCCGAGGAACATTCCCACAAGAGAAGACGTGGAACCGTGAGTCAGAGATGGACTGATAAGCGGACTGATAGACGCATAAGAAGAGCGGCGTTGTCAAGAAGAACATCCACTGCGACGCAAATCCGAACCGCCGTTGCACCTGAGGTGACTGTGCGAACAATCCGCAACCGTCTACTGGATGCAGGACTACGTGCACGTGTGTCTTTAGATTGTGTACCTCTGACTCCAGCTCACCGTCAGGAACGGCTGCAGTGGTGTCGCCAACGTCTGCACTGGAGAACGCAATGGCTATCTTTCGTGTTCAGCGATGAAAGCAAATTTTACTTGGGACCCTCCGATGGCCGTATGCGTGTTTGCAGAAGCACAGGGAGCGTCTCCACCCTTCTTGCATCCGCCAGCAACACACAGCGCCTACACCAGGTCTCATAGTATGGGGAGCGATCAGCTATCACTCCCGTACACAACTAGTATTTGTGTCGTGTACGTTAAACAGCACCTAATATATCAACAATATCATTCAGCCCGTTGTTGTGCCATTTGTAAGGTCGGTCCATCGGGGTGTTTTCCAGCAAGATAACGCACGCCCACAAACTGCACATGCAACGCAACATGCCCTTCAGGGTATGAGACAACTTCCATGGCATGCACGTTCACCGGATGTGTCCCCCATTCAGCACGTGTGGAATTTTATGGGACAACGACTTATCCGGTCTCCAGTGACAGCCACACCATCCCCGATTTACCCGTCTAGGTTGACGATGCTAGGAACTCAATACCCCAAACGTATATCCAACATCTGTACGACGGACTCCATGCCAGGATTGCACAGTGTGACGCAGTTCATGGCGGTTCAACCTCGTACAAACCATGTTACGTGGAAATGGTATTTTTCATTTTACCAACAAATACAGCTGTATTTTGCCATAATGTTTTGATCACGTTATCGTCTGTATTCAGGTGTTATGCTGTATAAATTTCGTTGGTATCAGACGTTTTCTTCTTGGAGTCCTATTTTCACTTTCCGCCAGTGTATTTGGGCATTGAAATATAATTAAGCTGTCCATTCGTAATCAAAGTTTTCGTTCTTTATGAAACCTTAAAAAACTCCGGTCCGATGTAAATGTTAGGTAAGAAAGTTCTTAACTGCTTTATCCTACCAAAAAAAATGATCAAACAAAAACATATTTCGAATTTTTTGAATTTCTTTGTTTTTTTTAGTAACAAATTTGTTTAATACTTTGATTGATATATTTAAAGAATTTCAATGCATGATTTTTGCGAATTTAAAACTTTCCCATGACATTTCGCTTTTGCTGGATAATGAAGAATAAGGTAATATTTTAAGTACTGTAGTGCTGCAATGTTTTATTTGGACAAAATATTGTATGTGTCCTACTAAAGACTTGTCACATCACCCTTTTTCCACATTTAGAATTTCAGTATAATAACCTATTCCTCAAATATTAAATATATCATCACTTATTTTTAGAAGTTTTGAAGAAAAGATACCAATTCACACAATACGTCCGCCTGCCGGTACCTATCACTGTAGCGAAGAAAAACTTTCTCTCAATAATTTATTACACGTCAAAAGTAAACCAAGTTTTGCATGTCAATTTCAGATGGTACAGAATTAGCAAGAAAGACAAATGTTCTGCTTTTAATCATGAACGTTGTGGTCTTCCATTAGCTCAGTAATTGTCTATTAAATGGTTTAGACCTTTTTAAAACAGTAGACCGGGAACCTATGAATGAAAATTAAGCGGCTTCTTAAACGTTACACCACATGTACACAAACAAAATCTACTAATACCATTGATATCTTTCTTAAATCCGAAGGCCTAATGGAAGGAAAAATAAAGTTCTTACCGTCTTGAAAACTAAGAACTGTCAAAATGCCCTGGCGGAAAGTGAAAAAAGAACACCAAGAAGGAGACTTCTCATACCAACGAAATTTATACAGCATAATAACGGAATACAGAGGATATCGTGATCAAAACATTATAGCAAAATACAGCTGTATTTGCTAGTAAACTGAAAAATAACATTTCCATGTAACATGGTTAGTACGAGGTTGAACCGCCATGAACTGCATCACACTGTGCAATTCTGGCATGGAGTCTGTCATACAGATGTTGGATGTAAATTTGGGGTATTGAGTTCCAAGCATCCTCAACCCGGACGCGTAAATCGGGGATTGTCGTGGCTGGCCGTGGAGACCGGATAAGTCGTTGTCCCATAAAATCCCACACGTGCTCAATGGGGGACAAATCCGGTGAACGTGCAGGCCATGGAAGTTGTCTCACACCCTGAAGTGCATGCTGCGTTGCAAGTGCCGTGTGTGAACGTGCGTTATCTTACAGGAAAACACCACGATGGACCAACCAAACAAATGGCACAACAACAGGCCGAAATGTTGTTGATGTAGGAGGTGCTGTTTAACGTACCCTGTACAAACACCAGTTGTGTACGGGAGTGATAGCTAATCGCTCCCAACACCAGGAGACCAGGTGTAGGCCCTGTGTATCGCTGGAGGATGCAAGAAGGGTGGAGACGCTCCTCTGTTCGTCTGTGAACACGCATACGGCCATCGGAGGCTCCCTAGCAGAATCTGCTTCCATCGCTGAACACGACAGATCTCCATTGCGTTCTCCAGTGCAGACGTTGGCGACACCACTGCAGCCGTTTCCGACGGTTGGCTGGAGTCAGAGTTATACACGCCAGAGGCACACGTGCACGTTGTCCTGCATCCAGTAGACGGTTGCGGATTGTTCGCACAGTCACCTCAGGTGCAACGGCAGCTCGGATATTCGTCGCAGTGGATGTTCTGCTTGAGAACGCCGCTCTTGTTATGCGTCGATCGGTCCGCTCATCAGTCTGTCTGTGACTACCGGTTCCATGTCTTCTCGTGTGGGAATGTTCATCGGACCAACTACGCCAACATTGTACCACCACCGATACTTCCTGTCCAATTCGGTCCTCAATACGACGATACGACCACTCGGCCTCGCGGAGTCCGACTAGACGACCTCGCTCAAAGTCCGATAACTTCTGAAATCGTACACGTCTTCCACGTCCAAGCATTACAGCTTCTTCAGGATCTTCGCACGTGTCCATACGCCTACGACTGATTACATTCACTTCACCGTACTCCTTAAGTACCACCGACTATAATTTGCATATTATGCCGTGCTGTGGCGTATGCGCTCACCGGTTGGTCTGGAAATTAACATCACACCTACGTAATCTCGACTCAATTAACATATGTAAATTTCATGATCGTCGGCCAATTCCTTCTTGGTGTTCTTTTTTCACTTTTCCCCAGTGTAGTTTAGGTAAATACTTTTTCGATAATAAACTGCAAAAGCACTTTAATTGATTCTTCATGTGCACGATTAAACATATTAGGTGCTTGAAAAAATTCCTGCTCTTGCCCAATAGAGCGCAGCAGTAGTGCGCTGTGATCCAGGGCCACACGCAACCTCCCTGGCGCACGCGCGTACCGTCCGTAGTCTGGGCGAAGCAGTGTGTGGCACGAGATCCTGAGGGCACAGAACACGAGTTTGTATCGCATTCACGATGTCGAATTTCGTTTTAAAAAAGGAGCATTTAAGGGAAGCATTACTCTTCAGCTTTTATCTCAAGAAATCTGTAGCGGGAAGTCATTGTTTCCTAATGCAGGCCTATGCAGAACATGCCCTATCGGAAACAACATGCAGAGAGTGGTTCCGACTCTTCAAAGCCAACGAATATAGCGTGAAGGACAAAGAGCGCCCTGGGCAGCCGAAAAAGTTCATAGCTCATTATAGGCCTTATTGGATGAGGATTCATGTAAGACACTCCACGGGTTGTCTGAAACACTGTGGGTCGATGAGTCAATGGTTGGAAAATGTTTAAAGGCAATGGGAATGATCCAGAAACTCGGAAACTGGATCCCACATGACAAAGTTATTCTTCTCCTAGACAACGCTAGACCTCATGTCGCCAAATCCGTGAAGGAACTCTTGGAGTTACTTGGCTGGGACTTCTTATCCCACCCGCCTTATTTCCCGGATATTGCTCATTCGGACTTCCATTTGTTCCGGTCGGTACAACATGTCCTGTCAGAGCAGCACTTCTATTCTGTTGCGGATATCCAACAATGTCTCGATGAATGGTTTGCCTCGAAAGATCCTGCATTTTGGTACCGCGGAATCCATTTGTTACTCCAACGGTGGGAAAGGGTCGTAGCTGCTAACGGACACTACTTTAAATAGACTATCCTGTACCGTTCTGTGGCAACATACAGGTAGGTGTTTAGGTGGCAAGAAACAGCGGAAATTAATTCAAGCACCTAATAGATGCAACTAATATTTAATAAAAACTCCCTAAAAGTTAAAGTAATATGAAGTTTCCAAATGTGAGGTAATTCAAATCCTGTTATCCTATACTTACCTAATGGATAACATAGCGTAGGGTGAACCAGTGTGTATTCAATAAAATTTTTGTTTTGTTAACAGTAATGTGACACACACATGGTCAATTTATTGTGTTCTAATGCGAAATGTAAATAACTATGAGTCATTTTGTTAGCAATATTCTTCTCTATTTAACTCTGACACGCGTTTATTCTCGAAATTTATTATAAGTAAAATATTTCTTTCATGAAGGTATAACAGATTTAGAAAACTGTTAAGTGAGTCCTAACCAGCACGGGCCGTGGATGGCCAAGTGGTCAACATTCATGACTGCCACGGAGGAACCTCAGGTCCGATCCTGGGCACATGCGAACGCTCGAACCACCAAATGTCCGCTGTGCGTCGGATGGGCCCGTTAATCCGTCGAAGCCGGGTACTGGCCTCCCGGTAATAAATAAGGGCGTTTACCTCCCTCTTTCTACCTCTCTTCCGTGTCACTTTCCTATCGGACACTCCAGCCTCGATCTCCTAGCTTCCTATTTCGAAGGGTTTTTAAGACCTGGGGTCAAACACTCCTTCCAAATATCCTCTACATATGATCTGATCTGATCCTAACCAAAACACGCAGATTTGACATGATCATGATAATATGTAGAGGATTTTAGGAAGAGGATGTCTGACCCCAGGTCTTAAACTACCCTTAGAAATAGGAAACTAGGAGATTTTGGCTAGAGCTCCCGATAGGAAAGTGACACAGGAGCGAAGTAGAAAGGGGGAGGAAGACGCCTTTATTTATTACCGGGGGACCAGTACCCAGGTTCCGACTACTTAACGTACCCATCTGAATCACGGCGGATATTTAGTGGATCGAGCGTTCGTACCTGCTTGGGATCGAACCTGAGGCCCTTTTCCTGTCAGTCACGAACGTTGCCCACTAGGCCACCAGCAGCCTACTCAGATTTGACAGTTGAAGTGAAGTCATTTCAATCCACTATCACTCGTCACCTGCCCTAAATTGATTTCTCCTCCAAGCGCCATCGAAGGGCTCCTCATTTATTTTTCCTTCAGGAGGAGAGACAATGTGTCACTATCTGGCGCAGATTGCAATTAAATGAACAAAAAGAAAGATTTTAGGATCACAGGCAATGAAAATTCGATATTTCTACTTTATTCTACCACTAGCAATCAGTAGCTAAAACCAAACAAGAAAACAGTACTAGTAGTGCAAAGAGAGCTTTTGAAGAGAAGAAAATCATTTTCTTCATGCAAATTTTCCATCATTTGTGATACACGTTTTTGCAGTTGATAAACGACAATGGAAAATATCATTAGCTGCAATCGTACATACGTATATATTTATTAATCTTGTTTAAACAGCAATGTAAGCTGATACTTTAAAAGAAACATTTTAGCCTTTAAAAGCATTCTGCTTTTTTATTTGGCATATATTTTAAATATTACAAAGACAAATAATACAGCAGGCTATTTGAACACACGTCAAACATTTCATTTTACTCCCTTCTTAACGATGTGAATATAATGTTACTTCAATTGGTGCAATTATGAAAAAAATATTGTGAAATTAAAAATAATTTTGTAAAATACGTCATACAAAACAAAACATCACCGTCTATGTACGATATTAAATAAAAGATGAAAGGTGTTTACAATTAAAATACCCGTCTAACTAACGTTGGGGTAACATTCACCCTATCATCAGGTGGAACAAAGAGGTAATGCTTTACTAGAATGGATTTATATAGGAGTGCAGCGATGCACTATGGGTGAAGGTATCAAGCGTCACAAGTTGTGGATGTTGACATCGCAACTCTTTAAAATATTTTGTATATTTCACATTTTTTGTATACACAGTGCGTCAAAGAATTTTTTAAGACTGGCGCAAGATTTCAGCCAACGGTGACGCCACCAGTGTAAACGCGAATGCGTTATAAACCGTGACCATCTGCTTGTTTTCTGCCAAAAGTGCTGCGCAGTTGTTAAAGTAACTCAAACGAAACGGGCGTTCATTAGAGAAGTAAAATTGTTTTCATGTTGAATTATTAAGATGGAATAAAGGGCTGTTATTACATTTAACGCAAAACTTGGTAATAGTGCCTCGGAAACGTACCAAATGATGAAACAAGTTCACGGTGAGTTTTGTTTAAGTAGATCAAATGTTTTCCTGTGGCACAAACGTTTGTCGGACGGAAGCCAGACGCTAGAAGATGATAAGCATACCGGAAGACCAAGTTTATCAAGGACACCTGAGATTATTGAAAAAGTGCGTGATTTCGTGGCAAATAATCGATGTACGTCACTAAGAATGAATGAAGAGTTTTTAATTATCAACTAAGAAACAATTCGAACCATCCTGCATGAAGATTTGGGCAAAACAAAAGTCTGTGCTAAATTTGTTCCACACATGTTAACCAAGGAACAAAAAATCAAGGAGAAGTGTAAATTGGAGAGACATCATTTCTGCCGCTGAAAATGATCCAAACTTCTTAAAATGGATTGTTACTGGTGATGAAACGTGATGTTTTCAGTATGATCCTAAAGCAAAGCAACAAAGTGCGGAATGGAAGTCAATAAACTCGCCACAAGCCAAAAAACAAGAAAAGTTCCATCGAAAATCAAAATAATGCTCATTACATTGTTCGCCAGTAAGGGTATTATTATATACAAAAAAATTTTCCAAGTGGACAAACAATTACTGGTGAGTTTTATTTAAATGTTTTGAGGCGTTTGATGGGCAGAATTCTTCTCATTCGTCCAGAATATCGAGATGAAAACAGTTGGTGCTTGTTGCACGATAATGCACCCAGTCACACCTCACTTCTTGTTCGTAGATTTTTGGCGAAAAATAACGTCTGTGTGTTGAATGATCCACCGTATTCGTCTGATTTAGCACCCTGCGATTTTTATTTGTTTCCAAAACTTAAAATGACGTTAAAAGGGTGTTATTGTGATGATATTTCTGGCACACAAACAGCTTCGACGTGTGCTTTGGAGGCAATTCCGCAAAGTGAACAAGAACAGCCATTTGAATCATTATTAAATCGCTGTAGCAAGTGTATTGAAGCCGGAGGGACTTATTTTGAATAACAAACTAAAACAAATTATAATTTCTTGTTTTTATTTCATTTTACAGACCCACTTTTAAAAATTATTTGACGCACTGTGTATAGAGAGTAACGCTCACCACGAGTTCCAAGTTAATCTCTCTGATGTGCTTCTTCCATCACTTCATATCAAACAAAAAAATTAATAACAATAACTACTTAACTGCCAAATTATATTTGGGAAAAAGGTAAAAATTAGGCTAATATATATTTTTATTAGAAATTGCCATAATTAGGTTAAGCTGATTCAGAAGAAAAACATCAAATGAGTCATGTAACAAACAAAAGCAACGCTCTCTCGCCTATGATACAGAAGGACCATAACTGTTAATGAGTTATCTTCGAGAAACAGTAAATTAATTAATTATCTACCAATGACTGCTAAACTACAGGGTGTCCACGATGTCTTGTTACCCGCCCTGTAATAAGAAATGTAAGTGAGCTATGTATCTGTTGTATGATGTATATGTCGAGTTATGGTCTGTATTATGTTTATTTACAGATTAGGTACCGGAATCATGTAGTACATCAGCAAAAACACCCTGGAACAGTAGCTTGTTGTCAGTGTCTGGGTATCTGGGTACACGAACGTCCACACACAGGAAAGACAATGCGTGACGTACGTGCCGATTTTCAACAACGATTCGACAAAGAGGCCCTTCCAAAACAGACTCTTCTGAGGTAGGAACATAAATACTTCGAAGCAGGTAACATCAAGGATAAACCACGAAAGTGGGAAGACCATCAAAAGAGTGTAACAGTGTCAAGCGTTCGAGGAATCAGTTATCAGGTCACCGACGAAGTCGCTCCGCAAACGATCAGCGGAGCTTGGAATACCACAGTCAACACTGCATAAACACATGAAGAATGACCTGAATTTGCACGCATGTCCCCGATTTTCGTTCAGGAGTTATCAGACATCGATATAAACCGCAGACGGGATTCATGTGCAGTGATGCTTCAGACATTTGCCAAAATACCAAAACGAGGAAAGGTCATTTTCTGTGATGAATGTGCGAATACCGCAGCTGTCGATCACGGAACGTTGTGTTCTGGTCCAAGGAAAATCCACATTATGTAGAAGAATTGGAACATCATCCTCCGCATGTCATGATATGGGCTGCAATGAATAGTCGATATATGTTTGGACCGTATTTCTTTGATGGTCCAGTGAATCAGACAACTTATCTGGACATGCTGCTAACCTGGTGTGTGCCACAACTTGGAAATCTTGGCATTCTGAATGACGTATGTTTCCAACAGGATGGGGCACCCGCTCATTACGCAATCGCTATTCGGGAATACCTTGGTGAGGTCTTTCGGGATCGTTGGAACGGCAGAGGTTCGGCAGTGCTGTCCGCTGGGTTTCATAAAGAAGGTTGTAGCACAGCAGCGCTACCATACCACTGATGAACTTAAACAAGCAGTGAGACGGGCTTTCTCTCGTAACACCGCGCAACTACTTCAGAAAATTTCCCACAGAACATGGAATAAAATTATTCTCTGTCACGAGAATGACGGAGCCCAAACGGATCCACTGGGTGTTTAAGGATGCCTCAACGTATAACTCAAAATATACATCATACAACAGATACATAGCTCACTTACATTTCTTATTACAGGGGTGGGGATAACAAGACAATGTGGACATCCTGTACACTTAATTATATTTTGGAAAAAACTGTGCAGGAAGTAAATTAACCTTGTACACATTATAAGTAGAAATGTGCAGAAAGCAAATTCAGCTGATTCATAGGTACATCAGTCAAAAGGGAAAAATATTAATAAACAAAACAAACCCTCTCCCCTAAATTTGAAAAGCCAATGAGAAATAGATAAATAAAGAATCATACAAATAGTTAAATCATAATAGTAGGAACTGTACAAATAATTATACTCAAAATAGTATAACTATACTAAAAATCCGAAAATTCTTGGCGTAGAATAGAAATAAATACGAATTCATACGGAAGTCTATTATAAACCCACCTCCGTTCCCAAATTGATGCTCCGTAGTTAATTATGCCCTGATGCTTACAAGACCACCTTATTCCGTTCACGAATTAGAAGAGCCTTTGCTGTCTCATTCGATGTTCGTTCTAAACAATCCGAACTAAGAAACATCGTCGAATTGGCCACTGAGGCAGAATATACTTCGAACCAGATGCATAACTTTATCGAGAAAGCCAGAACCAGCAGTGCTAATAACACTTCTATACCACAACTTCGCTACCTGGGCTCTATTCCCTACATACTAAATATTTCCTATCAACTCAAAAACGCGCTCAGGAGGATGAACTTCGGTTTCGGCATAAGGTCCCCGGCATCTTTATACACGATGCTTAAGAGACATATTGACAAGCCCCCTCTTCTCAATGAAGCAGGTGTTTATGCTATACCACTAAAATACCCGGACAGCTCAAGGCGATACTACATCGGAATGACCAAACGTTCGTTTAGAATTAGAATAAGCGAACATAAAAGGGATACAAGAGACGGGAAAATGACCACTGCCCTATCAAGAGAAGTCAAGTTAAAGTCCGCCGGTCCTATATGGAGTGATGTAAATAAATTAGCTTCATACTCCACACCCAAATCTACCGCCATTCTCAAAACCTTGGAAATCTTGACCAGCTGCAAGGCTTCTAAGGATAGCGTTTCTCTGGAGTTGCCACGTATTTGAAATCAGTTCTTCAAATAATGCTGAGTTCTCTACCATTGTAATGCGTGCCTAACCAACGTGACTTCGTTTCTTCGAAATATCACGTTTGCTCTTAATCATTTATTGTCTAGTCAAGTCACCGCGTTCAAAGTGTTGAAACGTTCTATTATCCAGTTTGCAGTTAGCTGTCTTCCTTCCTTGAGAAAGCCATCTGGTTGATGTGCGAAAGCTTGGAAACTTTTATTTTTATTCTACGTCAAGAATTTTCAGATTTTTTGTATAGTCATACTATTTTGAGTAAATCATAATAAATAATTAAATGTAAATAAAACTGCAAAATAATCCAAATGGCTCTTAGAAGTGCGTTCTTCTTTTAGCGTTAGATGAAATTAATTTTTACAGAAAAAATAATAATTGATATAAAATTCAAGATTATAGAGAAACGCTTCATCAAGCGTGCAACGGAAGTTAAATCCTTTTCGGAAATGGTAGAAAAAAGTTTTCATATATTTCATATTGTTTATTTTTCACTTTAAGAACTAATGGCCATTCCATTAAAACAATGAGAAATATCTGCTACCTGACATTTGATGAGTACAAAAGCTTTTTACAATGAATTCCATGCACTCTAATTGCAGTAATAATGTACACATTTTCTTTTACATAACTTTACAGACTTTCTAAATATCTGTTTGATGTAATTAAAACATGTAATATATACATTCTAGTCACATTATTGTGATCACCTGCTACTTTTCACGTCAACAGCGCGTAGATAATTAAAGAAAAAGCGTGTCGTTAGCAGGCTGGAAGGGTATATAACGTATGCTGTACGCATTCTGAAAACATATCACTCATTGCTAGTATGAACAAAAGCAGCGATTCATCCGATCAAAAAATAAAAACGTTTTGGGTTTCGGGCCAAGGGTGGCAGTATTTCTGAAACAGCACAGTTTGTGGATTGTTCGGGTGCTGGTGTGGTTAAAGTCTGTCGTAATTGGAAAATTGGCACTACTGCGAATAAGCGACGTGGAAACTGTTGAGGACCACGAGTCATTGATGTCAGAGAGGTGAACATGGCTGCGAACGTGCGTGAGGTACGATTTACACGCTACAGTGGAGGAGTTGTCTGGCCCAATGAACCAGGGGACTACCGGAAGTGTGTCTAAAACTACAGTTTAGCGAACCCTGCTGCGTATGGCTCTCCGATACAGACGGATGGTCAATGCAGCTATACCAACGAAGGTGCATCTGCAGAAAAGCTTACATTTGCCCGTCAGTATCGTAATTCGACCTCCGCTTATTTGCAAAGGATTGCCTTCTCCGATGAGTCACGTTTTCTGCTTCATCGAAAGGATGGACGTTGGTGTATAAGGTGAGAAACATCGGAGAACAAAAACGCTTCAACCATTGCTGGAAGAACATAACAGCATTATGGTCTGGGGAATACTTTCGTGGCATTCCCTGGGTCCACTGTATCTCTGGAAGGCACTATAGACCGATTTCGTAATGCATTCATCTTTGCAGACCACGTAAACCTTTACATGCTGATTGCCTTCCCTGGGACGGATGGGATCTTCCAGTACGACAATGCAATGTGTCACACAACTAGAAATGGTTGAGATTGGTTAGAAGAGTACATTGAAGACTCCAAAGTACTTCCATGGATCCCTAATTCCCGGACATAAACCAAACTGTACATGTGTGGGGCCACCTTGATCGTGTTGTTCCATTTATGGATCTTGCAAAATGAACCCTCCAGCAGCTGTCAGATGCAGCGCAGTCAGCATGACTCCACATACCTGTGAACATCTTCCAGCGCCTTACTGAGTTGCTATCAGCCCTTCTACCTGCTGTCCGCGCTGCACACGTTGGTTACGCTAGACAGTGGCTGGTGGTCACAATATTGTGACTCGATCATATGTAATATATTGAGAAAGTGATTGTTTACCTTGATAGTTTCATATGTACACTTATACAATCTTATTACGAAATATTTTTCTGCCAGTGTAAATGTTTAGCAAGAAAATAGAATTTGAATACATGGTAATTTCTGTTACAAAAAATTAAAAATTTATGTACTTTTAAGGACATTTTCTTCTAATGTACACTGAATGTCCGTAACTTTATGAGTAGCACATCGTTTTGCATGAAGAAGCAACTGAAAATGTATAAAGCCTCATGTGAAAGTCATAGAACTATGTAAATGGCACCTGATACTGTGGTCTATTAGTGTTATTATTTTCCTTTAGATCGTAAAAGCAGCGGACTTTATCCTGTTTTACAAATGTCAAATTGTAATGGACAGACCAATGTGTCATAGCTGTTATCAAACGGCAAGGCATGTTGGATGCTTAAGGTTAGTCGTCATTAATATCTTCAAAATAACCGAGGAGGGGAAAACGAAATGCCGGTAGAATGTGTGCGGATCACGGCTCATCGTTGGTAGAAATGAACGAATCATATTCCCCTATCATACGAGCCAACAGAAGGAACATTGTGACATAACTATCTGTCATTCGAATTTCGATGACTCGAGTAATCTGTCACAACATATAGTACGTCCAACCCTGCTGAAATGGACTTCTGTAGCCACCGGCCGTACTGAAGTCCTCATGCTAACCTAGGTTCAGCGTTGATGGATAATACAAGAGACCACCAAAACTGGACCACGATCGTTTGAAGGAAACTCGTGCGGTAAAATCAATCAGTTTTTGTGTTTCGCCATGTGGACAGCCGGGTGGGTGCTCGTCGTTTCCGAGTAAAAGTACCAAAAACTGCATGCGCCGACGTACAAAAACAAGAATTGTGACGCTTTTTAACTCAAGATTCTTTTACTTTATAAGCATCTATTTGATCAGGAGATTTTTTGACACGAAGACATGGCATCTGATTGACACGTGAAATTTGTTACCATGCAAATATTTTTTTTCAATGTACAAAACCACATTTACCTGGTCTAGCTGCATAAATTGCTAATTTAATAGATGAACCTTATTTAGAGTTTAACTCAATTCCACACTCGAATTTCGGTATGATCGTACATACATGTATCCGATGTTTATTTCAGCTTTGACAAACTCCTTTCCCTTCAGAAATTTAATTTATTTTATAAATAATTCAATTTATTTTATAAATTATTATAATATTTTTTAAAATAATTAAATATAGAAAGACATAATCTGCAGGTGTTGGTAATACCTAATACGCCACCTAGCTTGGAAACCTTAGGACGAACAAATGGCTAGACTTTTTACAATACCAAGATTTTGACAATACTGCGGAAGCTTACACCGTTCTTTTTTCCAAATTCCTTACATTCTGTTCGTAAAACGTCGTAATAACGAAGTTATAAAGTCACATCCATTTACATTCTCACGCATAAGATGTGATGAATCATTAAATATTGATGAACTTAGTTCTACTCACAGTCGCATATATTGCATTTTGAGGCATGGGTTCCTTTCATTGTTTTTTTTTTTTTTACTATTTTTTCTGTTAAGTAATTAATAGTACACTATATTTCACCGTTAACGTATACACTAGTATAAAGCGCTTGTAAACTACAATGAAACAAAATTTTGTTTCTTCCTTACCTATTTTATCTCTTACTGGTGCAGAGAGCCTTGTGCTGGCACCTTTCGTGAACGTGTATTTTTAGAATAGATTTTTTAAACTTATTTTTAAGAATTTTTTAACTCTGCTTCGGGAAGAAGGGATTTCAGAATTTCTCAATATATTTTACATAAAAGTACATTCCACGGCAAATAATACAATTACACTGTATTTCAGTCATTGGCGTAGAATGTACTTACTGTTTAATATTAAAAGTGTCATTCAAATTATTGAACTCACGCAGAGTAATTTATTTATCAAAAGACAGAATCATTTTTTCAGTCATGGATGACTTAAAATTAATGATTCAAATGCTGTTTTGAAAAAATTTGGGGAGTTTGGGTGTAGAGGGATACAGATACGACTCCTCTGCAGAACGACAAAAGTACCAACCTGAACAGTTAGAGAAAAGTTGTCCATCCAAAACTTTGGTGCGCAACCTATCTCATATGTGTCATTTATGGAACAGAAAGAACTTTGATGTTGCACATGGCGCGATGATTTTCATCTGTGTTATTAGCGTTATATAACACCGTGCGAAATGGAGAGGCCGATATTATGAAAATTATACAGTTCGTCCCTTTACTGATTTTCATATTCAAATGTTTTTATCAGTTTTATAATATCTCATTTCCAATCCAACAAACGGTTTTCATAGATTTTCAAAATCCACATTGTGCATCTAAGTTTATAATTCTATAAAGCTACATCACCTCAAAAATATCTTGTCACACTGTTGAAAATTCGCATTTATTTCACATTATCTATTTCACACGAAATTAGCGTTGAAGTTATATGAACGACGAAAACTACACTTCGCAATTTCCTCATTATACAAGTTAAACGAATTGACTTTGGTTGAAAAGCAGAATTTTACTCTTTTTTAACCTGGAAATCCTCATTGTCCCCGAACAACGCATAGTATATGTTTGTTAATGTTTTTGAAGTTCACATAGAAAAATACGACATGCTGCCACCTGTAAATAAGTGACCATCCCAGCAAAAATAGTGTTCTTGGGACAGTACTGGCTCAGCACTATGTTGCCGCTGCCCAACCGTCAATAAAATGCTCCCGTGGCCACCACATAGGCCAGCAATTCCGGCCAGCATCGGGCCAACAATCGGCACCCCTATCAGTTGCCATATGCCAAAACAGGGCCATCAATTACCCATCGCTGTCTATGGCTACCACAAGTGGCCCTTAAGAGGCCCTGGAAGTACGTGCCATAAAGGATGGCTAGCCTAATGTTTTTCGCTAGTTTCCCGGAAGTGGCAGCCAGCAACCACGTCACGTCATTGATGGCTTGCCGAATCTTGTCCGCCAATTTCGCAGCAGTAAAAAACAGTATAACCGCAGTTTCTCAAAAGTACAACTACTTCTTCTTCCCCTACGAAACTTCTGCATTACGTTGGGGCAATTTTCTCAACAGGTCATGAAAAATGTCCGTGTGGATCTGTCTCGAATCGAACCAATGACGGTCTGCGTGTGCAGTAGGCACTTTAGCAACTCTACTGTTTTTCCATGCAGAAGGCTGTGCTTGAAGCTGAGCCTCTCTCTTGCGAGATGTATAAAGAATGGTTCTCTTTTAATTTTACAATATTGCCGGCTATTTCTCATAAATACCCGTTTCATTTAATTCATGAATTCATTTTTACAACGTGGCGATTGTTTTCATTTAACTAACGGGAGCTTCACTTATTTTCAACGAGTGTACCAACTTAAAGGCGCTTTCCAAAATTTTGTGCTATCTATGTGGTATTCAAAGGCAACTGTTTAATTAATACATTTACCCGTTCATGTCATATTCTGTTACATTTTTAATGTTGTATCTTTCCTTTCTCTGGCGCGAAGCTACATTTGTTCTGAAGAGGGAAGATATTTTATTTTACTTAACGTTATTTTTATCCACGAATTGCTCCAGTCTTTTGTGTTCAACCCATGAATGAGTACATTACATCCACATAGCCTCGGGTTTTTGTTTTTCAAATAATTGATAAATGTTGTACGCGTATAATTCTTATTTTATCCCATCGTAATATTTTTTTAATGTTTTTTACGGACTTTCGTTTCAAGCATTTTAGTGCATGTTAAAACGAAAGATTAGACACATAATTATTTCTTGTTGTTCATGGAAATGGTGTGTTTGTGTTTCATGTCTGTCTGCATTCTCGATTCTTTGTGTGTCAGGGCAGGACGTTTGCTACGAAATCAGTTTCTATAAATGCATAAGAGTAATTGACTATTTCTTATAGTTCATAAATAATTATTTATACAATTTTCTTCCGCTCGTAATCTTCGTCGACATGCTTGTTTATTACTAAATTTATTCGCTTTTCTACATCAGGCTTTTTTTCTTAACATCCACTAAAATAACACGATGGCGATAACGTCGTCCTTAACTAACTGGAGCCACGAAAGACAGCGCGCGTTGCTTCTGCGCATGCGCAGCCCCGTTACTTTCCTCCCGCGTTGGGGTTGCTTCGGCTGCCAGCTGCGGAACACTAACGGCACTTGCTTGAAGACCCGTAATTCACGGTGATGCTGCAGGGCCATCAATGTCTGCTAACTGATGTCGCTGCCACCAACGGACCACTACCGTACCGTTACCGACATATACAGCCAGCTGTGACCCATCACTGCCAGTTTACCAACACTTGTGTTTTTTTCTGGGATATAAATTGTCACGCGCATCTGCGCTTCCAGTGAAGATCTGAAAATATGATGTAGAGATCAAATAACCAGCACGGAGGTGCGTTTCCCTGTGTTCGATTTTGTGCTTTTCTCACCTTCCGTCACCAGATCACCCTCCCGAATACGGATTTGCCGCCTTACCATTATTTCACATAACTCTTTGTTCTACGGACAACCTCTTTTCACAAATTTTATGAATGATCGTTCCTTCTCATGTCATGATATTTTAAAGTTAAGAACACCCTAACACTGAAATTTCAAAGGGAGTCACACCAAATCAGGAATGCAGGTAGTTTTGAAACTTTTGACAACCAGATATTTTGGATGGATCAGGGAGGAGAACGCCTTCACATGCTGTTTCGTTTGCCGTGGCGAAACCAACATAATCTCTTACCAGATCGTGGCCATGGTTCATTCGCGATGCAGAATTAGTTGGCTCTTCTCTAACAGGAGCCAAAGCCTTTTTGAATATACGCACACTGGGATTCATTCTCAAAATTTGTCGTGATCGCACAATGATCAGTTGACACAATGCAAACACACTGGAGCACTTCAATAAAAATAACTGACTAAATGAAAAAATCTTCAAATACACGAGCCTTCAAGAAACACTGCGTAACTTTTCAATGCCAAGTGACAAGTGCAAAATTTATCAGAACTGTCTCATGAAAAGTAATCTCAGAAACAGGGGTTATACCAGCCAATAAAACGATCCTATTCTCTCCATTGGGCATTCCTCAATAATCCTTTCATAATCTTCTTAGCCTGGATTAAGGACGGGCGCGGTCGGGATATTTACATAAAGCCTTAGTCAAGGTCATCAAAATTTCCTTATCAGACGGAATTTTGGGATGAGCAATATCTCCCACAGTCGTCATCCCCCTCTGATCTCCTGTTTAGCCCTCACTGGTAATTAGGGATTCACGTCGGTGAGAAACAGATATCAAACATCTGTCAGTCGCTTTGCAAATGCAGCTAGCACTGAATATTTTTGGTTCAAAATTTCGATGTATCGTTTAAATTATTGACTTTTTGTTAGTAAAACTGCAAAGTATGGTGGCAGTGAACATACATCTTACAGTGTAAAGTGAGCCCTTACCGCTATTATGAACTAGGCAGGACTGAATTGTCCATTTCTGCTATTCCTTTTCTTTTATAAAATTCAATCAATTTTGTATTATGGGCACCACGAGTACAGTTGAGCACATCGGTGAAAAAAATCGGTGATCACTCAACTACATCGAATATCCCATTTATCCAAATTTTCGATTTATGAAAACATTGTTTTTATTAAAAATGTAAGGTAAGTGGCGACGGCAATCTTACCTATTACAGTATAAACTGAGATAAGTGCCACTGCCGTTTTTCTGCGAGCAAGACTAAACTGCCTATCTTCGCTGAAGTATTTTTTTTCGGATCCAACCCATTCGGTGAAACTCAGCGCCATGAGCACGCAGCGAAATCAAAATGGCAGAATGCTGTGGTCGCCAAGCAATCTCCTGTGAACACAGTGTGCACTTTAAATTTTAAATAACATTAAAACGTGGTAAGTACGGTTCTTTTTTTAAAGTTAAATATCGACATCAGAAAACTACCTTACGGATTTATGTTTTTGAACATACAAAGAGGATTTAAAATTCGTGGCTTCGTGAGAGGTTCAATTATACGCTAAATTTATCGAATAGGACAATATTGATACAAAAGACGATAATGTATGATTTTTTTCTCGCTGAACTTCCGAAATGTTCAAAATTTGCACCGAAAAGGTAAATAAAAGAACAAAAAAAAAAAGAAGATTCACGTCTACCTAAATTGTTTTCTCAGAAAGGTGAAAATTACACAGGTTACAGAAGACATGTGCTATCAAACACCGATGTTTAACTTTTTTCGTTTCTAATTTGAATGTCCGATGCTTTGAAAATATGCATCTGTAAAGGAAATACAAAAAATAAAATCACTTCAACCTAAACTTGTTACAGAAAAGAAAGTTCAACCAAAACTTTTTATTAAAAAGACACTTCAACGTAAACTTGTTACGAAAGCGGCACCTCAAACTGTATTTGTTCCTCAGAAAGAAATGAATTAAGAAACACGTTGATGAGAAGAGGATTTTAGAAAATATATATTATACAGTATAACATCGATTTTTCACCGAGACCTCGGTGAGTAAAACATCCAGTGTTAGTGAAAGACATCAATGCTTTTTGCATATCCTTACTGTTAATGCTTTCGTTATCTCTGCTACACTGATCCAGGAGATGGAACTGTTTTGGCTATAGCTTCAGCTATTTGAAGAAACAAATTTGCCTACCGACCGTCTGATAACGGGTGCCCTTTGCGGTACGTCCTAATTCCTGTTCAATTGAAAACAAATGTTACACAAAGACCAATGGTTGGGTAGAATATCATAGAGGGTTTTAAGTATACCATGCAGGTTGCGAAGTTCTTCTTCTCTTTCGAATCTCCATATCCACAGTGTCCTTAACGATGGTCATTAAACCTAAAAAAATCAAAATATAAATCTATATTCACCAGGCAAGTAAGAAGTTGTGTTTTCCATATAAAGGAAGCATCCGATTGGCCTGAAATTCGCAACATGCGTCGCCCGCAAGAGGACATGCAAGCGATTAGCATTGCAGGGCACATGCAAATCCTGTGCACCCGACACGCCACTGAGAAGCACTATCAGAAGGAGGGGTGTAAGTAGTGAAAGTGTGTTGTGCTGCCGGACCTGTGCGTAGAAGCTTTCTGATGCCTCGTCGCAGAATACGGCAGTCATTCCAGCACGTTTCGGAGTTCGACAGAGGACGAATAATGCCTTATCGCGACAACGGTTTATAGTACCGAGACATCGGCGCCCGTGTGAGACGACAGCCAGCCACAATGATGCGAGTATGGATTCGGTGGGTGCAGGAGGGACAGACGTACCGACGTGAGCGATTTCCATAGCCGCGGCACACCGAAAGAGAGGACCGGAATATTGTGCGGCGGGCAGTGACGGCTCAAACCGCCACATCACGAACGTTAGCGCAGAAATTAGGGTGTGTTGCGCAACAACCGGTGTCAGCACTTACCGTTCGACGTCGTCTCCAGGTGCGGGGACTTGTCGCATGGCGCCCATAGATCTGATTACCACTGACGATTCACCACCGGGGTGTGCGGAAGCAGTGGGCCGTTGAACGCTTCACCTAGACTACGGAATGGCACGACATTGTCTTCTCTGACGAATACCGCTTCTGCCTGCAGCACCACGATGGTCGAATCCGCGTGTGGCAGCACCGCGGTGAAAGACTGTATGACGTCTGCATTATACATCGCAATACCTGTCCGTCGCCTGGCGTTATGGTTCGGGGCGTTATTGGCTATGACACCCGCACCCCTCTGGTAAGCATCGCCGATAAACTCAAAAGCCACCACTACATCTCTGACGTTTTAGACCCTGAAGTCCTTCCTTTACCTGTAGGACCTGCCAGCGGTCACGTTTCAATAGGGCAATGCGCGCCCGCGCGTGGCACGCATCGTGCAACAATTCTTCACGGCCCACCAGGTGTCACTGCTGACGTGGCCCGCCTGTTCTCCCGATATGTCGCCCATCGAACACGTCTGGTCGCTGAACGGCTACCGAGTGGCCTGGCAAGCACCACCCGTGGCTACGCCTGATGAACTGTGGCAAAGTGGGGAAGCAGCCTGGATCGACATACCCCAAGCCCACATCCAAAGCCTCATTCGTTCGATGCCGCGGCGTGTAGTGGCAGTTATTGCCAGCCATGGGGGCATCACGAACTGTTGATGTCTACGTGTTCCGCAAGTCGCACGGACCTGTAAGCTCAATCGTTTCATCTTTGTATCTGTTCTTATGTGTCTAGTAAATCTGGTTTTGCTATCCCGTGTCCTTTTTGGTGTTGCATTTTGGGTGGCCAGCAGTGTACTTAGGTTTTACTGCTTCGGCATCGTGATATTGTTGGATAAATGCAATATGTTTAGCATCAAGAGTGACAAAAATAAATATTTTGGGTTGGGCGAAAGGCCGATGGCTCGCCTAGGGCGCCAAGATTTCTTGCACCGGCCCTTAAGCACTTTAACCTACAACTATCAGAAGTTTGAACTACAGCTAAACAAGTAGTTTAAATGCTTTAACAAAATTTAGGGAAACGAGCATTTAACTGGACTCGTCTTTTTTGTTGGAAGTCTTCTAGATAACAGACAACTCATTTATATATACTGTATACAGAGTGCATTTAATAGGGGCCTATATGGCTGCAGCCCCGGGATCCACAGTTTCAAGATTCCCAGAATTATGAAGGATGCTTAAAGAATTGACGGAGTCCTAGAATTGTTTTTCTTTTTGCTGATAGCACATCAAAAACTATAAGAAATTGCATTGTGAAAAAAAAATTATATTTCTTTCCACTTCTTTAGAAGGAGTCCGCAAAAAAATATACACTCCCGGAGACCATTCTCAAATCTTTCGAAAGCATCACAGCAGTTTTTTTTGTACACATCTGAAACTGGGGGACATTTTCATAATTAAAGAATTCGTTTGAATCATGACATTTGGATCATATTATTTTGCCCGCTAATTCGATATAATTTCTACAAGCTGAAACCTGTGATTGGGGATATTAAAGCAGAACTGAACTTGCATCCATTTTTCAACCATGCATTTTTACATTTTCTTGCTAACACTGATTCGTCCATGAAACATGGAATACAAACTTCAATACTGTGGAGATATTTTTATTGGTTCCTCATCATATTTTGGGGACTTGTTCTCCTGGGTTTCTTATTCATTCACCCTTAGGGAAATCCCAAAGGTTCCACTTATACTGGGGTCCCAAAATACTGTCCATCCCCCGGGCACCTTGTCTCCTTAAATGTGCTCTTACTGTATACGTTACCTTCTTTTATGTAACGATTGCTTTTGGAATATATCCTGTGACCTTATAAATTCAGGCTTGATTTCTTTGCCTTTGAGGACGATTTAAATATGTTTGACATTATGATAAAATTGTAGGATTTTTGCCTTGATCTTGCTTGAGACGGTCCTTTTGGGCTCACGACTTGGACTTTGCATGACTGGGTAATGGGTGGATCAAAGGAATTTCATACTGGGAGGTGCTGAAACGTTTTGGCAAGTGCTGGATGAAAAGAAATTTTTCGAAGGCTGAAGATTTTGTTAGTGGAATATATCAGCTTTGATTTCTACTTGATAAAATCGACAGAGTCTATTAGCGTTACCCAGGGGATACCACGTGGAGGTTGACTCTCCATCCCACAAAATGTTTTTTTTTTTTTATTGTTTTTTTTTGTCAAACAAAAAGCGGAAAAAAGTACACTACAAATCTTAAATACACATATACCGTTTCATAAAACACATGCGACTTTAAACTTTATTCGTCAAAAAAAAGATGTGTGAGACAAATGGAAAATACTGAATTAAAGAGAAAAGAAACAAGGAAAATTCATGTTTCAAGAAAGCCACTGCAGTAAAATTTTAAATTTTTTAAAAAATAAACCAATTTAATAGTAAAAAGATATTGCTATGTATCAATGAATTTGTCAACGTAAACACATATACGAACTGCACAGTTGAAAAAAGCTGAAATTTTTAAACTATATATTAATGCATTTTACAAAACACAAGCAATTTTAAACTTGAATAGTCGGTAAACCAAAAAATGTGGCGTAAGTCAAGAAAAATGAAAAATCAAGAATCAGTCATTCTCTCTCTCTATTGCAGTAGGGTATTGAAATTTTCACCTTTTAAAGAAATAACGGAATTTAACAGCAAGAAGATATTAGTATGTATGGCTGAATGAGTCAACTAAAAATGTATGAGGATTCCACACTTTAAGAAAAACTGAAATTCTAAAGTTTGGGAAAATACAAGATTTTAACAGGAGGCGGGTAAAAGTATACACTAAAGCTGAAGTATATGTAAACGCATTTCACTAAATACATGAAACTTTAAACTTGAAGTGAAATAAAAAAATAATAAAGATCAAGGATCATTCATACTTAAAAAAAGCCGTTATAGTACGATATACATTCTTAACCTTGGTGGGAGTAAAACCTCTTAACCGTAAAAAGATATCAGTATGTATGGGTAACATCGTCAATTCGAACATATATACAAACTTCACGCTTCGAAAAAAAAAAAAACCGAAATTTTTTAACTTCGAGAAAAAAGAGCAATGTAAAATGAAACAGATGTAAGCACAGTGTCTTAAATATATGTACAAATCTCGCGAAAAAGATTCCAACTTTTAACTTTAGTTATATATATATATATATAAATGTATATAACACACAGCCTTTAAGCGAAAAATACGCCAAAAACAATATTAATAAGAGTTATAACAACTATAAATTTACATTTTAAGTAATTCACTGCAGTTTGAATTTTCACATGACAGATACAAATTTAAAAGATGCATAAATCTCACTCAGGATATTTAAGATTTTATGTTTCGAGGAAACGGAAAAACGTATCTTGAAGAAAATATTAGAACCTTCGTCAACGTAGAAATACTTACAAATTTGACACCACAAGAATGATATAAAAATTTGAACTCTAGGCTAAACTATGCAAGAAGCCGATATCAGTGTGTATACGAATACATGAGTCAACTTTAAAATATGCACACATTTAGCACTTTAAGTAGAACCGAGCAATTTTGAACTTTAAGAAACAACAAATTTTAGCTGAAGTTTATATCAATACATATATACAAGTGTATGTTTCAACCCCAAAGTTTACAAAGTTTTACACTTTAAGAGAGATATTGCAATTTCAAACTTTGAAAAAAATTACAACATACCATGAAGCGAACGTCACCTGAACCCATGAGCGCACCGTCAACGTAGATGTACACAGAAAGATTACACCCGAAAAGACTGCAATTAGAAGCATTACAAAATAAAACAGCTTTCCAGAATTATAAAGAATTTCTTTGATTAGGTAAACACCAGTTTGTAGGTAAAGCACGCAATCCTCTATACACCGTCCTTTAAAAAAATTGAGCTTTCAAAGAAAATTTGTAATGGTGTATTCTTTCTTTAGGATGATGTACATTTTTCAATATGGAATTAGAATTGAGTTTGTAGAATATCAGAGATAAAGGAACTTCATTAAAAAATTTCACTTTCATTCTAGGTACAATTTTTTGACCAAATGATAAACTGCCTTACGTAATGCCTAGTGAAAGACGAATTGAAATACTGTATCTGAGTTATAGGTGGTTTCGAAACACCGTATCCTATTTAATAAATATATTTTTTCAATTTTAAACCGCAAGCTTATTTGATTTGTTTCACAAATAAGACTTGATAGATAATGCTTTCCTCAGGTGTCAAAATTGATTTCTTACTAATGAGCGTGTAATACCAAGTGGAATTGATTTCTTCCAAATTTAAGCCACGACAACTTTTAAGCTTTTCTAAGTGTTACATAATAAAAAGGTATACATGTCATCGTTAAAAATAAGGGAATACGAGATGTAGAGGACTTATACAAAGGACTTGCCACATTGACTGCATGAAGTGTCTTTTCTAAGTAAATATATTCATAAAAAGTAGTGATACATAGTTCGTTTTGTTTCATTGTGCTGGGTAATGTCCTAAAAATCAGGTTTCCCCTGTTAAGGAAATTAAAGGAAAACCCTTTTAATGGCCTTCTTTTTTGTTTTAAGATCTAATTTCCAAATATGTGTTATAGATTCACAAGAAAAGACATCCGTTGGAAAGTATTTTTACTCTACTGTAAATGTACACATGGGGACATCATAAAATTTTACATTCTTATCGAAAGATATCTCCATTTGTCCAATTACTAAAGTTGAAAGCTAGTTGTGGAATAAATAACGCCGCATGTTCTGTAGAAACATTGCAGCGATCATTGTTACATCTCTCTTAGATTTAGGAAGAAGGATTTTTTTCTTTGTACACACACAAACATTCGACTAGGAGCGCTAGTCTAAACATGGATGGCAGATATCAGAATTATTTTGCATTAAGAGGAAACTAAAAAAGAAAATAGTTAGCGTTACATTTCACTACGTAGGAAAATAACAAACGCTTCATTTCTAACTAAAAGAAGCATCATGTTCCAAATGAAAAGGGCAGGGTGACGATAGAACTGGTAGTTGAATGCTGACATTTATTTGTCGCATTCAGTAAAAAATATATGTTATAAATCAAAGTCGGTACATTGTGAAGTGAAATTGCGTTCCTATAATCACAATGCACTTTCATTCTGCAGAACTTTCTGAAGTACATGGGTGATCTCTTGTTGTAAAGGAGAAATAAATTTTCCTAATTGAATGAATCACTGTTTGATCTCTATTATTTTAACGGAAAAAGGGTCTTCGAATATTTATTTGTAAATTTTCAGTTACAAAATAATTTATTCAATCAGGTAAAACATTGTGTAATTATTTATTCATATGCTCTCTTTTTAATACAGGTAAGTATCACTAAAGTATCATTTATTCTATAAGCACTGTTTTGGAATTTATAAAGAAATATAAATTCCACAACAGTGCTTATAGAATAAATGATGGAGCCCCGAAATGCACAATTACAATAACCGTTTACCAGAGGGAACGAATAAAAAGATCGTTCATAGTGCATCCGGTTAATCAACTGTTCCTCTCTAGACACTATGTGATTCCATTTCTGCTACTAGTCTCAGTTCCTGGCCCCACTGAAGTGTCTATCTTTGTTTGTAAAGGGCCAACGGAATTCGCAGCAACACACAGCAAACCATGTGTGCTCTCTGCAGCAAAGGGCAGCTATCACGGTATTCGGGCGTTTCCTGATGTATAACTGACCACATTTATCACGTCATTTTTACTCTCTGTGGTTCACTAAAGTCATATGGCCATGAGGATTGAAGTTCCGTTCATTCTTGCGACGTGGCGGGTCATACGAATCTTAGAGAATAAACATCTACTCTGTTTTACAGTGAGCTATGCCCACATCAGAGTGCTTTCATTTTTTTCGACGCATTTTGTTCACTGTCTCGAAATGCTACATTTCCCGTATTCGACAGAGGCATTTAGAGAAATACTATGTCTGAGGGTTGTTTCTATACGTACAAAGGATTTGCTAACAGGGAGTGGTTGTTGACCGAAATTTGCATATGGAAATGAGGGTGAGCTCATTTCCATATTTTTTTGTGCGACAAATTCTGTAGACAACAATGAAGTTACAAACACTTGTGAACGATATCATGGTCAGAGTTTAATAGTGCACAGAAATTGCAATGAAAAGATGAATTGTTTAAATATGTGAGCCCAATGCGGACAGTTCGATTGATGATGGTTACACGGTTTCACCTGTTAAGAAAGATGAAAAGCATTGTAATGCCAATATGATTACAATTTCTCAGCTGTGGATTGCAATTACGTATTTACTGAAGAATATAGTATAGTTTCAGAGCAAAAATGCTCGGGAGAAAACAGGTACTTTGATTTACACGTCATAGTTGTTATTTACTATTAAATTGTTTCTAGCTTTCTTAGCTTCCTGAAAGTTTTCAGGTGAAGGTATATTTTTCTACTAAATTTCTCTTCCAGCAAAAAGTTGTATCACATTTTAAACTCTCATCAAACTTGTATGTTTTTCAAAGAAAGATTATTGTAAATCTGTGAACTAAGTTTGATTGCACAGCAGCTATCCGATTTGCATAACGGATGGTATCGCTGTTTCTTATGTACCTTAAATTAAAATATCGATTTCAGTCTTTTGAACTAAAAAGATTAGTTATGTGGAGTTCAGTTTTTCATAAAAATGTCATCAATTCCGAAAGACATTCAGTTTTTTCGTTAGACTTTCATTTTTCTAAGTATTTCATTGTGTAAGTGACTGAACTTGATAGACACGATTAGTATGTCTGCAGCTAAATTATTTTATGGGAAAATTAAGTTTTTGAGATTTTATTCTTAATGATGTTCCTGTTTCCAGTGGTTCGTATGCGCATTTCCAGTTAAGGGGACAGTAAAACGAGTAGGTTTAAAAAACCACTAAGGTTATTAACGAATGAGAGCACAAAAATGACTACCGATGCGATGAAATGAACACAGTAGACAATTCCTTTTGACTTAGCGTATACGCAAGTACTTCGGAATACAATAATATTTATTGCGATTGTTTTTAATTAAACTAGAATTTCAGTGGCGTTTCCGCCGTAATGTGCGGGATTCCAATAGAAATAAGGGTTCGCAAAAATCATTTTCCGGGGTTCTGTTTCGCTCTTTCGCTTGCGCTCGGAGCAATGTGTAGCAAACCTTAAACATGTGTAAAGCGTGGAGGAACAATTAAACTGTAAATTGTATCTGAATGGTTCATTATGTTTATGCTCAAACAGAACCACAAGTGAGTAACTTACTTTTCCAAAATCGTTATAAGATTGTACATGTTATCTACTGTAGGTTCGTTCCTTACGTCCCTAGAGACTGGTATATGAATAAGAGGTAATTAAGATTTAGGAGTAATTTACAGCCCTTTAAGAGTAAATTTCTTTTCACCTCGTAGCAAAGATTTCAGTCCAACTACTGATTCAGACAAAACTATAACATAGATCAATTGAACTCTGTAAAGAATGTTGACTCCGGAAAGAAAGTGTCGGAGTTTGAATACACACGATCTGAACTCAACAAAGCCGTGATTCTGATACCGTTATACCTAATCTGCTTCTACAGTATTACGACATTTGCTTGTGCTACATATAGCAGAAGATATTTGTCTGAAATATAAACTACTGCATTGCAAATAAAACGCATTTCAGATTTCAATGAAAAATTCGAAAGTAAATCAAACGTTCTTTCCCCGTACTTCGCCTTTAATTTCTGGATATTCTTCCAACTGCTGCCCTCTTGCGGCGAATTAGTATCATTTATGGTGATTATAGATTGACCGACAGAAGTCAGCACGTTAACTGTTCCACTGAAATTTTCTTAACACGTTGTCAGGCTTGTGAGTTCTAGTTCTTCTTGAACGCGTGTTTTGTAGCTGGAACTAGTAAGTTCTTTTTTCTTTCGACTTTTTTTTTACTGAGCTCTAATAAGTGGAATTGGAAGAGATTTTTTGATAAGTTGATATGGATGAGGCTACGTTTATTTCGTGGTGTGAAAGATAAGGATTGCTATCAAACCCATTGTATTCAGAGGGTCATTCCATTAGATTCAGAGTTGAGATATCTCATCGTTTTGGACAATTCATTTGTCGGCAGAAGCACGCTTCATGGAAGGACGCGTTGTTTTCACTTACACTTGGAAAGCGCTTTCATGATGCTCTGTCTTATGCTGATATGGTGATGATTCTAGAGTATCATTTCACCAAAGGATTGTTCTACAGCGAGACACACGAAAAATCGTCATAAGGGGAAGTCACAACGTCCACTGACACAGCGACTGGCTTGTGTGCTATAGACAACTTATTTGCGTCCCTTCAAACACAAACTGATAGAGGGTTATGATAAATTTATTTGACAGACCATATACTGGAATATTTATTCCGACATAAATATATTTAAGCGGAATACTGCTTTTAGGTGATGATTAGCATCATGCGACAGTTCTTCCCTGGCATGTAATCAATTTATTTAAAATTTATATAATCAGTTAACCTTTTGTGCGAAATAGACGCCTGCCCTTCCATGAGGTAACAAAAGTTTTCCGACATAATAAATGTTTTGGAGAAGCGACCCAATTATTATTATTGCAAAAATGTATTTTAAGAACACCCCAAAATATAAGGGAAACGTGGTATTTAAATGTTTTACGTCAGGTATCGTTCCAAATGGCCGATAGATGAGAGCACCCAAACGTAGACACACATCGCAGAGTGAGCCACACTTGGAAGTGCAACCGCAGGTATTTCTAACAACGGTATGTACAGAACAGGAATCGTTGAACGTGGGACTCTCCGGAGTTTTTCTCGACGGCTTTGGGAATATATTTACCTTGTATATATTTTTAGAGTTCATTTTCTTAACCTAAAATGAAACAATTAGCATGTGCGAAGGTTCTGGGAAGACTTCTGCGTCATTATGTAGTGGATTCTGACAACCGATTTCTGGAAAATTGAGAACTTTTCAGGAAATTTTACATCGGCCAGTAAAAGACCAACAATGACAGATTTACAAAATTTAATAATACCTGACTGGTAAATAACTAGCAACGTATAACATTGCTTGGTAAAGAATTCCTTCGCGAGAAGTGTACTTCGCCATTGACTTCAATACTTTGTTCTGGAAATACTGATTTAAAAATATTAAATGATTAAATGATCATATGTAGAAGATTTGAGGAAGGGAGTGTCTGACCCCAGGTCTTAAACAACCCTTAGAAATAGGAAGCTAGGAGTTTTGGGCTACAGTGCCCGATAGGAATGTTACACGGAAGCGAAGTAGAAAGGGGGAGAAAGACGCCTTTATTTATTACCGGGCGGCCCGCTAAAAATATCAAAACTTTGAAGCATGCACTATTATTAATTTCGAATAGAGTTGATCACCTTTCAATTATTGAAAATAAATATAATAATATAGTAACAAAACTTTGAATATATATTTTATTTATTTTTCCAATAATTGAAAGGTAATCAACTCTGTTAAAAATTAATAATATTGCATGCATATTTCTCCAAGCACTATCCCGCAGTATAAAACCAGCATCATTCAGGAAATAATTTCCATTTGATTCATAAAACCTTTGGTCTTATTGTAACAAATATCCCCTTCAATTCTCTTAGAAATTGATTTGGTCAGTTTTAAGTGTCAATGTGTTATCTCGATTCATTTCAATAGGATTATATCCGAAGGAACCTAGGACATAGCCTTCTACAACATAAAGCCATGGCACATTTTACATAGTGCACCATGGAGGCACGAATCTGAAAGTTTTGGAAGGTAAAATTCAAGGCAAGACGGGAAGAGGACAACCAAGAAATGGTTTTATGGCACAATTACTCCAAGACACTAATATTATGACTTGAAGCGAACGTCGAAGAATAGGGAGGAATGGAGAGACAGAGTACAACTACTGAACAACTAGTTCTTGGACTGAGTAACCAAGAGGAAGAAGAAGAACGCTAATATCATTTAAAGTTTTGCCACACATTACTTCAGATCACAAAACGAAATGCCATAACGAAATCGTCGGAAAAATATTTGCAATATTTATTCCGATGGAACGCCGCCTACTATAGCCGGAACGCTTTAGAAACCTTACTTCAGAAACAAACAGTCTGTGCCGGATATTTTGTTTGTAGTTCGCTGAGTATATTTCTTCCGATGCGATTTCAATCCGAAGCTTTCGCGCATGCATTAGTTAAGTCAAGAACATCTGCCTCAGCTGTTCCCTTTAGCGCATTGATAAAGTGCAAGATCTGACTGCGACCTGATTTGTCTGTACACTGTAAAAAATTGCCGTAAATTCTCGGTGTTTAAACTGTATTAAAACGGTTTACGGACCGTAAGCACGCCAACTGGCGATGAACCGTAAATTTTCGGTAGATAAACTACATGTTCACGGTGTTTAAACTGTTTTAACCATTACGGTATAATACCTGTTTTTTTACGTGCTGTTGAATGGCAACGGGCTGGTCGCGGACGCCATGTTGGTACGAAGCGATGGAGGTCTCTCGACACATAGTAAGGATTCTATGTTACCGATTTATAGAAGCACCGCAGCATTTATTTTCAGTAAGTATTTTTTTGTTTTGTGTAAGTCACAGTGCATTATGATGAGAATGTTAGTATTAAGTGGTCTTGGTAACAATTGAAACAAGTTTGATTTTTTATTTCATGTATTTCGTTCAAATTATTTGTTAGGCCGAACAAGTTAAGTAAACGATTGCAGTTGCTAACTAATTTTCCTCGCTTGTCCTGTGACTAGGGTGACAACTAGTTTTGGAGAACGCGGTACAAATTGTATAATGGTCAATTTACCCCAGACCACGTTGGTGCCAGGAAATTTTTATTTAGCATTCGCAATCGCAAGTGCTAAAAATTCTAACACCATGCTCCTGGTTCCTACATTTTTTTTTCAGTTCCAGACAGCTTTTTTTGGAATCTGGGCTACTAAAGATTTTGTGGCCCCTATTTCTGGTCACAAGTGCTTGTAAAATACGAATGTCCTATAGACTATGCGATAGATATGTATGTCTTGTACATATGTTGGATATCTATTTCCTATATATATGTATGTTAAGGCTTTGTAAAATACATCTTATGTGTTTGCAGACATAAGGAAATGTATTATTTTTAATATTTATTCCTAAAGAAATGCAAACATTGAATCAAGTATAGATAACAAAAATTTGAAATGAATGCACAAAAACAGAAGTTCACACATAGTTCAGGAGTTTGTCTTTAAAATGTCTGTTTAAAGATGTTGAAACATTTTTTTCTGCAAACTAACACATTGAGGAAATCTCATGTGAGCAGTGTGTATACCTCATCTGTGGTAAGATGGAAATATATCAGAACCATTCAATTTCTTAAAAATTAGTTGAAATATATCAATACACAGGTATTTGTGTAGTAATAACTGCCAGTGTTTTCTGTGAAATTATAAAAAAATGACAGAAATATCGCTCAACTGATGCCCAATGCACAACTCGAGGCGCGTCGCTTAAACTTAATAGCAGTACCAATATCTGTTTGTTTTATTTATAAAATGAGTACCCCAAAAGGTGTATTTCAATGCAAACACAATTGCACGTAGAAAGTTTTACAAACAGGTCACTGATGCTAGGCAGTAATTACATTAGAACTGCTTCGTGAGCTAAGAAAAACCCCTCCAGTAAATCTCTTCAGGTGTACTGTGTAGGAAATAAACATTGCTAGTATACCCCAAAATCTTAAGTGTCCACATATCTTACAAAAAATTTTATACTAAAGAAAATTCAAACATTGAATCAAGTGTAGACAACATAAATGAAAAATGAATGCACAAAAACAAAAGTTTGCCGCCCCGGTTGTGCAGTGGTCTAAGCGATGACCTCTGATCATTCGTCCGAAAGGGGTCTATCGAATCCCGGTGAGGCATGGATGTTGTGTTTGTCTTACGGCACTGGCTCTCCCCTTCCCTGGAACCAGTGACCCTAAATTAGGGTCGGGCGACCGCTTATAGCACATTGAGTTGCTCACGGTGGTCGTTAACCTCCGATAAGGCCGCCCCGGTGGCGCAGTGGTCTAAGCGATGGCCACTGATCATTCGTCCGGAAGGGTCCGGGTTCGAATGACGGCGAGGCATGGATGTTGTGTTTGTCTTACGGCACTGGCTCTTTCCCTTCCCTAGAACCAGTGACCCTAAATTAGCGACGGGCGACTGCTTATAGCCCATTGAGTTGCTCACGGTGGTCGTTAAACCTCCAATCAGAAAAAAAGAGCCTCCAATAAAGAAAAAAGCTCAGGCGTTCGTCTTTAAAATGTCTGTTCTTGCTTTGAGGTTTGTTAAGAAGTGCGCAACATCGTCAAACTAACTGCTGAGCAATATCATGCTCTAATGACATGATAGCAAGACTGTTAAGCCTTTGTTGAAGCATTGTCAATCACAAGTTATTTTTTTACCAAGTGTAGTTTTAATACGGTGAATATACATTTGGGAAACAATCATATCATATATATATATATATGTGTGTGTGTGTGTGTGTGTGTGTTTTGCAATGTCTTGACAAGAACATTTTTTTTTTGTGTGCAGTAGCTACATTCACACTTGATAAAGTTATAGAACTGTGAAATTTTACTATGTAAAGATTCATCCTAATCCTCACTGTAAAAATCTAAACAGTTATTTAGAGAAATTTAGTTGGCAGTTAACTAAGAACTGAAATGGAAATTGAATTTTTTTATAAGCTAACAGACATTTGTTATCCAACTGATCAATAATCACATTAAATGTTTCTACTTCACATTTTTTCTGTCCTTGAAGAATAGTTTCATTACGGTTATTGCCATGTGCATATTTTTTTATTGTGATTAGACAAAACTTCCAGGAGATTTTTCACTTAATGTTTTATCTATTTCTTCATATTTTTCAAAATTATTTCTTTCATTGGCAATGAAATGGGATAATGACAGAAGGTAACGTCCAGTTAACAAATCTAGTGATGGCTTTCGTAATTTAGTACCAACTTTATCACATCTTTCTAAAATATGCCAAAGAGCACACATGAAAATAGATTCAAATTTATGAGAGCTTAACTTGAAGAAAAAACATCCAATCTCTGTAGGTAGAAGAAAAGATTTAGGATTTCAAGACAATGGAAGTCCTAAATTTAATACGAATAATGCAAATTATTTCTTCAATTAGCGCTTTTCGGAACTTTTTTACCCACACGAAGTTTTCAGTCCTCAGTAAAACAGGTGTGGGCTATACTAGTTTTGTTGGGGACCAAAAAGTTCCAAATACTCCAACCTCCTTTAGCCCACCAAACACCCCTGCTCTGACAATTGATTTTGGAGAACGAGGCACAAGTCGTGGAATCATCAATTTCACCTGCAGACCACATGGGCGCCAGAAAATTATTTAGCTAGCACTGTTACAATCGTAGGTGATTTAACAAGAATTCTGACACCATACTCCTGCCTCGTATATCTTTCCTGTCCCAGCTGCTAATCATTCATCAACTTAATCCATTAAGCATTTCATTTGCTGATTTTTGTGTTAAAATTTGTTCTTTTATCCTAATTTCTTTTCCTAGTCTGTGACGGGTTTAAAATTTATTACATGCCAGGATGGTAGATAATATTTTTTAATCGCCGGGATGCGGCCCAACTTCGAACACTTCATTTCTATGGGTAGTCAAATTTTATTTCTGTAAAAACACATAAGTTGTTACTCAGAGTTAAAGTTGATGCCATTGTTTTCCAGATAATAGCTACCTCAAATAGCCTGGCAAAGCCCTCTTTTTTTCCAGGCAGAGTTGCCATTATGTTCCAAGCTTAAATCTAAGAAATTCCTTAGTCAAACTCTGCATTAGCACCAATGCTAAACATCATTGTTACCCGCCCCCCTCCCGTTAGCTTAAAATACACTGCTCAAAACTATTAGGAGATAACGTGGTTTAGATATGAACTACTGACATCAACTGTTTGCATGCTAAGATAAATTGAAGGAAAGTTATTACAATGAAACTTTTGCATACTTCCAAACACCTCAGTATACAAAATTGATTGTGGGACGTTAAAAAGGGTATGTTTCTGTCAAGGAATGAAAAGTGAATTGTATCTTATGATCGTTTAGTCCAGGATAAAAATGACTCGTGCTTTGAATGTGATGTCCGAACGTGATTTACCCGAATCTGTAGCCTGAGGGCTATCGGTCACTTAGAAGCTGGTCAAACCCAATCGCAAGTAGCGGACGCCATTGGAGTGTCTCGAAGCATGATTTTCAGATTTTGGAATTGGTTTTCAGATACCGAAAATTTAAGGCAAAGACCAGGGCAAGGTCACAGGAAAGCAACGTCAAGAAATGAGGATCGTTTTTTTTTTATCACTGACTGCCAGGAGAAACCGGAGTATGAGCGCCCCTCTTCTGCAATGCAAACTCCATACGACTACTGACACAAATGTTTCGACTCAAACTGTTCGCACCCGACTACACAGTGTTGGTCTGTATGCTCGACAACCTATGTTATGTGTCTCTTTAACCGCATGCCACCGTGCTGCCTGCAGATTTTGAGCACATGACCCTGCTGATTAGAGAAGAAATTAATGGTGCAACGTTCTCTTCTCAGACGTGTCTTACTTTACTGTACATCCTGATTATTTTGAGGGAACATGGTATTTGTAACAACCAGAGGTAGAAAAATATTCTGAAATCTGGTGGCCAGCTAAATTTTTTAGTGGCCAGACATCGAACCTCCGGCGAGGAAGGGGGCTATATATAATGTCAAAGTCGTACACTTCTGTCCAAAAATGTTCTGCCCTCAGCCCTGGCAAAAAAAAAAAATTACTCGTTTTTTTGTTTTGTTTTTCATCTGGGGCTCGCAAATTCCTGAATTATCATAATTTTCGTCGTTTATCCTCAGACCCTGGAAATCGCACTTTTTTTTTTATTTTCGTATAATCTGTGCCGGCGTATAATTCACAGATTGTGACATTCAGAAGAAAAAGAAAAAAATAGCCATATGATCTTGTATATCACAAATGTTGATCCAGAAGCGGAATTTTCGACAGAAAAGTTAGGCACATAAAGACCCCGGAGTACGAAGAAATGAAACAAAGACTTTGGTCAAACTGGCAAACGACAAACTAAAATACAAGGCACAGTGTACACGAGATTCAGAACATGGAACTTTGAAATGAGGCGTGCATGTTTAGGTTCCTGCAGCAAGCACTGGGCATACATTTTTATTGGCCAATTAATGAGGAGTGGGCACAAGCACAGTCAGCGTTTTGTCTTTCCCAATAATACAAAGACAAAATAACTCCCGCCGCCCCTTCCTACAGCTTTCCCGGTCTTTCATTATGACATCCCTTTTCCGTCCTCTTCACTTCGTGCAAATCCTAGACTGAATTTTTTTCCGAGAGAGTTCCTTTTCCAATTATATAGCCCCTCTCCAGCACAATTACCCTGCAGATTATTTTTCAAATTGAACGGCAGCAAAAACTTTTTTTTATTTTATTTTTTTAAATCGTTTATTCCTGGCTTATACATGCAAATTGCCGTACATGTTTTTCAGTGAGAAATTTACCTTTATTTTCATTTTTACGATATGATCATAAATATGCCTTTGTACATTTGTCTCCCCAAAAATTATTAAATTTAAATTTACTAATTGTTTTGGCCATATTTTTCTTTTTGCATAGCGTACTAAGTGTATGTAGTTCCTATTCCAACTTCTAAAGTTTTCTGTCACTCAGTTTTAATACAAAACTACGATATTCCCTATTCCCTAATTGTTTTTAGCTGTATATATATAGTAATAAAGTCAACCACAGATAAATTGTAATCCTAATACAGAACCCAAAATAACATCCTGAATTCCTGATAAGATAATTTTTTTCCAAAGACCAAACCTGCCCCCCCCCGCATTAAAAAAGACAAAATCCAATAAAAAAATTTGCAGCGTGTTAGTGAAAACACCAAATATAAATATAATCATCTGGTATTTTCTAAACCTTACTTTACCATGGATTTCAATCAAGATGGCTGATGCCATATTTGATATATCTCAAGGCGCCTCTGTCCCTCATTGTCAGTTTGTCACTATAAATGAATTGAAACAAATCTCCGAGAATGTACATCATGAAAGGGTGAATCGGTTAAAATTTTAATCACAATGTAACATTCAGGCCTCTTGTGTCGCCATTCTGATTGAATATCAGTAATGAAGTCACATCACCGGTGAAGCATTATCTCCATCAGTGCTAAATAAATGAGGCTGGAGACAAATTTCTAGAAATGAAAATCTTATTTTTTTGAAAAACTGGAAAAATAAGAGGTACATACAGGTACCGGATTTATTTAAAAATAGAAAGTAGTCATGACTACTCTTTTTGGTGCAAAGTACAACACAACTTGCATTTCCTTTGACATCTTGGAGTCGAATTTTTCACGATTATAATACTTTCTCATGCTAACGTATGAAAAAGGAAAAAGTCTTTTTCACATAAAAAAAAAAAGAACTAGGAACTCTCATAAAATTGCAGGTCCTGTTCATGTGGTGCTCCACAGAGCTGCACACATAAAATATTTACTGTTTCTACCGGTTTTCAAAATCTTTTGGATTCAAAAGTCTTAGTTTCTTATTTCCTTCTCAACAAATAAAATTCTTGTTTTTATTCAGTTGCATTTATTTGCTACAAAAATGTATATACACAGGGTGTCCGAGAATTATTGGACACAACAAAATTATATAAAACAAAACATTAAACAGACAGAAATAAACTGACTGTATTAACTTAAAATGTAACTGCACAAGTTAATAAATTTCGATGTGAGATCCCTTGGTTGCTCGTAGTACGTCTAAGCGATACTCAATTTCATGCCATGTATTGGCAAGCATCTGAGGAGTTATGGAATTAAATAGCAGCTGTGATGCGCTACTTTAGTTCCTGCAAATCAGTACAAGGCGTCTGATAGACACGATTCTAATCCCACATGAAATAATCCAATGGAGTTAGATCTGGAGAGCGAGGAGGTCACAGAATGGGACCACCACGGCCAATCTATCTGTTGGGTAAAAGACTCATTTAGGCACTTATGTATACATGTTGACCAATGCGGAGTCGTACCGTCTTGTTGGAAAATGACATCATATCTTTTGATCTGGGTATAGCGAAAGTTTCTATCATATCCAAGTAAATGTCACCTTTTGTTTTTTTCGCAGAAGGAAGACCCAATCACTTCTCTTTTGATAGGGCGCACCACACGTTAACTTTTGGTGAATCACGTTCCAGTTCAATAGCAGCATGAGGCAGTTCACTACCCCATATCCTACAGTTGTGACAATTCACAATACATGAAATGTGGATTCATCACTGAAAATGACAGTACTGAGAAAGTTTTCGTTGTTTTTCACTGAATTTAGCATAACCACCGTGAAATCGTTTCGCAGAGTGTGATCATTTACATGCATCTTTTGCACTATTTCGATTTTATAAGCATAAAACTTTAATTTCTTGTGCACGATATCGTGAACTGTCGATTTCAGAATGCACAGTTCTCTGCTTGCTTTACGAACGGATTTCCTGGAGCTTCGTCGGAAACTTCCATTAACTTGGTCAACCGTCTCACCGCTGATGCTAAGCCAGCCGACTCCTCCACGAGGTTCCACATTGCCAGAACTGTTTTATCTATCGCTTAATTGAATTCATTGATGGAGGATTACAACCATACTCTAAACGGTACCGTCTTTTAACTTTAATGACAGACTTTAATTTCGCAAGCCATAACACACACATCGCCTTGTGCTGTACGGATGACATTACTACCGATTGCGCATTTCTCATACATTCCTCATCTGGCCACACCTAGTGCCATCTATCGGATTCTGGGAATAAAAATTCTGCAAAACAAAAATATAGAAACCGTGTTTGTAATACGTGACATAGAAAAACCGACAATGCTCAGTTTTTTTTTTACATAATTTTGTAATATATCCAATAGTTCTGGGACACCCTGTATATTGCTTAAGACAACAGTGCTGACAATTACGGAGGATCTTTTTTGCGGGCATATTTTTGTATTGTAAGTAATTTTGGCAATGAATCTTTGTTCTGCATGCTAAATTGGTTGAATTTTTAAACAATATGTAAAAGAATTTGGTTTCAGATGAATCAAAGCCTTTGGCAATTAGTGTCAGTTATTGTTTATTTTTGATACATGAAATTTTACATTCAATACATAAAACAGTAATTCCTTCTGTTTTTCTTAGGAATATCTCATATTATAAAACATTTTGCATAAAAGTGCATACTTAATACTTAACATCATGTATGAGTGTGTCAATTGCAACTATGTTTCTTTATCTTTAAAGAAATATGTTCAACACATGAGCATTCATAGAAATGTAAATAATTTTAGATTTCAGTGTGGGGTGCGTGGTTGCTCCAAGACATTTGGCTCTTACTATGGCTTTAATACTCATGTCTCGCGATACCACCGTGGATTACAACTTTGAAATTCAGAAGTGGATTTAAAGTGCAACCAAAGATTGTGTCATAAGGCATTTAATAGAGTTTCTGATTTAATATCGCACATTAAGTCACATCTAACCTCCGGAAGCTTTATTAGATGCTGTTTTAAGTGGTGTGCCAAAACATTTAAGGTCAAATCTTCATTTTCATTCCATTTATCTAGATATCATCTGAATCACAGTACAAAATTCCTATCTCCACAGTTTCTTAATTCTGAGCCAGTTGTCCTGACCTTGAGAGTTCACAGTACTGTGGAACTAGTCACTTCTGACGTAAGTGAACAACTTAATCAGTCAGACAGATATATCTCTGAAGAACTCACACTGAAAAATATTGCTCTTTTTTGCTTGCTTTTGGAATCAAAATGCCTAATCCCATCTAAAACAGTACAGTTGATAACGGAAGAGATAAATTATTTACTGATTCAGGAGGATTCCTTTTTTACACAGAGTTTCACTGATAAATTGAGTGAATTAGTAAATATATCTGAAAATGAAAAAAAAAAAAAACAATTGTAAAATATGTTCATGACTCAAAGTTCTTAAAATCTGCATTCGATACTGAATCGGGGCTTCTTAAATCTGTCTATTTAAGACAACAATATTTTGAAAAAGGCATGAAATTTGGCAAACCCATTGAAATTTGCATGGGTCGCGATGAGGTAAATCGCTTGAGTTACTGCCACTACATTTCAATTAAAAAAACACTTGTTAATCCGCTCCACGATAAGTCTGTAAAGGATCAAGTAGATCATCCACTGAAAAATGAAGTAGCAGATCGAATGAGTGATTTTACTGACGGTAGCGTGTTTTAGCAATGCCAAGCAGATAGATCAATAAAAATCCTTCAGCTTATCCTTTTTCAGGATGCGTTTGAGGTTGTTAACCCGTTAGGTTCTTCACGAAATAAACATAAAATTCTCGGATTTTATTTCACATTGGGAAACATATACCCTCAGTATAGGTCATCAGTTCACCAAATGCAGCTTCTTTTACTGTGCTGTGAAAAAGATTTAAAATTGTTTGGCCAAAAAGTAGTATTTAGGCAATTGATTGGTGACCTTAAAGAAATTGAGAATGGATTCAATGTGGATGGTGTATGTTATGTAGGGAGGGTTTTTTGTATTACTGCTGACAATTTAGGAGCACATTTTATTGGTGGATTTAACCAGAATTTCTCAACTTCAGAATATATGTGCCGTTATTGTCTAATGCAAAGAGATACGTGGAAGAGTTCAGATTATCCATATTTGAGTGCTTCATCACGAACTGTTGAAAATTATGATGCATCTGCTTCGCAATTAGCCATGGGTAGCCAAGGAATCATTTTCCCGTCTCTGTTCAATGAGTTGCAGTACTTTCATGTTTGTCTTCCTGGGCTCCCTCCTTGTGTTGGTCATGACTTGTTTGAATGGGGTTTGTGACTATGATTTGTCACTTTACCTAAATTACTTTGTTCAGAAAGGCTGGCTTACGTATACTTTATTAAATGATCTAATACGTGGCATTTCATTTTCTGAGCATGATGCTTCTTGCAGGCCTGCTGTGTTTCACCAAAAAAGCAAAAGGTTAAATGGCAGTGCTTGTCAGAACTGGGCCTTACTTCGCTTTTTGCCAATCCTTCTGTACTCTAAGATAGATACTGATGATTCTGTATGGAAACTAGTTGTTAGACTCAGAGAAATTGTGAAATTTGCATGTGCACCTAGCATAAGTCATTCACAAATTGCATATTTCAAAATCATAATTGAAGAGTACTTGGAGGGAAGGAAGGTTGCTTTTGCAGATGTGCCTCTTCGACCAAAGCACCACTTCCTTCTGCACTATCTAGAGTTGATGAAATTTGGACCACTTATTCGTCTTTGGACATTGACATAATAGTGGTAATAACCACACTTGGATATAAATACACCGCCTACATAATAATGGGAATAGAGGAGAGACGTCGTGACACGGACGCAATGAGGATCAGAAAGGTTGCCCCAGGTACACTTGCCCATCCGGAATGCAGCGGAGCACGGAGGTCAAAGACATGACGTGGTTGACCGTCTACATAATAGTGGTAATAACCAAACTTGAAAATAACCACACCGCCTACATAATAATGGGAATAGAGGACAGATGTCGTGACGCCGCCCCGGTGGCGCAGTGGTCTAAGGCGCTGGCCTCTGAGCATCCGTCCGTAAGGGGTCCGGGTTCGAATCCCGGTCAGGCATGGATGTTGTGTTTGTCTTACGGCACTGGCTCTCTCCCTTCCCTGGAACCAGTGACCCAAAATTAGGGACGGGCGACTGCTTATAGCTCATTGAGTTGCTCACGGTGGTCGTTAAACCTCCAATCAAAAAAAAAAAAAAAAAAAAAATCGTCGTGACACGGACGCAATGAGGATCAGAAAGGTTGCCCCAGGTACACGTGCCCATCCGGAATGCAGCGGAGCACGGAGGTCCCAGACATGACGTGGTTCACCGTCTACATAACAGTGGTAATAACCAAACTTGAAAATAACCACACCGCCTACATAATAATGGGAATAGAGGAGAGACTTCGTGACACGGACGCAATGAGGATCAGAAAGGTTGCACCAGTAACACGTGCCCATCCGGAATGCAGCGGAGCACGGAGGTCCCAGACATGACGTGGTTGATCGTCTACATAATAGTGGTGAAAACCAAACTTGAAAATAACCACACCGCCTACATAATAATGGGAATAGAGGAGAGACGTCATGACACGGACGCAATGAGGATCAGAAAGGTTGCCCCAGGTACACGTGCCCATCCCGAATGCAGCGGAGCACGGATGTCCAAGACATGACGTGGTTAACCGTCTACATAATAGTGGTAATAACCAAACTTGAAAATAACCACACCGCCTACATAATAATGGGAATTGAGGAGAGACGTCGTGACACGGACGCAATGAGGATCAGAAAGGTTTCCCCAGGTACACGTGCCCATCCGGAATGCAGCGGAGCACGGAGGTCCCAGACATGACGTGGTTGACCGTCTACATAATAGTGGTAATAACCAAACTTGAAAATAACCACACCGCCTACATGACAATGGGAATAGAGGAGCGACGTCGTGACACGGACGCAATGAGGATCAGAAAGGTTGCCCTAGATACACGTGCCCATCCGGAATGCAGGGGAGCACGGAGGTCCCAGACATGACGTGGTTGACCGTCTACATAATAGTGGTAATAACCAAACTTGAAAATAACCACACCGCCTACATAATAATGGGAATAGAGGAGAGACTTCGTTACACGGACGCAATGAGGATCAGAAAGGTTGCCCCAGGTACACGTGCCCATCCAGAATGCAGCTGAGCACGGAGGTCCCAGACATGACGTAATTGACCGACTACATAATAGTGGTAATAACCAAACTTGAAAATAACCACACCGCCTACATAATAATGGGAATAGAGGAGAGACGTCGTGACACGGACGCAATTGGATCAGCAAGGTTTCCCCAAGTACACGTGCCCATCCGGAATGCAGCGGAGCACGGAGGTCCCAGACATGACGTGGTTGACCGTCAACATAATAGTGGTAATAACCAAACTTGAAAATAACCACACCGCCTACATAATAATGGGAATAGAGGAGAGACGTCGTGACACGGCCGCAATGAGGGTCAGAAAGGTTGCCCCAGGTACACGTGCCCATCCGGAATGCAGCGGAGCACGGAGGTCCCAGACATGACGTGGTTGACCGTCTACATAATAGTGGTAATACCCAAACTTGAAAATAACCACACCGCCTACATAATAATGGGAATAGAGGAGAGACGTCGTGACACGGCCGCAATGAGGATCAGAAAGGTTGCCCCAGGTACACGTGCCCATCCGGAATGCAGCGGAGCACGGAGGTCCCAGACATGACGTGGTTGACCGTCTACATAATAGTGGTAATAACCAAACTTGTAAATAACCACACCGCCTACATAATAATGGGAATAGAGGAGAGACGTCGTGACACGGACGCAATGAGGATCAGAAAGGTTGCCCCAGGTACACGTGCCCATCCGGAATGCAGCGGAGCACGGAGGTCCCGGACATGACGTGGTTGACCGTCTACATAATAGTGGTAATAACCAAACTTGAAAATAACCACACCGCCTACATAATAATGGGAATAGAGGAGAGATGTCGTTACACGGACGCAATGAGGATCAGAAAGGTTGCCCCAGGTACACGTGCCCATCCGGAATGCAGCGGAGCACGGAGGTCCCAGACATGACGTAATTGACCGTCTACATAATAGTGGTAATAACCAAACTTGAAAATAACCACACCGCCTACATAATAATGGGAATAGAGGAGAGACGTCGTGACACGGACGCAATGACACGTTTAAGTATGGCTTTCTGAAAACATCAATTTTGCACATACATATGTTTTGCATAAAGGTAACGATATCTTCATCTAGCATTCACATGGGTACTAAACCGCATGACAGCAGTATTGACGATGTAAGATAATTTTAAACACTTTGGCATGTTAAACATCCAGTTTTGTTTCCTTTGAAATGTTATTTTCTCCACTAATTTCAGGGAAATAAGGAACTTATTTACTATATAAACAAAAAACAAATACAAAAACATAATGTAAAGTAACAGATTGGAGAATTAATTTAAAGTATGTATTGTCAATCCACAATATGTTACCCACATAGATATGGTAGTTAAAACCATTTTTACAGCTACAAGACCAAATTTGTCACTGGGCGTCAAATACAACGAGAAAGCATAACACGAGAACTTAGATTCTAATAAAAGGGATGGGATTGTTTTGATTTGCACAATGTGGCTATATTTGGTTGAATTTGGAACATAATATGGCTCTGGCTCTGCGATGAGGAGAGATTTATATTGCGTTTTACCGCCGTATAGGCAGATAATTGTCTTTTGATTTAAGGTTTAAAGACCACCGTGAGAACCTCAATGGCATATAAGCAGTCGCCCGTCCTTAATTAATGCCACTGGTTCCTTCGAAGAGATAGAGCCAGTGCTGTAAGACAAACACAACATCCATGCTTCACCCAGATTCGAAAACGGAACTTTCTCGGGCGAATGGTCATAAACTAGCGCATTGACCACTGCACCACCAGGCAGAGACTCCAGATTCACATAAGTAAGTTGTTACAAGGGCAGAAGGAGGATTTTCGCTTTAACTGACAAAACGTTAAAATCATCTTTTAGCTGACACCGAAATTCTGATAGCGGCGACGGAGTTGCGAAATTCTCTTTTATCGCACAATCTTATGTCAAATCAATCAAACACTCATACTGCTGCGATGTCGGATAGGCTAGCTTTTCCGACTCAGCAGATTTATGAGTTTGCAACCCAAAAGTTGTCTTTGATATTTTCGTGGATTTCTTCTGGAAAATAAGTGTCGAAGCAATCAACCAAACTTAGCAGGGGAACGTTAAACTCATTTAAGGTATCTCCAAGTATTTAGAAATCTCGTTCTTTTCCAAATTGTTTTATATTTGGAAAGCTGTCTAGATTTCGATGTTTCATTTATTCCGCCCAAAACTTGATTTTCGTTTTAAACTCTTGTACCTTATCGCTGGAGTCAAAAGCAGTTATTTCTTTTCCTTAAAGTGAGAAAATTAAGTCATTACATTTTTTAAACAATTTCTGCTAAATACGTAAATTTTATGAGCCAAAGCTCATTACACAGTCTGTCTCCCAAAGCGAAATCGTTGACATGCAGGATGGTTCTGACTTCAGCACTCATTTCGAAGAGCCGAGACAAAGTTCTGCACCGAGGAAGACACTTTAATTCTGTGCGAAGAAGTAAATACGTATGTATACTCTCTATGTCGTCCCACAACATTTTAAATAACCTTGTATGTTTAAGTCGTGATTCGATACAATTAAATATTTTCACGCTTTCGTCCAATATTTCTTTTAGGGAGGGTGGCATTTTTTTTTCACAGCGAGGGCATGGCGATGGAAGACGCAGTTGCTACTACTACACTCCTTAGCTTTTAGTTTTGTTCCTGAGATATCACCGGACGTCTTCCCAGTAATGGCCTTCGAGCAGTCTGTGCACACATTAGCGAGTTGTTCTATCGGGCGCCACTCACTGTGAAATATTCGTCATTAATTTGAATTTTTCAGCGTGACTTGTGTTAGTCGGTAACGGCTTGCAGAGAAGAAGATCCTCTAGAAAAGATTCCAAGTACTGGGAATGGAACAAATATTATTAAAATTGGTAACACAGCAACATCCTGAGATTCATCCGTTTCCAGCGAAAAGTTAGTTGAGTACTCTGACGGAGGTTTTGAGAGTTTCTTTGAAGGATCTATACTTCAGCCTGCGATCAATTGAAAGAAAATCAATGTTATTTTCTTAATCACCAGGTCAGTACTCTGAAAAACCTGAACCAGTCAGCTGTTTCGTCTTCGAGACGGAAGGTTCGGAAAGTTTTAGTAACGTGATTGTTTACAATAAAAAAATTAATTGAAGAGCACGTACTAAGAGCAATCATAAATAAGGAACACTGCACTGCGACTTGATTCGTTTTGACTCTTGACTTAATGCTGAATGAATTGCAAATGACTGAATGTAAAATTAAATAAGAGGTTTTACTACGCAGTAAAACATTTCCACATAATTCTGGAAAGGTAGCGATACTAACAATCGGGTCTGAAAGCAGAGCGAAATTCACACACAGGAGACGCAGTTAACGTGGCGCCGTCGAATATCTCTGTATTTCTGAAGGAAGCCAGTTAAGGTCAGAATGAGGGGTTAGAATTTGATCGAAGCATGATGCAGTCTGCGTGATTCGCCGACGTCCTCGATATATTACGTAGTTCGAAGCAGGTGCCGGCGAGCAAAGCTGACTGAGGTGGCGGATGACATGCACTTCACTCGTTAATACCCGCTCTTTTCACTTCTTCAGTGCATGCAGCAGGAGCTAAATTATTACTACCCAATACTTATACACAGTTCATGGCCGCACAAATTCACAATTTTGAGAATTTGTCACATTTATTTTCTTTCTAATCTCTTCGCAGATGACTTGATGCTCCGCGAAGAACAGTTTATAAATTGCTGGTCTAATCTAACCGTGCATAACCCACGACCCGCTGCCTGGTTGTTTGTGTTCCGCGCGCACAAAATCCCAGGGAGCACAAAACAGAAATTGGTCAAACACTTAGGGAAGAAATGAAAATTATAGGAATTTGAAGTTTTTATGGGACTGGGTCTCCCCCCCCAATACCCCTTACCAGTATTGGCGCGTATTGTAACGGTGCGCCGCTGTTGTCCTGACGGGAATACGATTATTCAGAATCTCTACGTGAAATTCATCTCACTCGCCAAATTCTCGTCCTGGTGCTCAGTACTCTAATATTTTCCTAGGTCCTAGCAGCTCGCTTCCCCGTATTCGACTCTTACGCTGTTCTCTGCTTCATAAAAATATTTCTCTCTATCTTAAGCGGTCAAATCTTCCCCCAAGACAAAACCTTTCAGCTAGCACCAACAACTCTTCTCGAACGGACAACCCCAAGGAAAGTACCTTGGGACAACCCGACGTACACCGAATCTTCCTGTCGCAAATAACCATAAACTACGGGGCACACTCCATCGCAAAAGTCACCTTGGACAGCGCTATAAACGCACCGGGCGTCTCTCCAATAACCCGTCGGTAGGACAGTGTGGCTCCCCTTACCTAATTTAAACCCATGAAGACCACCCAAGATCGCCCAGAGAAACGGCAGGAGAGATCGCTCCCAACAACGTATGCGTGCAAGAGATAAAAGAAAAAAGAATATTGCTTGTTTAAGCAGGCAGGAAAATTATCAGAAGGCATCACTAATTGGCAGTAGCAACCCACAACAGCGTAGGAAGGTAATTGGGTTTACTTAAAACAGTGATAAGTGCGCAGCCAGTATTTCTTATTTAGCGAAATAGTAAAAATTTCAGCCTCCCGGTTTGATGCTATTTGTGTTATAATAACGTCTTTGACTATGTCTAAAAAGAATATAGTCTGTGACGAGGTCCCCGTATTTCACGAGAATTGAAGTGAGAGTTGTTTTTTCGTTTAGAATAAAGGCGAAGCAACATGCTTAATTTGCCAAGAAACCATTCCAGTGTTGAAGGAGTTGAACGTAAAAACATTTCGATATAAAACATGTTGGCAAATACAATGCGTGTATGGGACAAATGAGGCAAGATAAAGCTAAATAATTGCAACGTAAATCAACAAATCAAAAATATTTTCAGAAGAGTGACTGATTACAAGGAAATTGCAGCCAAGGCAAGTTTTTCTGTGTCAAAAATTTTAGTTAAAAAATTGAAATCATACAAAGATGGAGAGTTAGTTAAAGAATGCCGGAAGAAGTGGCAAATATATCGTTTCCAGAGAAAAAAATATCATTCTAAAGGTTAGTCTTAACCGTATGACGGCAACAAGAACAGAATAAATGGCATTAGATGTTGAAAAAGCATTAAAGGAGAAAATATCGGATGTCACGTGGATTTTATTCGCCGAAGATGAAAGCACAGACGTCACTGGCACTGCACATATGTCAATTTTGATCCGTGGTCCTGAATGTGATTTCAATGTTACCGAGGAGTTGCTGGATTTAGTTCCTGTGAAAGACACAACCAAATGATTAGACATTTATTGTGCAGTTAAAAAGGTCTTGGTAAAGTATGATATGAATTTTAAAAAATTGCATGGTATTTCCACTTATGGAACGCCAGCTATAGTGGAGAAGAACCAAGGATTAGTGAACTATGTAGCAACAGATTGCAAGGGCGTGGGAAATGTTATTGTTGCATGACATTGTCTCTTACACCAAGAGAGCTTTGTGCGAAAACAATTAAAATGGAACATGTAATGAAAGTTATTATCAGAGTAATAAACTTTATTCGTTCCAAAGGATTCGGTCATCGTCTGTTCGGAAAATTCTTGTCCCAGTTCTACTCCCAATATGATGATGTATTTTATTTTACATAAGTTCGTTGGCTAAGTGCCGGGAAAATGTTGAAACGGGTGTATGACTTGCGTGAGGAGATAATACATTTAAAACAAAGTCCTGATCAGAATCTGGTATCAGACTTTGAGGACAAGGAATTGGTATCAGATTTATCCTTTTTAGTCATCATGACTCAACATCTGAACGAGCTAAATACGAAGCTTAAAGAAAAAAATCACATGATACACAACCTGTTTCACTTAATTCAGTCCTTTGAAGTTAAGCTGGTTTTAAGGAATTCACAACGTAAGTCTGGTCAATTGTTCAATTTTCGGACAATGAGTGATTTTGCTGATAGTTCGGACGATCCTATTAGCTTCATTAAATATGCATCACTAGTAGAAAATCTTCAAACAGAAGTCATCGTTCTTTCCACGTTTACAAGTGAGTCACGGAAAACTTCTAATTTGCTGCCACCGGGAATCGAACCCAGGGTCTTCCAGTTACGCGCCGACTCACATACACTAACCAGACTCACATACACTAACTACCAAGCTAATTAGCAGGTTGCTTCTACGAGACCCGCATAATGCTGGAGATTAACCAAAGTTGGTAAGCAGCAACTGAACAAATAATTAAAAGTCGATATTATTTAATTATTTGTTCAGTTGCTGCTTACCATCTTTTGTTAATCCCCAGCATCTGCCAATTAGCTTGGTAGTTAGTGTATGTGAATCTGGAGGAATTCGAGGCACCTGTGGTGCCCTGTGGTGCATTGGAAGCATTTCCGGCGCATAACTGGAAGTGACTGGGTTAGATTCCCGGTGGAGGCTAATGAGAATTTTTCCGTGAGTCATTTATAAACGTGGTAAGAGCGATGACTTCTGTTTGATGTTCCTGGTCCACGACAAATGTCTGTATTTAGTATTTATTAGTAGAAAATCTGTATGCAAAATGAGTTCAATCGTCGATTTTAAGACGTTAGAAAACTTAACAAAATTTTGAGGTGTTCTCAATACCATTCGCAACTAATATTGAAACGGCGCCCGTGGATTTTCAGAAAGAGCTTTCCAATCTTCAAAATACCTCGAAATTGAAGGCTAAATTTGCAGAAGTTTCATTACTAGAATTTTAGAAAAACAACTTGCCTTGCGAAATAAAGAGATTAACAGTCCACGCTCAAAAAATTACAACATTATTTAGAAACACTTACTTATGCGAACAACCATTTTCTGTAATGAAACGAGTGAAGTCAAGATTTTGTTCTCGTCTAACTGATGAACCCGTGGATTGCTGTGTCCAACATTGAACCCGTTATTGAAAGCCCAATAAAAAAATAACAATGTCAAATTTCTCCTTAGAAACCTATAACAAACAAAAAGGTTTCGGCGACGCATGCAACGTTTTTACAATTACTTTCTGTACACGTCTTCATTGGTTTTTAGTTTTTTAATGTTTCGTTTTTGGGATTTTTTGGGAATCCTTTATGTGTGAGGGGCGAACCCCTTGCGGAATGTCGTTATTCATTCAATCTCAAATTGGCTTGTAGGTATTAAAAGGTAGCGCACCCGTAGTCTAAGCTTCGTTAGTTGAACAGTTATACTAAAACTTCTAGCTAAACCATCTGCTTAATTATTACATATAAAAGTTCCAATTTCTTACATTTTAATTATACTTATTTTTACAAATACGAAACTGTGAAAAATATTTTGTTTTCCAAGATTATAGATACACTTCCGGCTATCAATCGTCGAAACGCGTCGCATATATTTTTAGGGTCCCAATCCTTTTAATCAAGGTATTGTTTTGGTAACATTCGTTTAAATTAAACATCCAAGATTCTTGAATAACGCTGAACCATTTCAGAGACGAGTTGGTATTTGTGGCGAAATGGTGTCACCGTGGAAACAACTAAGCCCAATAGGCGCCCACTGTTCTTATGGCATAAATGTAAAATACATTTTATAGATAAAAAATTCGAAGACAAATCTCATCATGTTTTCCGAATTTCCGAATCTTCAATATAGCATATTTAGCGCGCTCTATTACTTCTCGTGTCGTCAATAAATGATTTTAAAATCAGTAAAATATGTGAAAGGTACGTTAATGAAAGAATCTATACTTATTCCTATCGCCATAGTTCACACGCAATCAAATTTTCAAAACGGCAAACTTACTTAACTGTTAGGAATACCAGTGCAGCTGTTTAAAGCACAGGAGAATAGGAGAAGCACTCTTCAATTTCTCTGCAATATCATTTTAATAAATAACGCACTTAAAATCAAAAAAAAAAACAAGTTGAAGAATTATAAAACCAATAACGAAGTGTAAAAACCTTCATTTTTGAAATCCGAATTTGAGTTTTCTATATTTATTTACAGTAACTTATTTATTTACAGTAACTTCAATTTCTGATTTAGGTGAATATTTGTCTGGTTTTTGTTGGATTCACTAAATCAGTTGAAGTAAAAACAATTTAGAGATCTATTTGTATGGGATGGTCCTAAGCTTTCATCGTTGTTGTCGTCGTCACTACTGTTTTCGCTGTCGTCGTCGGCATCGGTAAAGTTGTGTATGATCGCGTCGTCATTATAAATTCGTCATTCTTGTTCATTAACACCGTTGGTTAACCATTCTTTTGCGTATTCTATATTATAGTCCTCAAAGCCAGGGATAGATTGACACACAGCTGCAACTTCTTCAGCGAAATCTCGAGTGTTGGCACCGTTTTCACTGTATTCTTGAATAATTTCCTCAGGCCTTAGTTTGTTCCATCCTTTTGTTACATTGTTCTCGGTAACATTTTCTCATGAATCTACGAGCATGTAGCAACAATTTTAATTTTTTGAGAAGGAAATGACACTATCCTGGTTCCGTTCACTCAGAAGTAAACGGCGAAGCAACTATTTTCTGGACACTCGTTTAGATTTCCCGATAATGCCCTGGTCCATTGACTGAAGAGGTACGGTTATATTTGGGGGCAGAATCATAACCGTGAAGTCGTTACCAATTTTATACAACTGGTCAACTGCAGGATATATAGACGCATTATCAATGATCAGTAACACTTAACAAACCTTTCCCTCTTTTTTCCGGTATTCTTTTACATTCCCAATAAAAACGTTTGAGTATCATTTGAAAAAAATATCCGATGTCATCCACGCACTCTTCTGCACTTTGTAGGTAAAGGGAAGGTATTTCACATTTTTTGAAACACCGGGGTTCCTCGCTGTTAGCAATCACCAATATTGGAAGACGGTGTTTACCACTTGCATTGAAACAAACCATGACTGTAACTCTGTATTTGCTGACTTTGTGGCCAGAGGCTTTCTTTCAGCAGCGAGATGCAAGAGTCTTTCTGAAGAGCGAACACCAGTTTATAGAAGTTTCATCAGCATTGTACACAACGTCTCTACATATCCCTGAGTATTAACGTATTCAACAATCTTCACTTTGAATTCCTCGGATGAAATAACATCGCCTTATAAACTCTCGCCTTTAATTTGAAATTCTCTGATGCCATGACGCAATTTGAACTTTTGCAGCAAACCACTGCTAGCTTTGAAATCGGGGTGGGGGGCATTTAATTTTTTACATCAGTCTAGAGCTTTTTAATAATTCAATGAGCCCGATATTGGGTCTTTCAAGATTCGTCTTTGTGTGAACCACAAATATACGGGCTGTATTTTTAGCTGTTTCTAACGTTTTCCTCATATTTGGCACTTCATCATAATTTAGTTTAGAAGCATTCTGAAATGGAATTTTCCTTTTGGTTTTCAAGTCACGTATTGTGTCTTATCCTTTGCATGTATTCTGGCTAAAGAACCTCTAAGTCAATTTAAAGTCTTTATTTCAGTCTGTATATTTAAAGTTTTGTCTTTCCTTTTAAGACATTTTGGTGAAGCCATATATGCATACTATATAAAAACACAGAAAACCCATAAGTACACATAGAAGCACAATCACGTTAAGAAACACACTTAGAACAGCAACAGAGCAATGTTCACCGTTGCAAACAAAGCCCGCCTGAGGGCGGAAGGAAGAAAACCCGTACGGTAGGGCTTGTGAGTCAGATGGCGAGCTTCCCTCCCCATCTCTTTGTGGAAGTAGCCGCGTAACCGGTTATTCCACTTGTTCCCGCTCCGTAATGCATAGCCCGGCTGCGGTGATACTTCTTACTTGCTGCAATGTAACGTTGGACTTTGTATGTTGTAAGTATGTACGTACGTTATTCGACCCGTTCGGATTACGGATATTCTACTGTAATCTCACCCGTCAGCTGACGAAAAACAGAAAACCACAGAGACACGCGTGACCGCGTAATTCGCTCCTATAACCAAAACGTCGGAATCCTGGGAAACGTTTTGTCAACAATATATACATTAAAGTACACTCACATTCCATCAGGAATATCAGGGTTTTGAACAAATGAAATGAGCGTTTCCGAACATCTAAATTTGAACCCATGATTCTTAATAATAATACCTCAATTTTGGAATAAAATACTAAAAGTCATTTCAAGAAATTCCATGTAAAATGCTTTTCAAATTTCTTAAATGTAAATAGACAATGTAATCGCTCTGTCAACGTTATTTTATAAACAACGCCCTGCGACTGAAAAATTGTGTTCCGACACCGCTGGGATCGAACCCGAGAACTCTCGGTAACTAGTCGAGTGCGTTCGCATTTACGCTACGGCGTCAACAAATTTCTTATAATTAAATTTATAATTTTTAACTTGGCCTTTTGTCTGTTATTTAAATATAAATAGAAACCTAAATAATTTTCTTTTCTCCCAATAGTTTTCTTATGACAAAACAGATACATGAGCAGTTTTAAAGAAGGTTAAGTAAAATATATTTACAACTTATACATATGATGTATTTTCATATGTGGCTGAAGACCCATACAATCTAGCTCCAATTTTAAAAAAAGCAAGGGGCGGGGGTGCGAATTTCGCCGCGCACTACGAACACTGAAAGCGGCATTAGACTGTACTCTTGTACATTACCCCGTCCATACAAACAGGAATGTAGATTAGGTATAGAACGCTTTGCAGGAAAGAAGCATTGAGTTAAAATGAAAGAAAATCCATTCACATTGGAAAATTCTACATCAACATAATTTTACAGATAAAACAAGCACTTCACATCGCAAAATTCAGTTATTTAGGCAAATGGCGACCGGAAATCTCCCACACATCAGATATTGTACGCAATTTGTACTCACTCACTCCTTAAGATGGTGTGGAAAGGAATTTACATTGCGGAGGAAATTACCAATGGTGGGGGCGATTTCTGCCAAAAACATCTAGCCAAATCCAAATAAATAAATAAGTGGCTCCATACACCTCATGCGTTCGCATTTGAAGAAAAGGCGTTCGTAATTTTAGATATGAACCCCCTAACAATTAAGTAATCCAAATATTATTGTCGGGATAAAGCTGGCAGAAAAAACACTTTGGTAAAAGCATCAAGACAGTTTGTCACATTTTTGTTTTACAAAAATAAATCGTTGCAGAATATCAAGAGTAATGAATGCCAAGCCAGAAATAAACACAATTTATCTTGTTGGGATTTTGAAATTAGGCAAAATTGAAATCGTTCTTAACAGATGATTCCCACATAGCTTTCGTAATTTCGCGATCATTTCAATGTGAGAGTTACTACATTGCAGCTATGACGTGATACTAAAGGAAAGTCATGTGGGTCTGCACTTTGAGTCAATTTGTGAACGATCAGGTATTTATCCAGTTAGAATTAGTATTGGTACCTTCGAACGTACAGGCGAAAAAAGGACGATATAAAAACTGAAATAATAATAATAAAAAACGATTTAGTTTAAATACGACAGTGACCTACCTAAAAATTGGATTTTTTGTAGTGTACTTAAAAGTGTTTATAGAAAGGACGGAGAATTGTGAGAAATTAAACAAAGTTTCTACAGAGAAACAATGAATTAAACAGAGAAGAAACTTTTCCAAAGCAATGTGAAAAGAATTGGATTGTCTATGTCAGGGATGGCGAACCTATGGCACGAGTGCCACTGGGTGGCACATGAACACAATTTGGGTGGCACACCAACCTTAAAACATTAACATTAAATGAAAATTTAATTACACTGACGGAAAAAAATCCCAAAACCAAGAAGGGGCTGCGTTAGATAAACGACAGTTGTAAGGTTCTGAGAGTACATCTGTAAGATGACGTCTATGCAAATTTCGCGCTCGGCGCATACGTGTGGCGCTAGTAGCGCCCCTCGGAACATGCAAAGCAGGTTTGCTGTAAATACACGCTGTAACGTTTGTGAGCGTTAGTTATCGTTGAGATTCGACGTAGGGTGTTGATGTTAGTCAAGAATGCCTTTAAGAAGACGAGGAAGCTATTATCAACAGCTCACGGAGTTCGAACGAGGTCGTGTAATAGGGCTACGAGAAGGTGGATTTTCTTTCCGCAATATTGCAGAACGACTTGGCAGGAATGTCGTCACTGTGCATGATTGTTGGCAGCGGTGGTCAAGGGAAAGTACTGCCTCAATAAGACCGAGTTCCGGCCTGCCAAATGGCACTACTGAGAGGGAAGACCGCCGTGTACGGCGTATGGCAGTGGCGCATCGTACCGCGTCTGCGGCAGCAATTCGAGCTGCAGTTGCCATCACAGTGACACAACGAACTGTTACAAATCAGTTACTTGAAGGACAGATCCGAAGCAGACGCCCTGCAGAGTGCATTACACTTACTCCAAACCACTGCCGTTTGCGACGTCAGTGGTATCAAGCTAGAGCTCATTGGAGGACGGTGTGGAGATCTGTTGTGTTTTCTGATGAAAGCCGGTTCTGCCTGGGTGGCAGTGATGGCCGTGTGTTGGTTAGAAGGAGGCCAAGTGAGCGCCTGCAACCAACCTTTCTGCGGCCGAGACACACTGGACCTACACCTGGAGTTATGGTCTGGGGAGCAATTTCCTATGACAGCAGGAGCACTCTCGTGGTTATCCCACGCACCCTGACGGCACAGTTGAAAGTCGGTCTGGTGATTCAACCTGTTGTGCCGCCATTCATGAACAGCATTAAAGTGGGTGGTTTCCAACGGGATAACGCTCGCCCGCATGCCGCTGTTGTAACCCAACATGCTCTACAGAGTGTCGACATGTTGCCGTGGCCTGCTAGATCACCAGATCTTTCACCAATCGAGCACGTATGAAACATTATTGGACGACAACTCCAGCGTCACCCCCAACCAGCATTAACCGTCCCTGTATTGAACGACCAAGTGCAACAGGCATGGAACTCTGTCCCACAAACTGACATCCAGCACCTGTATGACACAATGCATGAACGTTTGCGTGCTTGCATTCAACATTCTGGCGGTTACACCGGTTATTAATGTACCAGCATTTCACATTTAAAATGGCTCTTCTCGCGCTTACATTAAGCTGTGATCTTGAAACCTTAATCGATTAAATATGTTACCTATACAAATGTATTGCCGCCATTTCATTCCTCTACAACTATTTTTTCGTGGTGTTAGGATTTTTTTCTGTCAGTATATTTTAGAGATAATTTTTCAACAGCATGTCTGTAGTGTTTTGTTGCAAATAACTGAGCTTTTGCAGGAAAATAAATCTAGTGAAGAAATATCCTCCAAAAGGAGTAAATAAATCAACCTCACTTCATTTAATCGCCTTATGCATTAATTACCGAAAGTTAAGCATCATATGCACACCATTATTTTATCATTCTGCTCCTACGGACATCCACCACGAGACGTTCACACCTACTTCAGCTCAAGCCCCCATCTCTCCTGCTTCTCTCTTACCTTTGCAGGAGGGAGAGAAAACCAATCTGATAGAAATTCATGCGTGAAACAGCGAGTTCCTGTGAGAAATGAAAGTAACCTTGAACAATGGATGGAGAGATTTCCAATTTACAACTTGGCAACACTGCGAAGCCAGTCCAGAACTTCAGTTTGTCAAGAAAGGTTGATTTGTTTGTAGCAGCTTCTTCTTTCTCTTGTGTACTTTAATTGTTCCTTTGCTGGTGCTTTTGTATCCGGACCATGTAAACATGTTTTCGGTGGCAAAAATACAGAAACTTAAAAAGATATTGGGCGAGTATTTCAAAAACAGTAGACATCGGAGTTCGCAGTCATTGAGAAAAACAATTAGGATTTCTATTTGTTGCTTGTATACGGAAAAAGTAGTGTTCCGCAAATCCAGTTTATAGCGTCATTTTGAGAGGAATCGTAATAATGTGTGTTTCATGTCAAATGAAGAAAAAAGGGAATACATTTCACAAAAAGTGAAACAATATGAAAAATAATCAAATTGTTCCATATCTTCTTTCAGTCCAAATAATAATATCACTGCGGCTAGTTTTGATTTATTTCGCTGTACTGCACAGCGTAGGAAGCCACTTTGTGATGGTGATTATTTGAAGGCGGCCTTCTTTGCCAGGTGTGACACTTTACTGAAAATTTTTCCCAACAAGCAACAAATTGTGAACGGAATTAAGGAAATGCCAGCCTGAAGGAACTCTCTTAAAGGTAGGATAAAAAGAATGAGTGAAGATGTTACATGTCATATTAAATCTTATTTGGACAGCGTGGATATGTTTTCACTATGGCTTGATTAAAGCACTGACGTGAAGTAACAAGCAAGGTTAGATATTTTTGTTAAATTTTCTTGTGGAAATGTAATTAGGGGGATAGATTTTGCCAACTACAATCACAGGAAAAAATATAATGTGTGAAGTAAAGTAAAGCAGGAAATTGTAATAAAAATGGGGATTGACTTAAATAAAATACTATCTATGAGTGCTGATGGTGCCCATAACCTGAAGACAATAGGTTATGAACTGAACGTAAATGCCTTGGACATTAGCATTCAGCAACAAGTTTTGCACTAATGTTAATTTAAAAAAAAAAGAGGTGCCACACTCGACACCAGAAAGTATTAAAGCAAACTAAAAGTGGCACACTATTCAAAAAAGGTTAGCCATCCCTGTTCTAGAATTTCCGCAACCTCTAATCTCAACTGATGAGGTTACTTCGGATAGAATATACTCGCAGGCATACACAATTAAATAACTTCGTTTCCATTTTATTTATATAAATATTTTTTGCAATAAATTATAGCTACTCATTGTACCCTAAATAAATATAGTAATGTTAATAGGAATTGTGTTAACTGAAAAATGAAAATTTAATCTGCATAGATAAATTCGAATCAGCATGTGTATAGTTTTTTGAACAAACAACAGTGGATGACCGTTTTTAATAATAATATACATTCAGTGTTATGCTTTACTAGCGAAATGATTCAGTGCTTTAAAACAAGATGCACGGTTAATTGGAATTTCAAAATATTGGCGTCTTCTTTCATTTCTGTTTACAAAAAGAAATGGAAAACATCAATAATATCAATAAATGGCAAATACGCCTTACCACCCTGATTGCACAGCAAAAGTGAGGAGAACCTTTGTTTCTACCACGTTTTTGGACTTTAGCTCTCTGCAGCAAGTTTTTCATGAGCGTTTTTTCAGCTACACTTACGATAGCAAGGGCTTAATAGCTCCTTTTTTTAAAAAAATACCACATCTGAACTGTCATTTATATCATCAGTTGCTTTCTTCCGTTATGGGTTATAACTATGAATAATAGATATCACCAACGATTGGTACTGCGATTAATTTCTTCCTGCATTTCATTTTTTTCGAAATTATCGTTTTGCGATTTTTTGTTCTATACTAAGAACATCCTAGACAAAAAGGAGTTTCTTAGGAGAGTTCTGTTGGAAGTTTGAGAGCCAGAAGTTCTGTTTGATTTGACGAGTTATACTATGCGTAGAGATTAAAAAAGGTTGGTCACATGTTCAGACTGGTGGCCATTTTTGACAAATTGCCTCTATCTTGACTCCTCCACCATTATTTCTTGAAAATGTATTGAATATGATAATAACATATACAAATGCATTTTTTTTATTTTAATTTTTTTTCTGTTATAGGCAATTTGTAATTGTATTTGAATAACATAAAAATGGACACTGTGGAATTGCAACGGTCTCCCCAAAAGAAAAAGAGAAAAGAATCTGGTGAATCTAGTGTTTGTATTTTGTGCAAATCGCAGGGGCGAGAAACGCTGTATGGGACAGACTCTGGCCGTCAGCAAGTTAAAGCAGCTAGTGTTATGTTAAATGATGGTCTAATTTTAGAAAGATATACTATTATTTTTTACCATATGACATGCTATAGACATTACATTCTAAAGTCAAAAAGAACAATCAAAAGGTCAGACCAAGAATCACCACAAGGTACGTCAAAAGACATAAAATATTCACAAGAAAGAGAACGCATGCCCAGAGTAAGTGGAACTAAACTACAGTCAACAGTATGCATTATTTCCAACCAGTTCAAACGTAAGAAAGATACACAACTTTTACGCATCTGTGAACCTGGAAGAGCACAGGAATTTCTGGACGCAACGAAATTTTTTCAAGATGAAGTTTTTGAAAGAACTTGCACTTTGACTGACATATCAAGTGTGTTCGCCTCAGATATTATGTATCATTTTTATTGTATGAAACCATATATTAACAAATTCAAAACCGCGAACTCAACAGAAAGTGTTCTCGCGCGAAACAAAGATAATGCCGATCTGAGACGGTTTGTGGAGAGTGTGAATTTTCACACAAAAGGGTATGCACTTTCTGATCTTCGGGACGAATTAATGAAACAAAATCCAAACAATACGACAACAAACAGGAAAATGAAGTCTATGGTCATCGAGGTGTACGGTGACAGTGTAGGCTTCTCGTATCCAAGGAAAAAGACATTATCCCAGCTTGTATATGCATCAAATATTGATTATGCTTTCGTTGCGGATAAAGTACGATCTACTGATGTAATTAGAAAATGTGCTACTATACTTCGTGAAAAAGCACAAGGTTATAACTTTACATTAAGTGGGACGTTTGGTGATACAGCTGACCTAAAAAATCTGAAATGGGGAATGAACAGTCACGGCCAATGCAATGGGAAAGGATCCTACAAAAATCAGCACCTTCATTCTGTAAATGAGCAAGTACTCAACGTAGATGTGACACACTGTTTCAGATTGCTTATTTCCTCATTCACAATGGTTTAAAATGAGCACCACTTCATATCGCCAACGCTCAAGCGATACACAATTTAAGTAGATCGAAAACACTCATTACCGTGTTCAACCGTCAAGGACTATGTTGCAGTTATGATGATGTACTTCGTCAAGACCAAACGCTAGCAAATAGAACTATCATCAGAGCTGAAGGACACCGTGTCCCAATACCACTTTAAATAAAACCTGACATCCTTGTCCGTAGTGTTATGTACAATTTTGACTGGGAAGAAGCGACAATGTCAGGCATGCATGGTACACATGACACAGTATTGGTTTTGTTCCAAGATCAACACGTTCGTAATAACCAATTGGATATTTTATTAGAAGAAACTGATGGTCCAGAAAAGTGCACAGGAACGTTTGGTATTGATGTTACAAAGCGAAGTCTCAATAAAGAAATAGGCGCTCAAAAACTACTGTATTATCAAAAGCCGAAAAAACGGTGCACTGTTTCCAATACCTTCATTCCAAACAGTGACATAAACACAGCACATGAAGTAAAAAAGGCACGCCAAGATTTGGATCTTATATGATTTCTATCTCGATTTTTTACAAAATCAAATGTAACTGAACTAGATTTCCCTGAAGAAGTTGACATTCCATCCAGAAATGCTTTTATGAGTGCATTGTCTTAGCATTCATTTCACAGGACAGTTACAGAATTTACCTCAATCTTGCCCTATCCTGCCACTCAGTATGATTCTACACTGCTGGCCACCCAAAATGCAACACCAAGAAGGAAGCATCCGATTGGAATGAAATTCGCAGCATGCGTCGCCCTCGAGAGTACATGCAAACGATTAGCATTGCAGGGCATATGCAAATCATGTGTGCCCGGCACGCCACCGATAAGCAGTATAAGAAGGGTGCACAGAAAGCGAAGTGTAAGTAGTGGAAGTAGCTGATTACTTACTCCATGTACAAGAAAAAGGAGATAACAGCTACAAAAATTTTGTTAAAGAAAGACTTACTGAAAAATCTAAACCTATCTTAGATCCTATTCACAAGGACCTTCCCAAAAGAAGAAAGACAAATCTGGAGCTGAGTCTGCACTCCAAGCAACGAGTGATGCTCTTCGGTGCGTAGAAGTAGCACTCTCCAGAGGTTTAGATATAGAAACACTACTAAAATACGAACTGACATCCACATCTTGCTACCTAATGTGTGATGGATATTTTAAGAAGCCGAACAAATCACAACTAAGCAAAGAACTTGAGCGCCAGATTTTAAATAAGGATGATGTAATTACTCAGCTATAAACATCACAGGAAAAATTAGCTGTGGTGATGACTTCATGGCATACGCGCGAAAAGTGTACGTCAAACGGCTATTGTGCTAGACATTTGGAGAATACTTTGACTACTCGTGGAAAAATTTGTTAAAACTTTCAGAAGGCTGTTTGCGCATTGGTATTGTTTTTGACTTGTATGAAGAGAAAAGTATTAAAAACTGGGAACGACTCAGGCGGACAAAGGTTGATCCTATTGATGTAACTACCAACAACCCAAGCATGTCTCTTCCTGTCAACATGGACACCTTCTGCGGTTCAAGCCAGAACAAAACCTGTTTTGAGGAACTATTCATTGACTGGATTAAAAATCAGGGAAACAGCGGAAGCTTTTGTATTTAGGAGGAGGTCACAAACATACCCGAAAAATATGATTGAAATTGGTGGAAAAATATGATTGAAAGGTTCTGTAAGTTTGGTACCATCACTTTGTTGCGAATGTGAGGAAGCCGATGATAGGATCATTAAGCACTTTGGAAACATCGTTGAAACAGGATCTATTGAAAGAGTAATGATTGCCTCAGCTGACACAGATGTCATGGTCTCTGCACTATACCATTTAAAAGAGAGTTTTCAAAAAGGTGGTCTTAAGGAACTGTGGGCCGCCCCGGTGGCGCAGTGGTCTAAGGCGCTGGCCTCTGATCATTCGTCCGTAAGGGGTCCGGGTTCGAATCCCGGTCAGGCATGGATGTTGTGTTTGTCTTAAGGCACTGGCTCTCTCCCTTCCCTGGAACCAGTGACCCTAAATTAGGGACGGGCGACTGCCTATAGCCCATTGAGTTGTTCACGGTGGTCGTTAAACCTCCAACCAAAAAAAAAAAAAAAAAATAAGGAACTGTGGATAATCAAAGATACCCGAGCATCTTTTCGATACATACCACTTCACAAAATGATGAAAAATATGCACAACATTCTTTTATCCATTCTACCTGCCGTACAAAGTTTAACTGGTTGTGATACAACAAGCAAGATCTGAACAAAACTTATGGCCCTTAAAACAGCAATTTCATCAGGAAATCTTTTGACAGATTTTGGGGTTGCTTCTCTTGATAAGGAAATGATGCAAAATGCTGAACTGTTTATTGCAAAAGTCCTTGGTTCATCAAAAACGAACTGTGATGGGGTTCTATGTGAGCAGTACCACAAAGCAAAGAATATAAATTTTTCTGAACTGTGTCCACTTTCCTCAACAATGCTGTTTCATATGAAGCGTACATATCTTCAATGCTACATATGGATAAATGTGCAAAAGGGAAACCCATCACTGAACCCTCTACAATACGGTTACACAGCAGAAGACGGAGCTTTTAAGCCGATCATAACGATGGAACATTTAAGACCCCTGAATTTGTGTCTCCCTGCACCTACAAGAAATGTGCAAGAGCTAATATTTGCCCTTGCAGGGTTGAAATGATATCTTGCTGTCCGTTTTGTAAATGTCAAGAGAAGAATCTTTGTTTAAATATTTAAACAAAACTGAAATTAAAAGAATGCATTATATAATTTATTGGTTTACTTTTCCGTTGTCATGTAAATGAAATGGCAACTTGTTTATTTGAGAATTTCATATAAAAAGGTTTAAGATATGATTTGGTATTACATTTGGAGCACATTCAATGATTTTTTTTAACTTAGCATGCCTGAAAACATATAAATTGATATACAACAATCCCATACTGCGCATCAAGTTTATTTTTTTAAATCAATAATTATTCAAAATGGCGGACATTCCTGCATAATGACCACCATTCTGAACATGTGACCAACATTTTTTTATTTACTATACATAGTAGAAATAGCCAAAACGAACAAAACTTCTGGCTCTTAAAATTCCAACAGAAGTTTCCTATCTCCTAGACTACCTCTCCCCCACTGGCAACGGGACACAGAGTTTACTTCTGTGAACTCAATTAAAAAAAACTTTCTTAACCATTCTGGAATTGGAACGGTCTCAAAAGTCGATCATTACCAAAAGTAAAAATAAAAAGGAAACACAACCCCATTCCTTTCATTCATATATGAGGAACAAGTTGCGTTTTTCGAATAAATTCACTCAGCATTTCCTGTTCTGTTCCAGAACTAAATAAAAATAAATAAAAATTCATGTCCGCACTTTCACACACTTTCAGACTGCGCGAATTAATCCAGCCGAGGTAGATCAAACACTCGAACCTGAAAAGAAAGGAAGCTCCACAGTTGGAAGAAAAAACAACACAGAACAAAACGAGTCAAAATCTCACTCGTAGGTGCAAACAGAAAAAAAAATTAACTTACAAAATTTTCTTCTGTGATGAAGTTAGCGACATACCTGGAACACATAGTTTACTGGAACTTTAAATTTATCTCGGCTTTTCAGCCTAGACAGTTTTCAAACGCCTTTGATTTTAAAAGTGTTCAGAACTCAAAGGAATTAAAGCTATATATATGTAAATTTTTGTTTCTAAAATTACTGCAGGCTAATGTACACAATTTCAAATTTAGACGCAATAAAGGTTTTCTGACTTGTACATGCTTTTTATGAAGCCATTTTGCTAAATATTTAACATGTGAGCGTGATTTAACGAAATTTCAGTATTAAGTTTGTATCCTTAATTCTCGTTGAGTTTTCGTGTCCTGGTTACTGTGTTTCCACATTTAGAAAAAGTACATTCTTCCAGATTATAATTTTCTACTGGTCCTCTTTCATCCGTGACGATAAATAACCGCGTCTCAATTTCAGGCGATAAGAAACATTATCTGCCAACAAGTAAGTGGACACCCCTGCAATCGACGATATCTGCAGTCCTGATACACGTCACGGCCGCAGCCGTTAAACATCGTGTGGGAAACAACAGCGCAAGCAGTCGCATGCAAGATGCCATGCAGCTCGGAGCTCTCTGATTTCGAGAAATGTGTAATCGTCGGGTATCACAAAAATGGCTGATCCATACGTAACTTATCCAGCGAGTTGAAGTACCCAAAATCGACAGTGGCCTACGTGATTGGCAGGTGAAAGATAAGAGGTGACTGTCGGAATGGGCCCCGACACGGCAGACCCACAAAACTGGGAGTTAGAGACCAACGGGTGCTGGCCAGAGAAATCCGGAAGAACCGTACCAAATCGATGGGCCACATCTGCGAGGAGTTTCAACAGGCACCCGGGAGTGTTATTTCGAGGAATACCAACCGCAAGGAAGCCCATCTGCTCGGTTATCATGGATGTGCTGTCACCCGCAAGCCTTTGATCACCAAGTCCAATAGTGCTGCTCGGCTAACGTGGTGCAAAGAACGTCCACAGTGGACCGTTGAACAATGGAAACAGGTTCTATTCAGTGGCGAATCAAGGTTCACCCTCTACCGTTTTGATGGCAGGGTCTGAGTTTGGCGTCTGCCTGGAGAACGCCTCCTGCCGGAATGTATTGTGCCAATTGTGAAGTTCGGCGACTGTGGAATTATGCTATGGGGTGTTTCTCCTGGTAAGGCACGGTCGCAATACCTGGTGGACTCAACGCCGAGACTTACTGCACCATTTTGGATGTCCATGCGCTTCCTACGTTGTGGCAGTTTTACGGGTTGGACCCATGTTACTTTTAGGATAACAATACCACCTGTCATGTTGTGAGGTCCACCATGGCTTGGTATGGTGACAATGGGTTAATCAAATGGACTGTCCTGCGCAGAGCCCGGACCTTAACCCTATCGAACACCTCTCGGACGAGTTGGAACGTCGACTTAAGGGTTGCCCCCACCGTCCAAAATCAGTGAAGGAACAGATCTGTCTTTTCCAAGCCGAATGGAAGAAAATACCGCTAGCCGTCGTACAGCGCTTGGTTGAGAGTATGCCTCGGAGGGTCGCAGCTGTAATCGCCGCTCGTGGAGGCTCCACCAACTATTGGAGGTGAATAAACTTCGTTTTCCTTTGCTATCAGATGTGTCCAATTACTTGTCTGGTAGATAGTGTATTTTCAGAAGTTATCAGTTTAATGCATTAAAGTCTTTCTTCGTATAAGCAAATTCATTGACGCCTTTCTTTTAAAATAAGTACCTGCGAAAAAGAATATTTTGAATTTAATATTCATCTGCTAGCAGGTAAATTTACTCATATGCATTTCCATTCGGTAACAATCAAAATGCTTGTGGAAGTGTTCTCATTAAATGACACAAAGCACACAGGTAAACGTTAAATCAATGGTTCCATGTAGCGAAACTTTAGGACGCAGAAAATGCTTTATTTTATATGAGTTATCTTTGTAACAAAAACATTTGCGTTTGCAATATCAAATTTCTGGTATTATATGATATATTGCAAACCTGGTCTTTGAAATAAAATATTGCGGAAAGAATGTTATGCCACGAATCTGGCATAATGATATATAATTCCTGCGAAGATCTCAAACACGGAAAACTAACATACATGGTTTAGAAATAGGTCTGAGAGCAGAATAAAACAAGCATAAACTTATTGGGACATTTGACTAGAAAACTTTAGTTCTTCAAATAAATATGATGTAAACTGGAGACAGTTGAATTGCTAGAGGAACAATAAAATATCGCCCGCGACATTCAATGATAATTTAGAATTATTTTGATATCAGAGGAAGTGGAATTGAAAACAATTATGACGAGCAGTTGTGTGTAACTTACAATATATGACGAAGAGCAGGAAAGATCAGAATAACACTCTCATTATAGTAAACGTTGATAGAATAGATGAAACGTTAGGAAATTACCGTAAATATATTCGTAAATATATTACGTGACATTGTTTGTTTCGAAAAAGGCAATCTCAGACGAGAAATGGAGGTAACCCGAATGTTTATACACCTAGTGATCACTGAAATATGAAAACCCCTATCAAAAATGGATACGGTCGGTTAATCATGTGATTATCAGAGAGCGCACAATTATTCGACAGGCGTAGCATATACAATGTATGAGTGCAGCGTAAGTAGAAAAAACCGAAGTGTGATCGTTTGTTAAACGAAATGATTTATCCAAGTTTTAGTAAGCACAGTTTGTAGGAGCTCAGAGAACGGGTACCTCGATTTCCAGAACGGCTTGCATTGATTGTCTTTCGAGAGCTGCCGTAGTTGAAGTTTATTCGGGCTAGCCTGAATTTGGTCAAATTACGACCCTGAGTCAAAAGTTCACAGGAAAGCGAAAGCTTGATGTGAAAGGCGAGCACCGGGCTACACAAATCGTAGAGGATAACAGACGCAGCACTGTTCAACATTTGACTACTCAACACCACCGTGGTCATGACGGAACAGTATCTGTCGTGACCATACGTCGCAGGCTTGCACGTATGGTCTATAATAGCAGATGACGGCGACGAGATCAATTCCTAATCACGGTTCATCGGCGTAAAAGACTCACCTGGTGAAACTATCATGCAAGTTGGACGTCGGATGATTGAAACAAAGTGTGCTGGTCTGATCAGTTGCATTTCTTATTCTACTCCATAGATGGTCGTGTACGTACTTAAGGTGAACAACGTAAAGCACTCAATCCGTCCTGCATGGTTTCCACAGTGCAAGGCGATGAAGACAGTTCTCTGGTATGGGTCCTGTTTACCTGGAAGGAATATGGACCTCTGCTGCACGCTGAATAATGTATGACTGCCTACTACTATCATGAAGTGCTTGCTGACTCTGTATACTCAGCAAAGTTGCTCTTTTCTTCGGAATGGCGGCGATTTCTATCAAGATGGCAGTGAGTCGAGCCACAGGTCGAATGTTGTGCAGGAATGCTTTAAGAAATACAGTTCAGACTTTCAGCATATACACTGGCGGAAATTGAAAAAAGGACACCAAGAAGCAGACGTCTGATACTAAAGAAATTTATACAGCATAATAACGGAATACCGAGGATGACGTGATTAAAACATTATGGCAAAATACAGCTGTATTTGCTGGTAAACTGAAAAATAACATTTCCATGTAATCTGGTTATAACGAAGTTGAACGGCCATGAACTGCGTCACACTGTACAAGTCTGGCATGTAGTATGTCGTACAGATGTTGGATGTAAGTTTGGGGTATTGAGTTCCCCGCATCCTCAACCTGGACGCTTAAATCGGGGATGATCGTGGCTGGCCGTGGAGACAGGATAAGTCGTTGTCCCATAAAATCCCACACGTGCTCAATGGGGACAAATCCGGTGAACGTGCAGGCCATGGAAGTTGTCTCACACCCTGAAGTGCATGTTGCGTTGCACATGCCGTGTGTGGGCGTGCGGTATCTTGCGGTAAAACACCACGATGGACCGACCTTACAAATGGCACAAGAACGGGATGAATGATGTTGTTGATGCAGGAGGTGCTGTTTAACGTACCCGGTACAAACACTAGTTGTGTACGGGTGTGATAGCTGATCGCTCCCCACACCAGGAGTTCAGGTGTAGGCCCTGTGGGTCGCTGGCGGATGCAAGAAGAGTGTAGACGCTCCCCTGTGCGTCTGCGAACACGCATACGGACATCGGAGGCTCCCAAGCAGAATCTGCTTTCATCGCTGACCACGACAGATCACCATTGCGTTCTCTAGTGCAGACGTTGGCGACACCACTGCAGCCATTCTTGAAGGTGGGCTGGAGTCAGTGGTACTCATGCCAGAGGCATGCGTGCACGTAGTCCTGCATCCAGTAAACGGTTTCGAATTTTTCTCACAGTCACCTCAGGTGCAACGGCAGCTCGGACTTGCGTCGCAGTGGATGTTCTGCTTGACATCGCCGCTCTTCTTATGCGTCGCTCGGTCCGCTCATCAGTTCGTCTGTGACTCCCGGTTCCACATCTTCTCGTGTGGGAATGTTCCTCGGACCATCTACGCCACCATCATACCACCACCGGTACTTCCTCCAATTCGTTCCGCAATACAACGATACGACCACCCGGCCTCGCGGAGTCCGACTAGACGACCTCGCTCAAAGTCCGATAACTGCTGAAATCGTATACGCCTTCCATGTTCAGGCATTGAGCTTCTTGAGGGTCTTCGCACGTGTCCGTACGCCGACGACTGATTACATTCGCTTCGCCGTACTCCTTAAATACCACCGACGATAATTTGCATTAAATGTTGGGCTGTGGCGTAAGCACCCACCATTTGGTTCCGAAACTAAGATCAAACCAACGTAAACTTGACCCCATTAACATATGTAAATTTCATGATCGTCCGCCAATTCCTTCTTGGTGTTCTTTTTTCACTTTCAGCCAGTGTATATCATCACATCCATAAAATTTCGGTTCAATATGATACTTCCTTCTTGGTGCGCAAACTTCATTGGCCGCCCCGGTGGCGCAGTGGTCGTTGAACAGACAAGTTGCAGTTTTTTCGGCTCCTGCGTAGAAATCAACGTTCGTTTGTTTACTTGTTCCTTTTGTGGTATTTCGTCGTTTTGTGTTTTGGTTTCAGTGTTTCGTACCCTCGCTTCACGAGCAGGGAGGCTGAGTGCCGAGTGGGTGCTCATTTTTTGTTTTTGTTTTTCATTTTTGTGTGTCGTCAGTTACGACGCATGAGTTTTGGTGGGCCGGTGGTCGAGAATGTCCACTACCACTGTGAATAAGTCACTGTTGTCTACAGCTGCTTCGTCGATTGCTGATATGTCTTCGCTTCTTAGTTCTGTGTCTTCTTCGGGGAATGCTGCGTCGACAAATGCTGCTGGACTTCCAGAGACTGTGCTTCTGGCCACACGTGTGCCGGCTGCGTCTAATATTCCTGGTTCTGCTAGTTCTACTTCAACGTCGTTCGCTCAAGCTGTGGGAAGTACCTCATATATTTCTAGTGATTCTGCACCACATTTCAAACGTGTAGCTTCGGCGTTGAAAATTATTCTTCCAAGTGATTCACCGCAAGGTAAGCAATTGTCGTCTGCCTTATTATTAAGTGTTTTCATTCCTGCTTTGCGTGACAACCCCCTCCCCCAGTATCTGCATGCTGTGTCGAAGGTCGTTCCAGCCGAAAGCATTGTGTCCATTATTCGTTTGGGTGGAGAGGTGGTTGTTCACTTCACCCACCAGCAAGCAGTAGATTTAATTATAGTTCATGGGATTGATATTGGGTCCTTTCATCTACAACCTGTCCCTTCAGCCCAAAGACCAGTTACGGTGCCCCCTCTCCTGTACCAATGGCTGTTCCTGATTCTCTGTTGATTGATGCCCTCAACACGATGGGTCGTGTTGTGGGACTGACCAATATTCTTCCACTTACAGCCCGTGAATCCCCCGTGAAACATGTGCAGGGTGGGCGCCGCCAGTACCGGGTTATTTTCCTAACTTCTCAGTCAATTGCGGAACGCCCTGCAATTCTGGAATTAGTCACTGATACCCGGTCGTACATTTTTAATCTTTTTGCAAGGGTTCAGTGCTTCCGCTGTAAAGGGGAAGGCCATCTCGCTTCTGCATGTCCTCATGCTACTCCTGGTGCTAGATCTGATTCTTCATTAGCTACTACAGTTCCGGTGGCCGCTGGCCCTGCGGATGTTGTGCAGGCCGCTGAGGCACCTTCTCACATTATACCTTCATCAATTTTTCCTGCTGTTTCTCCAGTCGTTCCTTCCCTCCCTGTTCCTGTCGTCGTACTGGATGGTTTGGAGCCCTCCAATGAGGATTTTCCATCACTGGAAGTGTCTGCACCTAAATCACAGCGTAAACGCCCCAGCTCACCTGGTGTTTCTACTCGTTCTTCCCGTTCGTCTCAACGTCTACGGTCCAAGAAACCAGCCCATTCTACCTCGGGTTCACCTAGCCATCATAAGCCAAATTCTGAATTACTAGTTTCGAACCGATTCGCATGTCTCCAGGATGATGATGTTATGGACACGGTCGCCCCTGGTCCTGATGACACTGCAATGGTTGACTCTGACAATGATTCTCCTTCTCCTACACTTCTTGACATTTCTGCTATGTTTGAAGAACTTGCGGTGCCTTTGCACCCTCTTACCTTATATGATCTGTATTCATTGATCACTCGCTCGCGTAAGGCGAAGTTGATCACACTACTTTGCATTTTGAGTAAGCTTCACTTGCTGCCTGAAATGATTGCACAGCTAAACCAGTTCCATGCATTTATAGCTAATGTTACTTTGCCTGGCTGGGCTGAGCAATATGCTCGCCGTCTGGGCTACTTACTCAAGATTTTGAGCGCTGAACTGGAAGGCTGGATGCAACCTACCAGTGATGTCCTTGTTAACACTACTTAGCTTTAATTGTAGAGGGCTTGCGTCTTCTGCGGCGAATGCTTTGGTTTTCGAGGACGTTCGTTAACTGGGGGCTAATATTCTCCTTCTCCTGGAGACGAACTGTTCCTTGGATGCCGGGTGTTCCCGCTGGAGACGCTGGCCGTACATTTTTATCATAATTACCGGACCCATCTCAGGTCTGGTACCGCTATAGCATTTCATGTGCGTTTTCATTCTTCCCTTTCTGATCTTGTTGAGTCACAGAGTCTGCTGGGTTCTTTTCAACATATTTCTTTTTGTTTTTGTTGTAAACGTATTCATATTTTCAATATCCATATTCCGCAATCTGCTACGGATGCAGAAACTCTCCTCCAACATCTTTCTTCTATCCTTTCGACCCTCCATTCAAATGATACAGTCATTGTTGCAGGCTATTTCAATGGCACTTTGCAACCCGGTTTTGACCGAGATGGTTCAACCGAAAGCCGTTCCGACCTTGTTTCCAATCTCACTCAACTCGTTGTTAATTTTGATTTGATTGATGCATTCCGTTCCCTCCAACCCGGTCCAAGGAATTTTCCTGGTTCCACCCGGCTGCTTCACGCTCTGTCGCAGCACGCCTAGATAGATTCTATGATTCCAGTTTTCTCCATTCATCTCTAGTTGAAATTACTCATCATCCTTCCGTTTCGTCAGATCATCGCCCAGTTCTTTTAAAACTTTTTTTTGCATTCTTTATCCGCAGTCTTAGCAGAAATTCTTCTACAGCATATTGAAAATAAAGTCATACAAGAATTCCCACAAAAACCTAGTCTCTATATCCGTTACGTTGATGACATCTTGGTAATTTGGCCATATACCATAAATCAGTTACAGCAGTTTGTCAACGCTATGTCTGCTCAATACCCCTCCATCAAACGCACGATAGAACTTGAAAATAATTTCGTCTTACCTTATCTTGACTTTCAAATTACTCGTACCAATTCTGACAATTCCCTGTCTTTTGCCGTTTATCGAAAACGTACTTCCACACCCACTCTAATCCCGTACAATTCTGCTCACATTTTTCAGCATAAAATTTCTGCTCTGCACTTCCTATTTAGAAGAGCATATTCACCTTCTTCTAGCCATTTCGCCAGAGCTCAAGAACTACAATGGATATCATCCCTCGCTAAAAACCATGGTTACCCGGACAACGTTGTTAAGGGAGTGCACAATAAAGTACGGTTTTCTATGTCAACTGCTTTAATTAGTGAGCAAGTGCCTAAAAAGTATGTTGGATCTGTTGATTTTAATCCACATATTGTAAACCTCCTTACCAACATATGTTCTTGTCATAAAATACAATTTGGAATACGATCATGCAATCTATATACCATTATCCGCCATGATCGTGACAAAATTGACAAAGGGAAAAAATGGGGTGTGTATGTTATTCCTATGCTCGACACAATCTCTGGTGAACTAAACAATCATTATGTGGGTTCTACCAAAAGAAATTTGGATTTGAGATTAAATGAACACAGATATGATCTAAAAATGAATCACCAAAGCACCTCTTTTGCAAGAACCATAAGTGCTGGAAATTCCATCGCAGACTGGGACAACGCTAAAATCAAAAACACACCTAACTCTGTTTATTCCTTGTTATTTGCAGAAAGCCTCTATATTTCGGCTTATAATACACGTTGCTGTAATGACTATTATCCTTATGTTTTACCTGAACCTTGGAGCAATCTTGTTGGGAAGGACAGCACAATAGCAATTGCTTCTGTTAAGTGATAATTGGCTAACTATGCCTTTTTTATTGTCTTGTTATCTGGTATATCATGTGACATTGACATTACCTTTCCCATGATGCATCTACTCCACGTACTTAAGACAAGCATGTAGCCACATGGTGAAATTACATCTGATGAAGGTGTCAATGTGACACCGAAAGTGCTCATGTGTTTTTAAACTGTATATAGATTTCATTTTTTAGCTGAATAAATATCATCGTGCAACAAGACGGATTTCTTTTAATACTACCATTCTTCCTCTGTTCCCCCTTCCCCAGTCTGGTCGCTCGACGATTCAGTTTTTACTGATCCTGTTTTCTGTGCTGAAATTCACTCTATGATCTCGTCTTCTGTGCAACAACGTTCTTCGTCTGACGACCCAGTGGCTCTGTGGCTTTCCACGAAAATTTCGATTATTTCTTTCGCACGTCAGTTTTCTTTCTCTTCCCGTACTTCTCGCTTTCAAGATATTGATGTTCTCCGTCGTAAATTGCAGATTATTTCTCCTTCTGACCTTCATTTCCCATGTTTCAAGCTCAGCTTCGTCGTATTCCGTTTACGTTTGCTTCATCAGCCCTTACTCGTCTGAAATTCACTCACTTGCGGCTTCACGACGACCCCTTTTCTAGTTTGAAGTCCCTTGAGGAGTATCATGTTAAAAGCAACACAATGTCCTTTCTTTCACTACCTGACGGATCTACAGTTACCGTCCCTTATCGTATCTGTGAACTTACATTTTCCCATTATTCTGATCGTTTTCAACACCGACTCCTTTCTCCTGCAGATACCTCCCATTCTTCTTCATGTCCTCCCTCAGGTTCCACATTGTTTTTTTGATTCTCTTGTTTCTCCCCTCTCTCCTTCTGAAGTCCGCTCTGCAATGTCCAGTCTGAATGACCGTTCTTCCCCTGGCGCGGAGGGTCTTCCGCTTTCATTTTATAAGAAGTTTCTTCCTTCTCTCCTCCCGCTTCTAGTTGCTTGTTTTAATGCCGTTTTTACTTTTTCAAATTTTCAGTCTTCTGATTTCACTTTTGCTATTCTCCGTCTCATCAACAAAACTGAAAACCTTGGTCTTTTTTCTAACTGGCGTCCTATCTCTATTCTTAATACTGACTACAAAACCTTTGCTAAAATTCTCGCTTTTCGCTTCAATACCGTCTTGCAGCATTTAATCCACCCCGATCAAACTTACACTATTCCCTCCCGTTCGATTACTACCAACATTTCCATCATTCGCAACTTATATTTTCTTGCTTCCCATCTTTCCGAATCTCTCGCAATTTTTAATATTATTCAGAAACAAGCTTTTGACTCCATTAACCACTTTTATCTCTTTGCTGTTCTTCGTCATTTTGGCTTTCCTACTCTTTTCTGTCAAGCTCTTATTAATCTTTACTCTCACTCTTCTTTCCGTATTCGCACTTCCACATTCATGACAGCTACCATCCCCTTTGACAACGGGATCCGGCAGGGTTGTCCCCTTTCGGGTCAACTTTTTACGCTTGCATTTGAACCTCTCTTAATTTGTCTGCGTTCTCGTTTGTTTTCTGTGATTCCTCGCAGTATTGCTCCTGCTCGTCACCACCGCATAGTGTTGTCTGCATATGCTGATGACATCACTCTCTTTCTTCGCACTGAACGTTCTTTCGGTGTTGTCCTTTCTGCTTATCGTAAGTATGCTTCAATTTCCGGTTCCGAACTTAATATGTCTAAATCTGTCGGTTTGTGGGCCGGATCGTGGGTGGCACACGGTGATCGACCTTGGGGTGCCCGTTGGCCATCCTCGGTCATTAAACTTCTTGGTGTGTACGTTGGAAATCCCGTGGCGGTTGCTGATGCCAGATGGATTCCTTTGGTTCAGCAGCTCAATCGCCGTGTTGCTCCTTTTTGCCGGTTCAAACCTTTTTTGTCCTTTTTAGCAGAGCACATCTGGTTTCTTCCGTTCTTCTTCCCATTCTGACTCATTCGTGGTTCGCTTATTTTCCCTCGCCCATTTTTCTCCAATCCGCTCAACGTTTGATTACTGATTTCATCTGGAATAAAGTTCACTGGGTTCATCATTCTACTCTCGTCCTTCCTCTGTCCTTTGGAGGTCTTGCCCTCCCAGATCTTTTTCAAAAATCTAATGCTATTTATCTTCAGACCTTTCTCCGTTCTTTTTCTCATTTTCAGATTTCATCGATTACTATTGGTGATACTTTACTTTTACCACGCAGTCCGTTTCTCACTCTCGCTACTTTCCTACGTATGGATCTATTCCCCCTCATTCCAGATCACTTTCCCGATACTTATCACACCGTTTTTTTCCTGTGGCGTTCCTTATGTCCCGTCCGTTTCCCACCTACCTCAACTAATGATCTGCTTGCGGAACCTCTCTTTTACTCTTCTGCACTCCGTTCTCCCTCTTCACCGTACTTGTGCTTCTCCACCTGGTTCGCCAGCGGCGTGGTACAGGTATCCCAACTTGTAGATGCTTCTCTCCGCTGGAAGTCTCTTTCCCAAATCGACCCCCTCTTGCTGACACTCCCTTACATCGCGCCCAACTCCGGTTGCTTCATTTTCAGCTTCAACGCCTTTACCCGTCCATCGTGAATTCTTTTGGGTTAATTGTTTCTTCTTCGGCGTCCCCTTGCCTTCCTTTTCTGGTTTATTTGAATGATGTTCCCTTTCTGGTGCATCAAGTTACTGCAAAACTCTTGTACCGCCACTTTCTTACTTATTTTAGAGCACCTCTCGCTATTCCTTTTGTGCCTCCTGATGAAACCTCTCAGACATGGATCGATTCTCACACTTCTCTGGCTTCCTCAAAAGCTACTGATATTCATTGGCTACATCTTCATCGTCGCTTGCCCACACCACGAACTCTTCATCGTTTTGGTCGCCTGTCTTCTCCCTTGTGTTTTTTCTGTTGAACGCTCGGTGCTCTGTTGAACGCTCGGTGATGGTTATCACGCATATGACTCCTGTTTAATTTTACAGCCTCTTTTTTCATTGATGTTTTCTCTTCTCTCCAAGGTCTGTCCTTCCTTTCACTCTGTTTCACATTACTATTTTCTTCGCCGTCATCATCCTTCCGCTGCTGTTCACAATCCAGTTCGCGCGTTTTTAATTTTGCAGGCCAAACTGACTATTTATTTATACTATCATACCAGTGTTGATCGGCCTGCTCTTCGTCGATATCATCCTGCGAGAGTTTTTCTGAGCCGTAGGTTTCGTTCCTCTGTCAAGTCCGTCATCGAACTTGAGTACGAGGTAGCTCTGGCCCGGAGGCAGTTCCTGCTTTCTTCTCGATCTGGTCCCCCTATCTCCCATGGTTTCGGGTTGAGCATGGGTTGATTCAATTCGTTTGATCAATTTTTTTTTTTTTTTGGTGTACTGTTTTCTTCACTTTGTTTGTTTTTGCTTTTCCGGGTTGTTGTCTTGTTCTGTTTTTGATTGAGCTGCAGGTTTTTTTAAATCGTATTCATTGTTTTCCTCTGATCCTGTTGTTTTTCCTTTTAAATTTTTTACTGTTTTCCTTTTCTTGTTTTTGATGGCCCTTTGGTAATGTTGTACTGTTTTGCTTCCTTGAGATTCCGGTCTTTTTGTTGTTTTTTCCCCCTGTGCTTTGTTAGCTCATTCTACTGGTCGGTATATTCTTTCTTGGATAGTGCTTTTCTATACTTTTCCTCTTACTAGCGGCCTCGGCCTCTTTGTCTTAATTTTTTTGCCGTATTGCGCTGTGATTGGATGTTTTACAGCTAGTTGCTTTGATATTTTTTCTGTCCGGAGTCAGTGGGCATTTGGGTTCCTGTGTTCTGTGTGTATTTTTTTCTGGTTCTTAGTGGTGCTGTGCAATCGGTTATTGTTTTTTTGTGTCGGTATTTTTGTTGAGTTGTTTGTCTATGTATTATTGTGTGCTTGCTTTCTATGTTTTCGTCGGCCACAGTTGTTGGTCGATGCATTTCTTTTTGTGGTGTTTTGTTGTACTGGTTGGTCACCAATTGTTTGTGATCAGTGTTATTGTTTGGTATAGTGTGATGCTTGTTGGGTGTTGTTGTTTTCCGTTAGGCTAGCCTGTGTTGTCTAGTTTTGCAAAGTTTTTCTGGCGTGTTGTGTTTCTTTTGTGGTTGTTTCTTTGTTGTTGTTCCTGATCTTCTGTTTTGTACTGTGTTTCCTGTATGTGGTATTCCCGTGTATTTGTAATTGCTCTTGATTTTTGCACGTGTTTTGTTTAGTTGTTCGGTTGGTGTCTGTCCAACTCGCTCTCCTCCTGTGTGAGTTTTTTTAATACTGTGATTGCATTTTACCTATACTGCTTATGTGATAATCTTGTATTTTACTTGTTTGTGCATGTTCTACTTTCGTGTTTCAATTGGCTCCGCAGTTTTGGGAGCCTTTTTTTTCTCATGCCCTGTGTTTCATGTTCACTTGTTTTGCTTTGTTTTTTTTTAACTTTGTATTACTTAGTGTGGCCCTGCTGGTCTCGTTGTATTTTTTCATTGAGTACTCAGCCTTATCTCTCGTTTTTTATACAGTGTGCTTCTCGTGCGTATCTTGTCTATTGGGTTACGTTGACCCAAGGAGTTGGTCACCGCACTATTTGCCTTGTGCTTTCTTTTTACTGTGCCTCTTGTGTTTTTCTTGACTGTATGCGACTACATGTGTAGTGAAGTAGGCAGTTGAGGCAGTTTTATCTTTGATTATGTTTTAAGTGCACTTTTTGTGTTTTCGTTTTTGTGTTTCTTTGCACTCAAGCTAGGGTTCTACGTCTTGCTTCGTGTTTCTCCTGTCTGGGTTTTTCCTGTAATATTGTATTTTTTCTCGGCACAGCCTTCTGTTGCCGTGCACGACTGGACGTACTCTGTGTTGTTTTCAATGTGTTATGATGCTATGCGATCTTTTTCCGCGTGATTATCTCTGTAGCGCCATGTCGGCTTCCGGGGTTTGTCAACGCGCGACTTCTTGTTTTGAGTATGAGATTTGAATTGAGTGCGATTTTTTTTGTGAACCTCGTGTGCCTGTTTGGCTACATTTATTTTGTGTGATGTAGCGGTTTTTCCCCTTATTATCATGTATTCTTCTGTACAGTGTTCGTTCTGACATACATGCGTCACTTCGTTTTTCGTTTTTAGTTATAACGGTTGGTTAACTCCCACTTTATGTGCACGGTTTTTTGTTTTTTATGTTCTTCTTGTACTAAAGTTTTGGCTGCTGCTGCATGTTTTCAGAAGAACAGTTTTGTTTCTCCTGTCGCTGTCTTGCAGTGTCAGTCAATTTGTGTTGTGTTGTGTTGTGTTGTATTGTTTTAGTGTTTTTACCTGTCACTTTTGTGTTCGCGCTGCTATGTACTAGTCTTTGGAATGTGTTTTCTTCCCTCACACTGGGGTTTGGGTTTTGAAATGTGTTTGTTTTTTGTTTTTGTTTTCTGTGTTCCTTTTTTATCTGCATATATTTTAATCTTATTCTGATGTTACCAGTTTTCTTCCCCTCTTTCTTTTGTGTTGAGACTTCTTGGCCTCGTCTCTTTTAATACAGTCTCATGTGACTGAAGCGTATCCCATGTACCTTGCTTTTAGACTAATAAAGGTTTATTTTGAAGGCAGTGGTCTAAGCGATGGCCTCTGATCATTCGTCCGTAAGGCGTCCGGGTTCGAATCCCGGTGAGGCATGGATTTTGGGTTTGTCTTACGGCACTATCTCTTTCTCTTCCCTGGAACCAGTAACCCTAAATTATGGACGCGCGACTGCTTATAGCCCACTGAGTGACTCACGGTGGTCATTTAACCTCCAATCCTAAAAAAAGAAAAAATCATTGCCCGTGAATGTAGTATTCCAGCTTTTTGTGCATTTTGTTATTGGGAAGCACATGCCAATGAATGCAATATCTATGTATATAAGATTCGATAGATACCGAAACACATTCTTTTTAAAAAGAGTGATCAACTGCACCGTTAATTTCTACGATGGCGAACTAAGTCAGTACGGTAAGTTCAATTTAATTTTGTTTCAATCCAAAGTTTAATATGCCGTGGATATCATAGTAATACTAATTTATTATCCTACCTAAAGTAGGTATACCTCTAAGTTATGTACACCTTAGAGGTATATGTACATACCTTTAAATTATACGTACCTTAGAGATTACTCTAAGGGCTACACATTCATCCCTGGAAGACAAATTCTAAATAGAATCGACCTTACGCGCACTGGGAATCAGGATTATGGAGCATATATACAATGTCAAATCGGTTGCACAAACAACGGCACTATCCAGACTGATTTCGAAAGGAACCTATATACAAATTTGGGAGGATTCCTATTTCCTCACCACTGCAAATAAGAATTTCACTACACTTTTGTGGAATGTTTATTTCTCCGTGAATATGGCCTGTCCTGTTGTAATGAAGAAACCCTTTGCTGTATCGCAAACTCATGGATACCAGCTTTCCTGAGCGGTCATTCGAACTCAAGTGATAACTAACGCTAGAGATTTTTCGCAGTTTTTCAATGATTGTCACACGCATATTTGTTGCGCATCGTTCAATCATGTGACTGATAACTTGATATTCAAACACCTCTTGCATAATTTGTTGTCTCACTTCTGAAGATAGGCTCGTAGCAAAATATAAAGGTCTTATGGTTTAAATCTACGCCAATAATATGCATTTTAATTGCAAATTTAAGAGTTTAGTAAGTTAGTGGTTTTAAATAGTGTTTGATTTGAATATTGTGCAACAACGGAAATTGTTTTGTTCAGACTGTACCATTGCCTTGCAAAAACCTCCCAATGGAGAGCGAAAGCTTGCCGAAACTTAATATGTATTACACAACAAATAAACGAATTTACTATGTTATAAGCGCTTCTCAAATACTACTATTAATTAAAAATGTGATTATCAAACACTCTGATTAGAAAATATGAATAATAGGACCAAAACATTATTATAGTGCTGTTTTTTTTCATTAGAATGCACTTATTTTTACAACAAAGTGTGTTGATTAATATGTAAAACCTTACAACTTTTTTCGAGATACGCACTTTCTCATTGTAAAGTTAAATGCTTTATTTTAACGAATCAAGATTACTCCCCGTTAGGTTTGTTTCAGCTTTATGCTTCAAATTCTGAATGAAAAGTTACTCTAGGATGCAATTTTTATTAACGCAGCTAAAACCATACCTTTGTTGGAGTTGAATAGAAGTTGTTTTCTTCGGACTAGCTTAAATTTCATAAAATGTTCGTACAGCACAAAATCTCTCAAAATCAGTACCTATACATAACCCGAGAAATATTTAAAAAATCACCTCTTTCCTATAGACTTATATGTTACATTCATGGTTAAAGACAAAATGGCGCATTTAAGGAGTCAGACAAAAGTTTTATTCTTCAGATAATGGAATTTCACATGATATCCAGACAACACTGAAGTGTCTATATACTTTGGAGGCGTATTTCTGTTGAATAAAATTGCATCGCACGAATAATGTAGAACTTAGTGGAAATTTCCAAATATAATACATCCGCAATTAGTAACACTTGCTGATCAAATTAGATAACAATGGATAATGAAAGTAACATGATTTCTTACATACATAATACATATAATGAAATGTAATAATGTAAAGAAAAGTATAAAACTCAGTCAGTTCAATAATAGATAAGATAAGAAAGATATATTTTATCTGTCAATCTATCTTTTCATGAAAATTATTCAGCAACTGATGCTAAGCAAGAGCGCATTTCAATTATTTCCACACTTGTTGCCCAGTACAATATTTCATCAGAAATATTTAGCAGAAGAATGTAAGGTCTGATGGTCTAAAAATCCTCAAAATTTAGGGAATCCAGTTGAAATACAAAGCAATAAAATTGCAGGGAAAATCTGAAGACATCACATTTTTTGGAAAGGTTCACAATTAAAAGGGAATTTCAAATATGGATAAATATTTTAAAATTTTTGGGCAACTGCGACAAACCATTTAAGTGCAATAAGGAATTTGGTACAAAAAGTACTTGTCAAACAGTTGTACAGGTAGAACATGAAATCTAAGAAATATAAATAGAGTTGACGTAATTTTTGCTGATGCCTTCCATGTGTGTGATTTTTCTCTGTGCAGCTATTGCATTTACCTTTCGTTTCATTTCAGACTTCTCATTCTTAAGAAAGTTCTAATTCTTTCACACATTTCTATTATGTCCACTAGGACTCGTGGAATATTTTATCTTGTGGGAATGCATGCTAAATGACCTCAGTCTCATTCATGTTCTTTATTCTCTGAGGGGCACATGCAACCATAAATTTTGCCATCGACTTTACCGCAGTCAGTGCACCAAAAGTGGCTGTGGAGTTTGCTGTTAACCGAACGTAGCAATAAAACGATTTCCGGAAAATTTAACGAAATGACGTCCGTTTTAATAACTCTTATCTTGCTTACAGAACAATGACAGTTGATAGAAACATTTATTTAGTCAATCCACGCCACAAGCGTTTAGTGGTCTAGGAATAGGTGTTGGATATCGCAGAAGTCCGATCAAGAAATGCTACATGAATATAAAATTTGTTGGAAGACGAAACTCTCCCAAAAATGACCAAATCTGATTTCCGTACAGAGATGGTCACTATACAAAAATAAGTTAATATTTATAAAAGTTCCATAGAAGCTTTTTAAAAAGAGTAAATGTCCACTACTCATATTGCAACTTTCCGCAGTTTTTTCTCGTTTAAATAAATTTATTTTGCTAATGATTTATTTTTTTTATTTTTTTTTATTGGAATTTTAACGACCACCGTGAGCAACTCAATGGGTTATAACCAGTCGCCCGTCCCTAATTTAGGGTCACTGGTTCCAGGGAAGGGAGAGAGCCAGTGCCGTAAGACAAACACAACATCCATGCCTCCCCGGGATTCGAACCCGGTCCCCGTTCGGACGAATGATCAGAGGCCATCGTTTAGACCACTGCGCCACCGAGGAGGCCTAATTATTTAATGAAATCCTTTGATCAATAACTGTGAGATAAAAATTTACATTTAGTTTTCCTCTTAATATTACTCTACATGCAAAATTGAAATTTACGGATTTGTATCTTCGTATAGTCATCACTGTCTTATAATACGGTTTACAGCATATCTGTGATATGTATTTTAAAAATTTTATTCCCGAAGCAAATTCTATTAAGTAACATTTGAATGACCAATGACATCTCCTGCTGATGTCATTTCCTTTTCAATTATTTTATTCTATGAAATACTCCAGCGTGCAATTCAATATTTCGTAACACCAGGTAGTAAAATTTTAATTCTGTTCCTGATACATTTTAAAATATCCTTTGAAGCAATGCAAAAGTAGATACATTTTTTCAATAAATACGAATAAGCGATTCAAAATTAAAATGATTTCTAATGTGACACATTCTTCTGCCAGCGACTACGTAAATCTATTTTTCCATAAAGCTTAACACTGATTTCACTCATGGAATCTCAGTACCTTCCTGCGTTTATATGTTTCATTTAGGTAAAACAAAAACTTTTAAAACATTTAACCCTGTAACTACCAGAACGCCCAGAACGCACGTACGTACAAACGGCAATAGCCACCCGAAACGACTGTCTAGGGTGAGTCAGATTTCCTAATCTTACTTGTTCTCCAAATTTTCTCGACCTATGAGGGATCAGCAACAGTCACCCTCGGTCACTATTGCTGTAATTAAACAAAGAAGTGAAACAACAGACAGTTTCTGACATTAGGATATTTAGAATGATACACGATTCTGGGGTCATGGTCGTTAAAGGGTAAAACGTTTTTATAACAATTGTGCAAACAGAATCCGACATACAACTGGAAATCCAGAAGACGTCACAAAGTGCGCTTTTCTTTCTGTTTCTTTCTTTTCACAGATTGTGATTCATGGAATACTATCAGTGGACGTTATCAATGACGAGTAGCTATGTGCGTTATTAAATAATCATACATATGGAAAATGCTGTGTAACGGAAAATAGGGGGATTGGTGTTGTGTTCTAAAAGACGGTTAGAAATGTAACCCAGGTCAATGCCGTTGGTTATATTTCTAACCCTTCTCTTGGAAAACAACATCTCATCCCACTATTGTTTAAAACCTTTTGTGTACAAAATTTCAATACATTCACGGTTGTAAATTTTATAGTATTCCACACTTTTATTGAAACGAACACTTTGAAAACCAAACCTGATGAGGGATAGTGGTGTTTCTTTCTAGGTGCTCGTGCATTAATGTTTTTCACTAAACACACCTTTCAGAACAGAATACGAAATACGAGAACGTTTCTGAAGTCTACAATTTCCGTATTTGAGAAATGTTTACTAAAACGTATAGCAATATGTTTATTGCAAATACAGCTAGGTGTAGCTGAAAAAAGGACAGCTGGATGAAATATTAATTTGTACCTTTCATTAGTGTTTTATTCAAAGGGCAAATAATCACATCTACTGTGGTGTTTAATTGCCACAGCTCGCTGGTGATGACGTAAATTGTTAAGACGTCTTATCCTAAATAACTAGGTGAATAAACATTCTTTCAGTATAGTTCGGATCGGAGTAACGGAGAAGTTTTATTTTTCCTGGAAATCGAAGAATGCGGTGGGCGCAGCAAGAACATGTGCTTTTTTCAGGACTAAACGGGCAAATAAATAAGAAAAGGCCACGTTCTGGTAACAAAGAGTGAAATGCTATTAACTGTTCACTGGCTGAAGCCCTAGAAAATAGATGACGCTGGTGTTTAGATACTAGCGATGCATGTCGAGAAATGGTGCTTCCGGTGCATGTCAGCTTAAAAAGAAAACACGTAAATATCGGTTACACAAAAATAACGAATACATTTTACAATCGCGTTAATCTTCATCAATTCCTGATTACAATAATACGGATTTGAAGAATGGGTAAAAGCTCTATTAACTAGGAATCTAAGTGCTGAATGCTTATAGAAGGTTCGTGTACAAGAATTGAAGGGAATCAAAACCGGGATAGATGTAGGTTTATCATACACAGATAACTCAAAGTTTGTATGGTTAGGGGAGTGGGAAACCAAGAAGTCAAGGAAGGGCAGGGACCCTTCTTTTTCTATGTCTATAGTAAACTTTATGCCAGGAACTATGGATAAGAAATCAGAGGCCAAAGCATGTACTTCAGTAGTTGAATGAGGACAGACAACGAAAACATCATCAACTCACCTGATGAATGAAGATGGTTGAACACCGCAGGATTTGAGATAGTGATTTTCTAGGTGCTTTTGGAAAATTTGAGAAAGAACAGGTGACCGTGGGGTGCCAACAGGTGCTGCCTTCTTCTGTTTGTAGACAGTATTTTGAAAGCGGAAGAAACTTCTGTCTCCTACAAGTCTTAAAGCTTGAAGGGAAGTATCAATTTCAGCTGCACTATATTGACTCTGGGAAAGTAGAATTTCCTCATTGTGGAAGGACACAACTGAACGAGGGATATTAGGAAAGAGGTTTTCAACATCAATGGAGGCTTGAAAAAACTGAGTTTTCCGAAATTGGCAGGGTTATATTTTGTTAATGGCTTCTATTGTACTTTTAACAGATCAAGTCAAGAAGGTTGCAATAGATGTTTCCAGATTTCTGGTGGGGTTTGCATATCCTGAGAGTAGTAGTCGGAGAGGGTTATCCGGTTTATGAGTTTTGACCTTTCCGAAAGCTTCAGGGACACTGGAACCCGTGGGAGATAACATATTCAGGGAGATACAGATCGGTAGTAAGCCATAGTTGCGTAATTTTGATAACTTAGTAATTGTATGGGCAGTTGTGTATGAACTAAGGGTAGAATGAGGAATTATTTGAATAGTAGCTAGCATTTTCGTAAGGTAGTCAGCTTGATCCATATGGACAATTTGGTTTATTTTGTCAGCTTCAAGAATGGCTAGGTCCGGGTCTCTTGCAGGGGCGAGTAGTTCAGATTTAGAATATTTTCAAGAAGAGCCAGAAATTACGTGTTTATTTCGCATGAGGCCACATGTTTTATGACGAGTATATTCCTGTATTTCTGCGGGGAGGTGCTTAATGATTTCTTTAGTCTGGGGAATAATATTCCTTCGGTTTGGGTTGAGAATTGGAAAACTGAATTTGTAACCTAAATTTAAGGCTCCCGTTTGGTTTGTCTTTAAAGGTTTGGAACTCCGATTCATGAAGTAAGGTGGCAATTAAGTGGTCTTCCAGGTCCCCCAACCTGGGGAGAATCTGAAGCAGTTTTTTCAGCAACAAGAGACCTAAGTTTATTTATATGACCTTTCCTTTGATTTTGAAGAAAGTGTTCCGTAATAGAAATAACTATTACACACTAAATTGTCTAAGTAATATAGAGAGTGAGCCTGCTTTGCAAAGTCTTGATAAGCAAGGTACGTTCTTCGGTTTAACAGGTCAATAAATCTACTTTTCGGTCTGATTTCAGCACCCATTCTCTTTATCTATGCTGATGCTATAACTACAGCATCACGAGGAGAGATAATAGGAGAGATAATAGTTTTTTTTTATCCGGAGGAACTTAGGTATGAGATGCAGTTACCGGCAATTAATCAAAAATGAGAGGTGCTCACCTTCTGTACACAGTTTCTTCTTAGAAGAGATGAAGTCTTTAACCGCTCCTTCCACAAGAATTGAGTGGATTTCCATAGGCAGCATTACTGTTTAAAAACCAGAGGTTATACTTTCCTGCAACACGTCAAAGGGCAATTAAGGTTGTCAATGAACGATCATATTCGTCTTAATTTAGAGAAAAACACCACACCTCCCAATCACTATCTAAAAACGTAGGTTAAAAATCGTCTTTATTTACAAATAAAAGGGTGACTTTAAAAGCTCCAGCGAGCTATTTCGCAAACCACTATAATCGCAAGATCAGGAGAAGGAGTGAAATCACTATGAGGCGGTACATGGCTTATATAGTAACAGAGATGAGCACAAGATTACAAATATGCAAATGAGATGAGTAAAAGATATTAAATGTCAATCACTACAAACTATTTACAAAATTACCAAAATTATTTTGAGGGTTCCTTGCTTGGATATTCCAAAATGTGATCTCTACAGGCACCAGGAACATAAGCAGGTGTATCCTCATTGCAGTACTTAGGTCCCAGTTTTATAATGTGAAGACTCTCAGTACACAACATAGAACGTTTTGTCCAGGCTGTTTATAGCAAGTTTGCGTTGTCCCAATCCGGTTTTAGGTCTCCCTCAAGGACAGTTCTTGATAAAGTCGAAGTAACTACTCCTTTACGAATTGCATATTTATGTTCAGCCCATGTGATTCCCTGGCTTCTGTAGAACGAACCCACATAGCAGAGATTTGCAGTTCGTCCACTAATGTCCAACAGTGGGATACTGTAAACACCAAAATGGGATAGAGGTGGAATTGTGTCTCTATCATGCCTAATCATAGAAAAAGTTTTTGGGTTTGGACACCAAAACTCAAAGAATATTTTTGCAGGTGTTTTTTAGCAAAGTAACAACTGATTTCAAAAAGGTTATACTTCCCACGTAGGTAGTTGTGGGTACACTTCTATTGAGGGTTATAGAAGTCTTCCGTTTATATTGTTGTATACGTTTTTTAACACAATCCGTGGGGTACCCATGTAATTTTACAATCTCGTTAATCTTCATTAATTCCTGATTACAATAATACGGATTTGAAGAATGGGTAAAGGCTCTATTAACTAGGAATCTAAGTGCTGAATACTTATGAAGGGTTCGCGTACAAGAATTGAAGGGAAATAGAACCGTGATAGATGTAGGTTTACCATACACAGATAACTCATAGTTAGTATGGTTAGGGAGTGTGAAACCAAGAAGTCAAGGAAAGGCAGGGACCATTCTTTTTCTATGTCTATAGTAAACTTTATGCCAGGAACTATGGATAAGAAATCAGAGGCCAAAGCATGTAATTCAGCAGTTGATTGAGGACAGACAACGAAAACATCATCAACACACCTGATGTATGAAGATGTTGAACACCGCAGGATTTGAGATAGTGATTTTCTAGGTGCTGTAGGAAAATTTGATAAAGAACAGGTGACCGTGGGGAGCCAGCAGGTGATCCCTTCTTCTGTTTGTAGACAGTATTTTGAAAGCGGAAGAAACTTCTGTCTCCTACAGTAGACTGTATTTTGAAAGCGGAAGAAACTTCTGTCACCTACAAGTCTTAAAGCTCAAAGGGTAGTGTCAATTTCAGCTTGGCCGTATTGATTCTGGGAAAGTAGAATTTCCTCATTGTGGGAGTAAACAACTGAACGAGGGATATTAGGAAAGGGATTTTCAACATCAAGGGGGCTAGGAAAAACCGAGTTTTCGGAAATTTTCAGGGCTTTATTTTGTTAATGACTTCTAATTTACTTTTAACAGAGTAAGATGAACCAGTGGCAAAAGTCTTCAAGAAGGTCGCATGAGATATTTTCAGATTTCTGGTGGGGTTTGCATATCCTGAGAGTAGTAGTCGGACAGTGTTATCCGGTTTATGGGTTTTGTCCTTTCCGAAAGCTTCCGGGACTCTGAAACCCGGGGAGGTAACACATTCCGGGAGATACAGATCGGTAGTAAGCCAGAGTTGCGTAAGTTTGATAACTTAGTAATTGTGTAGGCACTAGGGTCTGAACTAAAGACAGAACAAGAAATTTTCTGAATAAAAGCCAACATTTTTGTAATGTATTCAGCTTGAACCATAATTACAATTAGGTTTGTTTTGTCCGCTATAAGAATGGGTAGTTCCGGGTCTCTTGCAAAGCCTCAAGTTCAGATTTAGAATATTTCCAAGAAGACCCAGAAATTACGTGTTTATTTCGCAGGAGGCCACATGTTTTATGACGAGTATATTCCTGTATTTCTGGGAGAGAGGTGCTTAATGATTTCTTCAGTCTGGGGAATAATATTCATTAGGTTTGGATTGAGAATTGGGAAACTGAATTTGAAACCTAAATTTAAGGATTCAGTTCGGTTTGTCGTTAAAGGTTAGGAACTGAGATTTGGTAGATTAAGTTGTCTTCCAGGTCCCCCAACCTGGACAGAATCTGAAGCAGTTTTTTCAGCAACAAGAGATCTAAGTTTATTTATAAGACCTTTCCTTTGATTTTGAAGAAAGTGCTCCGTAATGGAATTAACTATTACACATGAATGGTCTAAATATCTTACCTCCTGCGAAATAAACAAGTAATTTCTGGCTCTTCTTGGAAATATTCTAAATCTGAACTTCTTGCCCTTGCAAGAGACACAGAGCTAGCCATTCTTGAAGCGGACAAAACAAACCAAATTGTCATTATGGATCAAGCTAACTACATTACTAAAATGTTGGCTACTGTTCAGAAATTTCCTCATTCTACCCTTAGTTCAGACCCAACTGCCAATACAATTACTAAGTTGTCAACACTACACAACTCTGTCTTACTACTGATCTGTATCTCCCGGAATATGTTACCTTCCCCGAGTTGCATAGTCCTTAAAGCTTTCGGAAAGGTCAAAACTCATTAACCAGATAACCCTCTCCGACTACTCATCTCAGGATATGAAAACCCACCATAAATCTGGAAAAATATCTTGCAACCTTTTTGAAGCATTTTATCACTGTTTGATCTTACTCTGTTAAAAGTACAATGGAAGCTATTAACAAAATAAAACCTTGCCGATTTCCGAAAACCCAATTTTTCCTAGCCGCCCTTGATGTTGAAAAGCTTTTTCCTAATATCCCACGTTCAGTTGTTTCCTCCCACAATGAGGAAAATCTCCTTTCCCAGAATCAATATAGCCAAGCTGAAGTAGATACTACCCTTCAAGTTTTAAGACTTGTAGGGGACAGAAGTTTCTTACGCTTTCAAAATACTATCTACAAACAGAAATAAGGTACAATAGAAGCCATTTGCTACAGCACACTGTCACATGTTCTTGCTGAAATTTTGCTTCAGCACCTAGAAAATCACTGTCTCAAATCCTGCAGTGTTCAACCATCTTCATACATCAGATATGTTGATGATGTTTTCCCTTGTCTGTCCTCACTCAACTGCTGAATTACATGCTTTGGCTTCTAATTTTTCATCCATAGTTCCTGGCATAAAATTTACTATAGAAATAGAAAAACAAGGGCCACCGCCCTTCCTTGACTTCTTGGTTTCACACTCCGCTAACCATACAAACTTTGAGTTCTCTGTATATCGTAAGCCAACCTTTATCCTGGTCCTCATTCCTATCAATTCTTGTACCTATCAACCCGATATAAGTATACAGCACTTAGATTCCTAGTTAATAGAGCCTTTACCCATTCTTCAAATCCGTATTATTGTTATCAGGAATTGATAAAGATTAACGAGATTGTAAAATTACATGGGAACCCCACGGATTGTGTTAAAAAACTTATTCAACAATAAAAACGGAAGACTTCTGTAACCCTCACCAGAAGTGTACCCACAACTACCTACGTTGGAGGTATAACCTATTTGAAACAAGTTGTTGCTCTGTTAAAAAACACCCGCAAAAAAAAAAGAAAAAAATATTCTTTGGGTTGTGGTGTCAAACTCAAAACCTTTTTTCTATGGTAAGGCATTATAGAGAAACAATACCAACTCTATGCTATTTTGGTATTTACAGTATCCCACCGTTTGACGTTAATGGACAAACTACAAATATTTGCTATGTGGGTTCTACCTACAGGAGCCTGGGAATAAAATGGGCTGACAATAAATATACAATTCGTAAAGGAGTATTTACTTCGACTTTGTTAAGAACTGTCATTGAGGAGACCTAAAACCGGATTGAGACAGTACAAACTTGCTATCAACAGCCTCGGTAATAGTTCTATGTTGTTTTCTGAGTGTCTTCACATTATAAAACTGGGATCTAAGTGCCACAATGAGGATATACCTATTTATGTTCCTAGAGCCTGGAGAGATCTCATGTTTGAACATCCATGTGAGGAATCCTCAAAATTATTTAAGTAATTTTGTAAATAGTTTGTAGTGATTGATATTTAATATCTTTTACTCATCTCATTTACATAATTGTTATCTATGTAACTACATCAAACAAAGATCTTCGCTCTTTCAAAGTTTATAAGTGAGTCCTGGAAAAATTCTCATTGGCCGCCACCGGGAGACGAACTCAGGGTCTTCCAGTTACGCGCCGGATATGCTTCCAATGCACCACAGCGGCCTCGAATTCCTCCAGACTCACACACACTAACTGCCAAACCAATTTGGCAGGTTGCTTCTTGGAGTCCCGCACAATGCTGGGGATTCGCCAAAGATAGTAAGCAGCAACTGAAGAAATAATTAGAAGGTAAAGGTAAGCAGCAACTGAAGAAATAATTAGAAGGCAAAGGTAAGCAGCAACTTAAGAAATAATTAGAAGGCTAAGGTAAGCTGCAACTGAAGGAATAATTACAAGGCGTAGGTAAGCAGCAACTGAAGAAATAATACCGTGAGCCTCCCGGTGGCGGCCAATGATAATTTTTCCGTGACTCACTTATAAACGTGGAAAGAGCGAATATCTTTGTTTGATGTTCCTGTTCCACGTTAAATGTCTGTATTAATTATTCATTCTCCTTCTAATTATTTCTTCAGTTGCTGCTTACCATCTTTGGGGAATCCCCAGTATTGTGCGGCGCTCCAAGAAGCAACCTTCCAAATTGGCTTGGCAGTTAGCGTGTGTGAGTCTGGAGGAATTCAAGGCCGTTGTGGTGTAACGGAAGGACATCCGGCGCGTAACTGGAAGACCCTGGGTTCGTCTTCTGGTGGTGGCCAATGATAATTTTTCCGTGGCTCACTTATATACGTGGAAAGAGCGAAGATCTTTGTTTGATGTTCCTGTTCCACGTTAAATGTCTGTATTAATTATTCTATGTAACTATATAAGTTATGTACCGCCTCATAGTGATTTCACTCCTTAGTCTGATGATGCGACCATAGTGGCTCGCGAAAGTGCTCGCTAGAGCCTTTAAATTCACCATTTTAATTGTAAATAAAGACGTTTTTAACCAACCTTTTTTTACAATGATTGGGAGTTGTGGTGTTTGTGCGCTTTATTAAGACGAATCTGACTGTGCATTGAAAGCCTTAATTACGCCTTTAGTTTTGTTTATTTGTGTGTGTCACTTATATGCTCTTGATTCTATTTATTTCTCGTTTCCCAGATAATTACATATTTTTTATACATACTGCATATAAATTTAAGACTTCTACAGGGTAAACATCCAGATTATTTGTCATTTATGTAAATTACTGATGACTCTTGGGGGTGTAAAATACATTACAAATGTGAGGACATCGAACTGATCCGAATAAATAGCAATCACAAGTACTGAAACTATTCAATGCAAATAATACATTACCTGTTTTTTTTTATTTTTTCTTGTATAAGATCGCATAAAAGTGCCCTTTCTTTCAAATGGGAAATTGCCTGTTGATTTTATTTTTAGAGGATAAAAACATATTCCTGTTCGCAAGATGTACTACCTACTAATCGTCAGCGAACGATGTGTGTGTTTTCCAAATTATATAAAGAGGTAAAATTAAATAAAAACGATGAACTTCGATCGACCAAACATAGGTTACAGTTATTGTTAGCGAATAAACGCGTATTTTTCCATTGTAGGTGAGATTCCGGGGTATGTATATTTTTTGCTATGACGGAATCAATTAAAATCGCTATGAAACTCACTTTGTACGTAAAGGTTTCAGGCTTTCCTTGTGCGATTGATGTGTTCAAAAGGACCTAAATGTGCGACAGAAAGAAAACAGGCACGACTGTCTGCTATTACTGAAGGCAGGGACAATTAGTCTACTCCAATTATCATGGCTGTCAGACAGTAACATCTTGTTCCTCCTCTCAGGGGGGAACACACCAATCTGAGGGCCGCTACTAAAACAGATTTTGTCCGCATAGCCTGCAGCTCTTGGAAGGTGTTTTCGTGAGACGCATTGCTGAAATTTAATAAGCACTGGGGAAATGCTTGGCGCCCAAAATTCTAATACTGAATTTACTTCAGGTGTAATATAAAAATCAAAATACGGAAAAAGTAATATAAGTTTACTCCCAAAAGCAAGAAACAAATCAAATAGTTAACTCAAACTATAGCCATTAGCGGAAAATAAGTGCCGAATTTTCAGTGATTCATATGTAGTCATCCATTTAAAAATCACAAAATTACATCTCCCTAGAGCAGGGCCTCGCTCCAAAATCAAACCCAATTTTTCCCTCTCTGTCAGTAAACGATTTTTATATCATTAAAAAGGGAATCAACTACTTTCGTTATCTCTATACGTTTTTAAAGCTAATGCAAAGCTGGTGTGTAAGGTTTGGTTTAATTTGGAAATGACGGATGGAAATGACGCAAAAAGATATATGCATGAATCGTATTATTCTTTTGTAAAAGTTATGCTCTGCTAAAGGAGAAACCTCAACTTGTTTTTGTCTCTTTCGTGTTTTAGCACTACTATAAGCAACAACTTTCGCTAAAAGAAATCGCCCCATTCTAATTTGGGGATACTAGTTCTTGGAAGAGTGCAGAACGAGAGCCACATGACAAGACACCTCATATGTCTAATTCAGCCGCCGAACCAGGTCCCATATGCGCCGATTGGTTGAAAGTGTCTGTTTCATTGATGCACGGCCCTTGAAAAGATAATTCTTGGAGGAGGATTTATAGATGTGTACTTGGTTCTTCCAATATTAGGTACTAATCGAAAGGTAATAGGAGTCATTGATCAGAATCGGTATTATAAGGTAAAAGTCCTACATTCCATGTAGAACTGTTTTGTTTTTGAAAACAGTTTAAAGAAATTGTAAGTAAATTTCCGACACGTAAATTCTAGGTTTTAATTTGAGCTGAAAATGGTTCAGGATAAATTATCTCATGATAAATCTCTAAGTAATTTATTTGAAATTTAAATTTCATATTAGTACTTTTGCAGAAATACTGTTTTTATCAAGGTGTTTTGCCTGTAGATTCTGTCAGCACAGCGGTTCCCAAAATACAGATATGGGGTAGTTGAAAGCATGTCATATTCTTTATTTTGTTTTCTTTAATTGCTTTTTGATTTGTTTGATGAACTAATTAAACCATTTTCTTGATTCTTAGCGTTTCACGGTAATTTGAGTGCGCAAGGCAAAAATATATCATTTTTGCCCCGAGCTTTTTATCCAGTAACAAAGGATGGGATTAAAAAGATTGTTCACCATTTACACAGTTGTGATGTCTTGAAACTACGGCATGGAAAAAATATTTCTAGGTAAGTTAATTCTGCTGCTCATGGCATTCAGCGTGAATAAAGAAAAGAATACAATTTTGTTTCAGATCAGCGTTTAAGAAAAACTTTGAGAAACACAAAGCACATGAATAAGGTAACCGGTGCAATTCAAAATCTCAATGAATGCAGAATTTGTCTAGGCACGCAAGCGTTGCTATTTGTAGAACACTGTGAAGCCGAATTAGTTGAGAATAAAACTCACTGCCTTTCAATAACGCGCAATTATTAACACTTTCTCTGCTTTATCCCACATTTCTAAAGAAGAAACGATTTTGAAAATAAAAATGATAAATATCATTCTTTATTGATATTCTTGGCCGAATTATAGAGCAAAGGTGCATGTTTGAAAAAAAGAACAATATACTTTCATTCTCTCTCTGGCCTCATTTAATTTTTTCAGCATGAAAACTTTTCCGCCTACAACTATTCAGGCAGAAAGTTCCGAAGAAAATCTGTAATTTCAATAGGTGTGCATCAACTTCATTCACAAGCATGAATGTCTGGACATGGAGAATGCATCATTTTATTACATTTTTAATTAACAATGACTTCATCGTGAAATTTTAAAGAGTTATTTTATAATATATTAATTGTTACAGCATTCTTAGTGCTATGCATGAAGGAGGATTACCATTCCTGAAATTTTTCTTTTAGATAAAACTTAAAACGTACTCCACTTTGCTGTCGCAATGTATTTTTATACCGTGTCATTAAATACCATGCAAGCGATAGGGAACACACATTGGGTTTTGTGCGCTGCATCAAAAGGCAGTAAATTCGAGTACCTTTTACAGTCAATACAGTTAATATTTGTCTAGTAAAGCGGCAAGCATATAATAGCGTGTCTGTTGGAAATGGTCTGGAGTTGTGCGTTGAGTTCTTTTGCTTATTGGTTTTGTGTTTTCACCAAACTAGAATGTTATGAACTTTTTTAATAAAGGATTTAGGACTAATGATGAAGAAAGTAAGAAATGGTTGAGGAATGATAACTGCATTCTTCCACAAAACTAACTTATACAAGATCAGAAATAATTGAATTTGTATGAGCAAGATTAAATCTGAAGATTTCTATCTTATTGGATCACTAGGATCTATATACCATATTTTAACAAAACATTTTTATTTAGAGTCTTCATTTTTTCCAGAAATATCTTATTTCGTTTGATTTTACAACGATAATTTTTGGTTTATCTGCAACAGAAAAATATAAATTTCCTACGTTGCAAATATTGAATTCTACACCGTAATTATTGTTTTACGGGATGACTCTAAAAGAAAGGGACAATAAATGATAATGTCTTTGGTCGTTGTGAGCTCCCCATACGAGAACCGACGTCCAAAAAACGAGAGAAAACGTCACCATTTATAATTTCATTTAATCCATATCTGTACGGATTTTAGTTTCAAAGCAACAATGTATATAAGTCGATTGATATATATTTATTTCAGATATGTAAGAAGAATTATAGTAAGATGAAGCTATAACTCAACAGCTAAACTTCAAATTCCTGATCAAAATGTTTCACTAATTTACGTGAAAAAATTTATTAAATATATAATCCATAGAACAACAAAGCAATCGATGTCCTGCATTGTTTTACTTCAAGAAAACCCAATTGTGTTCCTACCTAAGGGCTTGTAATGATAATCTTAATGTTTTTAAACCTATTTCGATATGTCTGATATGTCTATATTTGCGTGTGTCAAGACGCACGTTCTTACCAGTCTTCGAAAAACGTATTTATTTTAACACCCCCTAGCGCAAAACGATGCGTAACTTGAAAAAGTAACTATACCTAAAATACTCTCCGATAATATATAGAATCAAAAGATAAAATAAATTTTTTAATTGGATATTTAGATGAAAAGGTATGGAAAAATGTATTTTGAGTTAGACAAAATATGCATTTACGCCTCCAATCTGCGAAATCCTACAAATTATAAAAACAAATAAAAGATCATCATTTGCAAATTTCAAGCTTCCCAATGCAAAAATAATTTTACAAATCGGGCCAATGGTTGCAGAGACGTGGTGACTACAGTCGAACGGACGAGCGGACAAACCGATAATATCAGCACGATATTTTTTTACAGAAGACGTGATAAAAGGTCTGAAACAGACACCATGCGGAACATTTTAAGCAAGAAAGATGACACCGAATTCGGGGGTGTAATGAGCACGTCTTTTGAATCCGTTCTGACGCAAATTAAATTTATCCTAGCTGTACAAAGTCAATGGAACTTGTCTGGAAAACAGTAAATAGTATCTGAAAACAGCGAGAAGTTTTCAATCAAGTGTTTAATCTCTCAGATCCTGCTGTAAACGGAATGGTGAGCATACACCTTCTGGTTGGAGTCCAATGAGTTAAAAAAAAAATATATTAATATGAGAAGCGTTTCGCAGCGGAAACGCTCTCCAACAAAGGAAGAATTTTTAAAATCGAACTCTTCGAAACAGAGATATGGACAAATAGAAGATACGCATCTACGCCCCCTAGTGGAAAAGCCATACATTATTTTAGCAAAAAAGTATTCCGAAATTAGCTCTTATGCTCCGTGGTGGCCTAACAATTATTTACCAAAAATTAGAAATTATATGAAAAACATTTCCCATCACGAGCTGTATGCGATAGAGGAATAATTTTTAAAATCGGAGTTTTATAAGCAGAAATATCTGGAAAAAACAACTTATTTTTGCGCACCCTAGCGGAAAGCGTATGATTTACTTGAAAATTGTAAATTTATAAGAAAACCATTTCGCATGAGAAACACTATCCAACAAAGAAAGAATTTTTCAAGTCGGAGTCCGAACACTAGAGATATGGACAAAATACAATATACATCTACGCCGCCTGGCGAAGAAACCATGCTTTATTTAAAGCAGAAAATATTTCTAAAAGCTCGGTCGACATGAGTAGTATCGGTCCAAAAACGAGTTTTTTTCAATCGAGATTTTAGGAGCTCAGATTTTGCTGAAAATTCACCAGAAGCGGAAATTAAGTCACACGCCTTCTGGGGGCCAAACCATTTTTTACCAAATATTAGAAATTTTATGCATAGGATTTCCCATTAGGAACTGAATCCGGTGCAGCAATAATTTTTCCAATCGGAGTGTTAGAAGCAGAGATATCTTGGGAAACGCACTTTACCTTTACGCCACCTAGGGGAAAGTCTATTAATTACCTAAAAATTTTGAAATTATATGGAAAATATGTCACACCGCTAACTCTGTTCAATAAAGAAGGATTTTTCTCAAATCAGACCATTAGAAGCAGGAATATTGACAAAAATAAGATATACCTCTACGCCTCCTGTCGGAGAAACCATGCAATATTTTAAGAATAAAATATTCAGAAAAAGTTTGTCGATGTGAGTAGTATCGGTCTACGAATGATCTTTTTCAATCGAGATTTTAGAAGCTCAGATTGTATGGCAAATACATCAGAAGCAAGAACTAACCCTTACGCCCCCTGATGGTCAAAGTATTATTTACCAAAAATTAGAAAATATATGTAAAAGATTTTCTATCAGGAGTTGTATTCACTGGATTTTTTTAAATCGGAATTTCAGAAGAGATATCGGGGAAATGCAATTTATCTTTACGCCTCCTGGAGGAAAATCGATGCGTAACTTGAAAAAGTGACTAAACCTATAATTAACTTCGGCATGAGTGGAATCGAAAGTCAAGAGTAATTTTTGATTTGCATGCTTAAAAGAAAATGTATAGAATAAAATGTACTTTGATTTCGAAATCATCTGCTTTTACGCCCTCTAGTGGTGATACTTTGCATCGTAAAACCCTGACAAAATAAAGGGCCATCATTCGCACATTTCGAGCTTTCTAGTACGAAAACAATTTTTTTAAATCGGACAATTAGTTGCAGAGATATTGTGTCTACAGACCGACGAACGGACGGACGGAAAAACCGATAACATAAGCACGATCTTTTCTAACAAAAGGCGTGCGAAAAAAGAGTCCAATGTTGTTTGCTTAATTCTGCACTTTGTGCCTTTGATTTTTGACGAATAACTCCTGGTTCAATAAAACAGCTGTTGACTTACGAAGAAAGCCAAGCGCGTTGTGAACCAGGTATTTAGGTAATGGGTGCGCTATATTCCGAGTGAACGGGAATGTTTAATTTGTATTACAATTCATAAAAAAATTAAACTTTCAGAATTTTTTGAAAACGATGATTTTTAAACACCCATTTATTCCCATGTTTCAGAATATTTGATTCACCGATTTTCCCTTATAATCCAAATGTCTATTTTACACTTAGTTACTTTAATTGTATGAACAAAAAAAAGATAAAAAGTAAGAAAAGAGAAAACACGCACGTAGTTGTGAACGTAGATGAATACATGTCGTTTTAGATGTAAGGAGAAAAAGTGTTTGAAAATTCATGCAAAATCTTCATTTTCCGCTAAAACGTGTTTCATAAGAAGAAAAAGGAGATTTGTAAGAAAAACAAAAAAGGTGAATTCTAAGTAAAAAAGGAAAATTATTTTCTCGATAAAGTATTTCGTATGTATCCTGTGCGTGTATTTGAACAACTATTAATTGTCTGGTGTATGGTTTGCTATATTTCTGAAATACGTCGCTTTAAGAACAAAACACAGAGGAGTGACTTGTATTCTAAAATTAATACAAACGTTTTTCACCGTAAAAGGGCGAAGCCAGTCTGTAATTACGGCCAAATCTAATATTCAAAATTTAGTGTACTATTATCCAATCACGGAGAAAGTTCGATGGATTATTATGTATTGAAAAGCTTTCCTTCCCTGTTATCTCCGAAGTCGCAGTAAAAGTGCACTTATCTGATAAAAAAAAAAAAATAAGAGGAAGTACATTTATGGTATTGCCTGGAAACCTTTCAACAGGGATTTGTTTTCGTTTCAGAAACATCGCTTCGAGAATGTGTGTCGTTGCACTGAAGTCAAATACCCATTACACAGAAAAAGTTTACCGTTAAACAAAAGCATAACACATGATTTGGAATGTGTCAAAACTAAGCTGTTTAGGTTCACGTAAAGAACGCAATGACAGAAATCTGACACAGTGCAAGATAATCTGACGTGCCCCTCTCTATAGAGCATGATGCATGTAATACATTAAAAGTCAAGAAAGTACTGTATTAAAACCCTAAATATATACATTATTATTTCTTTTTTGCCGTGGCACGATATATTTTGATTGAAAACCAGATTGAAACAAGTTAGTAAAATTATGCAATGCATTGATTATAATACGCTTTCCAACATACCAGAAATCATTACTCAAGTTATGAGAATAATGGTTGTGGAATAAATCTCGGTCCTGTGCCCTGACCTTTGATCCCATTTTGATGATATTCAACAGAACCGGTTTGGTATACCTCCGAAATAACATGATAAAATTTTCTCGCAATGAAACCATTTTTCCGTACGTTATGATGCATTAGGGCTATGGAATAGATCCCGCTCCTGTATCCCAACCTTTGACCCCATTTCGCCCATTTTCAATAGAATTCGTCGCCAGGCAAGACCCTACAACATTATAACATTTCACGTATATCGAAGCATTTTTACGTAAGTTATGACGCATAATGGCGATGGAAGTGATTCTGCTTCTATGTCCTGACCTTTGACCCCATTTCTTCCATTTTCAAAAAGGTTTGTCGCCAGATGGTCCCCTACCACATACTAAAAGTTCATCGAAATCGAACTTTTTTACGTTAGTTATGACGCATAACAGCAGTGGAATGAATTCCGCTCCTATGAACTGACCTTTGACCCCAGTTCGTTCACTTTAAACAGGGTTCCTTCACAGGTGATCCCCTACCAGATACTAAAATTTCATCGAAATCGAACGATTGTTACACGAGTTATCCTGCGGACCGACATACGCATGACGCAATGAGGCACACAACGCGTGACGCAATGAGGCAGATGAGAATCTGCTTGCCGCAAGAGTGACGTCATAAAACTTTAACAGGATCCACACACAATGCGTGACGTAATGAGACAGATGGGAATCGCGACCATCTGCTTGCCGCAAGTGTGAAGTCATAAAACTTGAATAAGATTCACACAATGCGTGACGTAATGAGACAGATGGCGTGACCGCGCGCCAACATTCTCAAAGGCGAGATTATGACGTCATAAGATTTCAAAGCATTGGTAAAATTAGTGGAACAACGCCATCACTAAAAATTTTATAATTCGGGGTGGTTACTTAACCCACTAAATAAATTCTCCTAAAGTCGAGATCAAGCTAAATCGATTTCTAGTACCAAAGACGGTAGGTTAACGACTTTCATCAAAATTCTTAGAGCCGTTTTCAAAATAAAATATACATACGTACATACAAGAATTGCTACTTTAAGGTGGACGTCAAGTAATTTTGCTTCCTATAATTCCAATGGAAAAACGTCTGTACACATTTTCTGCACAATTAATGGGTTCACAAGGATGAAAATTTGAACATCGATTAAAATATCTTCATTTTATAACTTGCAATACTTAATATTTTCTAAAACATAACCATATTTATGCAATTCAACATTTGTTTGTATACTGACGTCATGAAAATACAGGTCGCGCCATCTTTCCTCTGGTTTCAGCACCACCAAATGAAAAGTGATTGATTTTTAATATAATTATGGATATATTTTAGAAAATATTAAGTTTTCCAAGTTATAATATTAAGTTATTTTAATCGATGTTCAAATTTTCATCCTTGTGAACACATTAATTGTGAAGGAAATGTTTACCAAAGTTTTTCAATTGGAAGTATAGGAAGCAAAATTACTTGACGTCCACCTTTATAATATGGGATAATGGCGATGGAATGGATCGCAATCCTATATCCTGACCTTTGACCACATTTTGTCCATTTTTAATAGGGTTCGTCCCCAGGTGGTCCCCTACTACATACTGAAATTTCATTGAAATCGAACCATTTTTACGCACGTTATGACGCATAAGGGCAATGGAATGCATCTCGATCTTATGTCCTGACCTTTGACCCCACTTCACCCATTTTGAATGGGGTTCGGCCCCAGGTGGTCTCCTATTACATAGTAAACTTTCATTGAAATCGAACCATATTTACGCAAGTTATGACACATAAAGGCAATGGAATATTCCGCTCCTACGTCGTGACCTTTGACCCCATTTGTTCCATTTTCAAAAGGGTTTTTAAATAATGAAATTTCATCAAAATCGAACAATTTGTACGCCAGTTATTGTGCGGACAGACGGATGGACAAAGCTGGAGCATATACGCTTCTTTAACCTACGGTTGGAAAGCCTAAAAAACATGACAACACATTTATTCTTGCACAAAATTATATAGACTAAAATATACTTATTTTACTTTCGTGGACAAGCAGTCACATTCTGTATTAAATACAATTTGAATGTAAATTTTACATGGTTTGCTCCATTTCATTGGAAAAAATAATTTATTGTACAAATTATTTTATTTTTTTGGCAGTAATAGTAGTTTGACTTTGTCAAGCAAAGTGGAGCATAATAACCTCAGGTACTACATCACTAAAAGAGATTTCTCCTTTTCATCGAACGAAGGACATATTTTCATGTGTGTTTCATTTGGTAATAATCCAAAAATAAAATCTTGTTAGTTTTTTCACACGGACGAACTAAAGACAATGAAATTACAGTATTAAGCAAAGGAACCTGAAAAGGATTAAACGCCTCCAGACCTGCCAGGGGCCACGACGCGTCCAGTTCCACTGTAGGTACTACTATAGAATAGAAAAAGGCTAAAAAAAAGAAACAAAAAACAATAACTCTGCCACAATAAACGACAACATTCCTAATACTAATCCCCTTAGCACCACGCTTATATGAAGCACCTGAAGCGTTCTTTCTCGTACGACATCACGTCATCATCCGCGCTGTATTTCTTCTTGGTTAAATATTTTCTCTAAGCCAATTTGATAATTATTTTTATGGACAATGAATAAACAAAGGAGTGTTGTACAGTTTACTCCAACGAAGTGTACTCGTAGTGCTGATTCATGCTTTCAACACACATCACAATGTATTAACGTGACAGCATTGCTGACATTACACTCACGTTTTCGCCGTACATCACAAGGATCAATTTCTGCTTTCCACTTTTTGAAAGTATTACATTTTAGAGTTGGAATTTTCGCCATAGCTACTGTTTTTTTTTGGCGAGATATAAAATTCTTACATGCAAATCTTCTGTAGAGAGTGAAAACCGCAAGGCACATGCGTTAGCTCACCTTTCCCTTCGAGGGTACGTATCATGCTCAGGTTGGCGTCGTCAGGTAAGGAGCTCTTTCGAAACCAGCTATGTCCACGGCTGTTTGATTGTAGCTAATTAAAATTACGAAGAACACAAAATATAGCTTTTAAATTGCATCTTCCTCCTCTGAAAAACTGTAAAAAAATTGAAATTTCGTATTTTGTCACCGCGGTCTTATTTATTTCAGCAAGAAATCATTGTTTCAGCTATTTGTTGAATAAACAATTTCCAAAGCAGAAAAACACAAATGAGGATTTTGAGTAATTTCAAGCGGTGTAAGTCCATACACCGTAATGCTAAACAAAAGAGCTGTAAAAACGTTATAATACGGAAAATTTGTAGTAGTTGGTATTTATGTAATAGCCAATAAATTTGGCTGTTGCACAAGTGTTTATTTTTCTTTGCTCCCGTTTCATTTTTTGCCTTATACGAATTTCCTACGCCAATTCGTATTTTAGCTTCAAGAAATATTCTATTAAAAATTTGAAGCGCTTTACGAAACGAAATCACTTTTCTATTGAACTTGACTCTCAAATGCATTGCAAACTGCAATGCGATACCAAGATAAAAAACAGAAGTGTGAACCCCACCCTTTTTTTTCTAGGAGTAGTATGCCTGTTTAAAGCTCTCTTAACGATATATTTCTAAGGCATTGCTTCTTGAAGTCGACAGCGGAGAAAACTCCTTGCACAACTAAGTTGTTTGGAATTTTTAAACACCCTTCACATTGTTTTTAGGTCAAAATTTTCTGCCTTTACAGGTAGATTCCATAGCGCTTTGCGAATTTATTCCTGTATACCTACATTTCCATTCTTCTTTTCCAGGACAGCGATCAGCTGATTTCTCTGTTCTTCACATGAGAAATTTCGCTAAATATTTTCACTGTGCTAATATAAGATGATCATACACTGGCGTGCAAAAATTAAGGTAGAGACGGTTTTTCGAATGTAATGTCGTGCAAAAGTGCTCCACATCGACTCAAAACATACCATAAGAACCCCAAGATATAAGAATATTGGACAAGAGAGCGAAACCCCCAAACAAGGAATTCAAAGAATACAAAGGCACTTTATTGAAAAGGTAGCTTCGAGAACAACTGGACAGAAGATAAAAACGTACACGTGAAAGGCGGCTGCCAAGAAAAATTCAGTCTTTAGTGGAGGATATGATCACCCCTGACTGCGTTGCAGGATTTACAACGTCTGTCCATGCTGAGGACGAGGTTGTCAAGGAGCTGTTGAGGCATCGCGGTCCATTCCTCTGGTAGCGCAAATCGCAGCTGCGGAATCGTTGCTGGCGTCTGGTGACGTGCTGCCAAGCGTCTCCCGAGAAAGTCCGACACGTGTTCGCTTGGAATTAGGTCCGGGAACCTTGAGGGCCAATCCATGCTGTGAATATCTTCACTGTCCAATAGCTCTGCGACAGCCACTGTACGATGTGGTGTAGCGTTGTCGTCCATGAAGAGGAACTCAGGACCCACAGTACCTCTAAACAGACGCACGTGAGGCGGGAGAACCTCGGTACAATGGCGGTGACCAGTGACTGAACCTCCTTGGAAGATGATGGAGGTCAGTACGGCTACCAAGCATGATACCACCCTAAACGAAACTCCGCCACCTCCAAACCGGTCCGTTTTGATGTTGTTGGAGGTGGGATTGTGTCTTCCCTGCTCCCTATATATATGTATACGTCCAGAATCGCTCGTCAGACTAAATCGGCTTTTATCCGTAAAGAGAACTCGACCCCATCGCTGATGTGTCCACTTCTTGTGTTCCTGGCACCGCAGAAACCGCCGTCTCCGATGAGCAGGCGTTAATGGCACGCACCGTACGATCGCCGTGCAAATAGACCACCTTTGTGCAGCCTGGCCACGGTAAAACGCGATAACGGAAGTGCTGTTGTCTGCTGCATGTGCCTTGCGATTTTTCCCGCTGTCTCCGTCTGTCACTTCTCGCATGTAGGACAATATACCGGTCGTCCACCGCCATGGTTGCTCGTAGACGACCACTGCTAAACTCTCGGACAGCTGTTCCTGTCCTTTGAAATGCTCTCCAAGCTTGTGAAACTTTGCAAAGAGCGATCCCGAACTCCTTGGCAACACTAGTCACACTTCGACCTTCTTCAAACTTCCCAATGAGGCGTTTTCGGGTCACTTTATTACTCTTTCATTATTTAATTTAAAAAAAAAATTCTCTCGTGATAAACGTTTTTATTTTTCTTCTAGTTATTTTATTTCTTGCAAGAAACAACATACTATTTTATATCTTCTTTGAGGCAGTTTTAATACCCAAAGACATCCAGTTGTCGTCTACTGGATTGCCTGTTGGACATATCACTAATTGGCAGCAACTCGACGTCGTTCAAACCGATGTTCACTGTGCAATAGCTTTCACCGAATTGCTGAGTGTACACCGCCCGTGTGTTTTATACCCTTCCGACACTGCCGCCTTTACGTCATGTTGCATATATGCGCATGCCCTACCGTACTGGACCCTAATCTATCTCCTGTGTGGTCTTTCGGTCCGTTCTGCGTGCTCGTTCCGCTGTTATGCTAATTTCTCCTCTTCGTCCTTAATTTTTGCACACCAGTTTATTTATACTCCGTTCCCATGTTAAATCCCGGCATTTCTTTAACTTTCGTCCTTTAAACAATATATAATTATCTTTTAAATACCATTACAAAAAAAATTGCTGTTTCGCGAATTAAATCCAGAATATCACTACATTTGGGTTCGTTACGACGAGGTTCTTGTGTATATTTCACCGATCACCGTTGCTTTCTTAAATGAAGGTTTATCAATTTATCAACTTGAACATTGTCTTCTTCTCTTACAAAACTAACTTACTTGAAGAAACTACATATGTGCTTAACAATAAGAATAAAATTCCCGAAATATGCGGTTTTTATCCACCAGGATAGCAACAGCATATAATTTAAACTATATATATTTTCAAAAGTGGAGATTTCACTTTAAAAGTTTGATGTTTTGTTACAGGGATAAAGTGAAAGATAGCACAAGTGAAAAAAACAAAAAACATTATTGACTCTGAAGTACCAAATTGAATCAAAACAACGCCTTCTTGTGGGGCGCCTTCTAATTATCACTTGCCTAAATTCTTATGTATTCAAAGAATTCCCTAATTCCTACGTAAAAAAAAGACAGAGAAAGCCAGAGTATTGTCTAAAAGAGTGAAATGAACAAAAGTAAAATTGAAGCAAAACAAATAAAATAACCGTTCTTTGTTGTCAATTGTCGGACAAATCACGCTTCGGTTTAAGAGAAAATGGTGGCAGCATCTCTGTCCGCCGGAAACAGGAGAAAGGAGTCGAGAATCATTTACTCGCACCCTGCATACCACAACAACACGAAACATTGTGGCCTAGAGTGATATCGGATACGAAAGCAGATCACCTCGGCTGAGAGTCAGTACCACAATAAGTGACTTTGAGTCAAAGACATTCTACGGCAGGTCATTCTGGCATACCAGCAGAACATCTACGTGGCCATATTTCAGTAGGAGAATGCCACAACGTATGTGGAAGCGACAACAAGGGCCCTCTTCAAGGTTAACGACGTGCAAACTCTACTGCGGCAGACTAGATCGCTGGATTTTTCACTCATGGAAAATCTCTGAAAAATTCTCTATCCACAGATGCAACGGAAAGACCGTCCGTTGCACCTGTGAATAGACACGGGTCAATAAAGGCTGAATGGTTACTCCATGAAACACTATTCAGACATTATTAAATTACTTCAGTGCATACAGCAAGTTTTACAAGCCAGAGATGGCCACACCGATTATTGGCCATATACATCGACGCATCTCGTACGTATTAAACCGGGAAACTAAACATTTGCTCTATATCGCCTAATGAACATATTCTGTAAAAATTAAATTTTTAGCTTGACTACTTTCAAGTGATTTTTATTTTATGGATGGACATCAGTGTTTTAATAGCCACAGAAGCGATTCATTGCTGTATAATTAGTTTTCAAATGTTATATAACCATGTACGTCTATCCATGAATTTTCATCAATAAAAATCTGGAAAAATATTTATACTTAAATCGTTTGTAACATTTTTTGAGACTATTGGCCGCGGATGGCTTAGTGGTTAGTGTTTCAGACTATCGATGCTGGGTCCCCAGCTTCAAGCCTGGGCTGATCTTTCAGAGATGGTGTGGTTTACTAACAATCGCTGAATATCCGCCGTGCATCGGACGAGCACGTTAAGTGACGGCCCCCAGGCTGGACCCACTGGTTAAATGGGTATCCTTTGCTATACCCCACCTGAAGTTCTCTCATCCCTCTATGTGCAATATCGTACTTGTACGGTGGCGCCATCTACTATACTCTAATCTCACTACAAACTGTTCTGTCAAAAGTCGCTAGACTTGCTCTCATTCCTTCCGTTTCTGTGTCCTGCCCAAAAGGCGATCTCGTTGTAGGTGGCTGGGACCTAAACTCTACTACCTGTGGACGGAAGTCCTACAAGAAAATGACGCTGACCCCCCCCCCCCCTTATGAGACTTGTAACATATATCATCATCATCATCATTGTCAACCATTATCAATCCACTGCTGGACGAAGGTCTCCCCAAGTTTCCTCCACAACGGTCTGTCTTGTGCCAGTCTCCTCCATGTCACTCCCGCATATTTACGAATTTCATCCACCCATCTCCCATGTGGTCTTTTTCTGGGTCTTTTCCTGTCCCTTGGAATCCAATCTAAAATTTCGGCTGTCCATCTATGGTCTGTCCTTCTGGCAGTATGTCCAGCCCATTGCCATTTCAGGGATTTAACTCTGATCATGATGTCTTCCACTCTCGTCATTTTTCGGATCCACGAGTTCCTCTTCTTATCTCTCCTGGTTATACCAAGCATGCACCTCTCCATTCTTCTTTGAGTTGTCTGCAGCCTTTGTATGTCTCTTTTAGTTAAGGTCCACGTCTCTGCACCATACGTAAGCACTGGAAGGATGCATTGATCAAACACTTTTCTTTTAAGACATAATGGCATATTGCTCTTGAAAATTATGCTGTTTCTTCCAAAAGCTCTCCAGGCAAGTTTTGTACGCTGAATAATTTCTTCATCAATGTGACCCTCACTTGATATCTGCTGTCCAAGATAAACGTACGTGTCTGTTATCTCCAGCTTTTCTCCATCAATCGATAAATCTTCATTTCTTGTAAAAGCATTGAACATCACTTTTGTCTTCTGAAAGTTCATTTTTAATCCCACTTCTATACTCTTGTCAGCAAGTTCCTGGATCATACTCTGCAGCTCTGATGGGGTAGTTGCAAAAATGACTACGTCATCAGCAAAACGAAGGTGGGTTAGATAATCTCCATTAATCTTTATCCCTTTGTTTTCCCAGTTCAGTGATTGAAAGACATTTTCCAATGTGGCATTAAAGAGCTTCGGAGATATGGTGTCACCTTGTCTCACTCCCTTTCCAATTTTTATGTGTGTTGTATTTTCAAACAGCCGAATCTTTGCACTTGCATTTTCATAGATGTTATTAATAATATTAATGTATGCATCTTCAATACCGCAGGATTTCAGAGCCGTGGTAACTGCTGATGGTTTCACCGAATCAAAGGCTTTTTCATAATCGATAAAAGCCATGCACAATGGAAGTTCATATTCCCTCGCTCTTTCAATTAGTTCTCTCAGTACATGGATATGATCTATTGTGCTGTAGCCACTCCTGAATCCAGCTTGTTCTCTCGGTTGAGCCATGTCCAGTGTTACCTTCAAGCGGTGTGAAAGAACTTTAGTGAAGATTTTATAAAATACTGATAGGAGGCTGATAGGTCTGTAGTTCCTGAGATCCTCAATGTCACCTTTTTTATGTAGCAGGATCATTGTAGCATTGTTCCAATCCTCAGGAATCTTCCCTTCATTAAGGCATCGAGTGAAAATTTGGGCGAGTACTGTTTCGATTTCTCCACTTGCTTCTTGTATGATGTCTATAGTAATTCCATCTTCTCCTGGAGCTTTCCCCCGCTTCATGTTCTTGATTGCATGAGCAACTTCTGCTGAGAGGACTGGAAGAACTCTGGTACCTTTCATGATGTCTGGAGTACATGTATCATCCCTTTCATATAACTTGGAGTAGAAATCTTTCACTCTTGTCAAAATTTCGCCTCTATTTCTTGTTATAGAACCATCTTCTTTTCTCAGAGCCATAATCTGTTTTCTTCCCTTACTGAGATGTCCCTTTGCTATCTTTAGGCTTTGGTTGTTTTCAATTGCTTTCCTCACTAGCTCACAGTTGAATTTCCTTACGTCTTCAGTGATACTTTTTCGTGCTGTCTTGCATAGCTCTATATATTCCACTTTGGAAGTCACATCTTCTTTAGTTGTCCTCATCTCTCTTCTTTTTTGCATCAACATTTTGGTTTTTCCTGATAATTTGTTTACATGCAACTTGTTCTTAGACCCAGCTAATTTTGTTGCTGTTTCCATAAGAGCTTTGGTTACTTTTCTGTTAACTTCCGAAATATCCACTTCTTCCGATTTTAGGCCTTCTAAAGCAGAGAATCTGTTCTTCAGTTCCAACTTAAAAGTATTATGGTGTTTTTTAAGGTTGGTTATGTCAATACATTTTGTTTGTCTTATGAGCTTGCCACGTTCCAGTTTAGTGTTGAGGTGCATCTTACATCTCACCAATCTATGGTCACTACCTGTGTTGAACTTGTTTAGCACACTGCAGTCTTCGATGACGAATTTTTGTTACACATAATAAAATCAATTTCACTTGTCGTCCCAATTGGATGTCTCCATGTCCATTTCCTGTGTGGCTTTTTCTTGAAAAAGGAATTCAAGATGAAAAATCCTTCTGCCTCTGCAAACTCAACGAGAGTATTTCCACGCTGGTTTCTGTTGCCGTGACCGAATTTACCTACTGAAGTTTCATTCTGTTGCCGGTGCCCTATTTTTGCATTGAAATCTCCCATAATTATCTTCAAGTGCTGCTTACCTTTATTATTTAGATGACGAATTTCCTCATAAAATTCTTCAATTTCTTCTTCAGGATGACTTGTGGTGGGTGCATAAGTTTGAATAATCTGAGCCTGGTATCTTCTCGATAGTTGGATAACGAGTCGTGCAGCTCTGTCAGAGGAACTTTCAACTTCTACCACTTTATCCTTCAGTTTCTTGTTTATTATAAATCCAACACCACTAGTTCTGCCAGTATCTGTCCCACGATAATAGAAGAGATGTCCACTTTTCAGTTCAATGAGATCTTCTCCTTTTCTCCTTACCTCACTTAGCCCGACGATGTCCCACTTGATCCTTTGTAGTTCCTCTTCCAATTCAAGAAGCCTTGAATCAGAAGATAGGGAGCGTCCGTTGTAGGTAGCCAAGGTCAGCATCAAATGGCAGCCTAGTCCGGTCCTCCGGGGATTCTTAGCACCCTCTGCCTTCATGTCGCACTGGCCGCTGCCTTGGCCAGGTACATTCCAGCTGCCGGAGACTGAGGGCCAAGATTTAAGTTGTAGAGTCATTTTGGAGGTGTTTGGCCATAACTCACCACGCTGGCCAAGCGGGTTGGTGAGTGTGGGATAGCATTTCCTCTGATCCCGATGGTATAGGTATACCGCTATTTGCGGTCGTCAGAGCCCCTTTAGTGGGAACAGGATGCACCACGAGAAGGCGGGGTTGACATTTGTCAAGGAGAGGCTGTGATGTTACGCATCACCTGACCTTACATCCCATATATATATATAACATATATATATATATATATATATATATATAGCAGATATTAAGATATTAATCTTATCATTTCATATTGGTTGAAGTAGGAAGGGTATTTCTAGAAAACGCTTGACTATACGTTTAAAACTAACGCTGCGGGAATGTATCAAACGGACAAAACCATACTCTTTAAGCTTAATGTACTACAGGAGAGAATTGATAAACCTGTGATGTTTAAAACAGGTCCGACAAAAACTATTTAGTGCATATCACACATCTGTATAAGGCAGAATGTCACTAACAAAAATACAGACTGCCTGATAATAGGCAAATTCATGACAGCAGTGGAGTTTTCTGGACACACATACATTTATATTTATTGCTAAAAATAATCTGAACCAGACACACAAGCAGCCACTTTTTATTCGAATAATAGGCATCTTCAGGAAATATGAGACCTATCGCGACAGCAAATTCTTGGTGTTCTATGTATATCAACAAAAATTACTTCTGATTTACTCTTACTGAAAGGTAAATTCAGATCAATGCAATTTAAATATCTACGGTATTACACAAATTTACATGTTGATAATGTTGAATTAGCGAGCACTGTCCTATGTGTTAAATCTTGTTCGGCTTTTTTAAAAATGTGACATTTTGTCTTTAATAAGCGCACCTCCTTTTCACTTCATCAATATACTATCTCCATTTCTGGTTTTCTTATTCATTTCATATATGTTACAAGTTTAGTTGACAAAGCGATCTACTGAGCAAATAAATTATTTTTTGTACGAATTTATATTTTTGCAAACTGTGAAATAAAAAAAAAAGACATAAAGGGATTTAAATTGGAACACATACTTTCGCTTTCATTACTATCTGATTATTTCTTACCAGAGGAGAAGAGAGCTTATTATTTATCCTTTATTACATATCAGTAGAGAAGACAAATTCAGTACGAAAGAATTAGTGTTCTCAACAAATAAAATACGTGTTGTCATTTGTATTTTAAAATATTAGGGGTATGCAAGAGTTTCTGCCGCTACAGCTAGCAGGCGCTGTAGGTGTCTAACCGGCAAGTGACCCGTGATTTCAATCCGTACATGAAGTTAAGCACTGCGGTCGATCAAGTTCATTTGTGGCTCAGTTATTCATGTTTAATTTTGGGAAACGTGCGAGTGAAGCGTACTCTTCAATATGTCAGGCGTATGGTGAAACGGTTATGCGGCAGCGTAAAATTCGAGAATCGTTTACCAGGTTTAAGAACGGGGACCTAAGCTTCGAAGACATGAAACATGCAGGTAGACCACAAGAACTCGCAGACGAGAAGCAGGAATCGCTGTTGCAAGAGAATGCCGCACAATCGACTACCCAACTGGCCAAACGTTTGAAAGTGGCTCAGTCGACGGTGGTACGGCGTGTACAGGCCTTGGAAAAGATCAAGAAGATTGGTAAGTGGGTTCCGCATACTTTAACGGAGCGTAATATTGGTCAACGATTGGGCATCTGCATGTCGTTGCTGAAGAGGTTTCAAGGGAAGAATTTTTGTTGGAAGGTTGTAACCGGGAAAAAAATGAGTCTATCGCGACAAACCCATAAACGATCCGGGGTTGACCCAGGCCAGCCATGAACATCCACCGCAAAATATGATATCCCTGGGAAAAGGTTATGTTGTGCCATCCTGATTTTAAGTTTTCACCTTTCGTTGCCTTTTTTACTCGCACCTTCAAATTTACTGTGAAAACCAGGAAGAAAGAAAAACCTGATTGCTTCTGACCCACCTCACCACCTAAGTGATCTAAGCGACGTCGATGGCTTCCCGCCTTTGCACACGGGAAGTGATGACGTGTCCCATGTTTGGAAACGAGAAATTTCAGGGTCTCAGTTTTGAAATGGGATTAGTTCTTTCACTTTCACATTAGCGGCACCTATTTCCGTAGGAATCGTACTCTATTTGGAAAATATTTCATAATTTTTAAAAATTTGTTCGTGAAGTTCCAAAAACTATCGTCCGAAAATACGCAATCTAAAACGTAAAAAATCTGCCGATAAATTCCACGCAAGAATACACGGGAGTCGAGTTCTATTTTTTAGTGTCCGGTGTATAAGACGATCCTCCAACTTTTAAAGCACGATTTCGTCCAATATATTGAGCCTTATAAGAGTATATACTACAATTTTCGCAAACCAGTGCTTAAACAAATAGAGAGCTTACAATACATGCATGGTGTTATCATTCATGATTTTTTGTAGTTGGAATATCGTCTTTTGAATTAAAACACTACTCTGAAGTATTATTGCGCGTCATTTCTCAAAATTCTAATGCGAGACAAGTGTTTCAACAGGACTAATCGTTTTCAATTTTTGACGTGTGCCAACCACTAGAATGAACGCTTTTAAAGTCCATAAAACTTGACGCCTTTTGGTATCTGCCCCTGAAGAAGACATTTTTCTACATAGACAGGGGGGCGAATAAATAATGAGGCTGAAATTTATTCTTGAAATTCCAGTAAATCAAACGGCGTGGGAAAGAATGGTTTTTTGATGAGTCATTTCTCTGCTATGGGATGGCAACAGTCTTTGTGTTGGAACTGCGCAGATGACTATTTACGCAGTGAATGACGTCATTCGCTCGAAGAATAATTCTACTGTCTCGTTATGAAGTACAGAGCAAATACTCGGTTCTGTTTGAATATGGATAAAACTCCATCTCAGGCAGTTGAGATATTACGTGATATACATGGGACTAATTGCGAATATCGTGCACAAATATTCCGATGATATGCACATTTCAATGATTTGTGGAAATATTTGAAATGTGGAGAAAGAACCGGAGGCCAGATTTCAGTGCGCACGTTTGAACTCATTGAGACAGTTCGCGATAAGACGAAACGCAAAAGCTTCAGCCAAGAGGGTGCAGCAATGTTTTTTTTTTTTTTTTATTGGATGTTTAACGACCACCGTGAGCAACTCAATGGGCTATAAGCAGTCACCCATCCCTAATTTAGGGTCACTGGTTCCAGGGAAGGGAGAGATCCAGTGCCGTAAGGCAACCACAACATCCATGCCTCACCGGGATTCGAACCCAGACCCCGTTCGGAAGAATGATCAGAGGCCATCGCTTAGACCCCTGCGCCACCGGGGCGGCGCTGCAATGTTTAAACGGTGTTAATAAAGAGTCAATTCGTCATATTTTGGTACCAGATTTGGGGGGAAATGTGCTGGTTTTGCTTCGCATTATTTGTTAGACGACGAGAAACATGCACGACCGGAATACGCTAACAACATCTTGGAGACTACAGGAGCAGTGCAAAATCAAAAGAATTGTGGCAGGTGACGAGACATGGTGTTTTTATTATGATCCTGAAACAAAGTGTCAGAGGTCTCAATAGAAGACTCCATACAAACCCAAAGGGGAAATATCAGACTGCAGAGTCAAGGCATGTGTCTCTGCAGTCGTAACGCGTGCTTTTACGACACCAGGATATTTTGCATCAGGAGTTCATTCGTGAATTTAGAACTGGCACTGGCAATATTTACGCATCCATTTTGGAACGATTGATGAAGAGATTTGTTTGTGTCAGGGTTGGATACAAAACAGGGAATGGTTCCTTTTTCACCGTTACGCACCCCCATACAGTGCAGCCAGTGTCCAGAAACTTCTGGTGTAAAAATAAAATAAGTGTCACACACTCCGGCCAAACCCTTAATCACCAGAATTATTACCGCGAAACTAATTTTCCTTTACTAAATTAAACTGCATTCAAAAGGGAAAAAATCACAATATTGAAGACATACAAAGAACTGTGACATCAGCTCTTCTCTTCAAACTAAGTCCCACTTTTCTCTGGGTGATTGTGCCACTCATATAAAAAGAGGGGCAATTTAGTTCGAATGAAATATATATGTGAAATATATAGGAAAGAAAAATATTTGAGAAAGACTCAATCTGGAAAATTATACATCAACACTCAAGATAACTGATTCCAAAGAAAATCACAAAATATTAGGTGACATATGAATTTAGAAGCGTTGCATTTATTCCCGTAAACAGCATATAAGAAATATCATTTCTCAGGTTTTCGATTCTAAATGTCTCAGGAAAAATATGCAATATGCTTTATTACTCGAAGTCGATAACACTACGATGTGTGTCCTTTTGCTGTAGCAACAATTATTCAGGTTGTTATTCCGTGATATCATGTCCATTGTATTGCTCTTTTCATTTGACGTACATCGCAGTCTTTACAGCACCTATTTTTAAGCCATAAATTTCCGAAAATAATATACACATTAATCATATTTGAAGGTATAATATTTTATCGTCTCGGAGAGTGAAAAGTGTCCTGTTCGCTGTTTCAGACGGAACATGCAATTGTACCTAAGGAAATCATTTTAACATATGGCTTATTATTCCATGAATAGAAATCGATTTTTGTTGAAAATCGGAATAGAGAGTGTTTTCATTTATTAGAAACCACTACCTCGGAATTTGCAAGGTGAGTGCTGCAAATATTGGAAGTCTTCCTTACGCTCTTTGGTAATTCAATGGCCAATTAAAAATTACAATCTGTTTCTATATTTGTGAGTTACGATGCTGGTGGGTAATCGCAGTACACGTATCCAAATGATTTTTTTTTACTTTGAAATATTGCCATAATGAACTCTTAATGCCAAATTTTTGTCGCACCGTAATAGCCCAGTTAGAAAAAAAGTTTAAACCAAAGTTTACATATAATATTTTTTTACATATCACTGAAAATTTAAAGTTATTTTTTTCCTATGAGTGCATATACAGTTATACACTTAACAGCAATTGAATTATAGACAACTGGCATTATGCAAATGTGGCGCTCTCGGCGGCCCTGTAAACGGAAACAACATGACGTATGCAGCGATTCAGCAAAAGAAGGAGTGATGCGACGGGAATCAGTAAGAGTTGGGCGCAGTATGCGTAAGACGAAAGATATAAGCGCATTTGATCGTGGGTAAATTGTTGGGGCCCGACGATTTTCACGAGCCACTGTGTCACGGGTACACCGTGATCCATGTAAAACCATCTCTGCAAGGTACACCTGCGTGTGCATGAGCGGGGTCATCGTCGGCTAGCTTGCATTGTAACAGCGGATAGACGGGCAACCATTCAAGAAATCACTTGGCAATTTAACGCTGGTGCACAAGAACGTGTAAGCAGCCACACCATCCAGAACCATCTCATCGTTATGGGGTACAGAAGCCATCATCCCACGAGGTTACCGCTGCTGACCGCACATCACAGGGTGCAAAGATTAGCATGGGCGCGGGAACATCGCCACTGGACCTTAGACGTGGGAAAATGTTGCCTGGACTGATCAGTCGAGATTCACGTTGGTACATGGAGATGGCATCATACGAGAACGGCGCATACCACATGAAGCGATGAATCCTTCTTGCCAGCAGGGTACTCTTGAAGCTGGTGGGGGTGGCATTCTCGTCTGGGGACTGTTTACTTGGACTGAAATGGGACACCTGGTACGTGTGACATCGTCCGTCACAGGTCAACGTTCTCGGGATATCCGGGACACCATTTGCTATCGTTTGAACGTCTTCAACATCCCATTGGAGCCTAATCCTTCAACAAGACAATGCACTGCGCCATCGCTCCCGAATTGTATCCAAATGGTTGGATGAACACTCCACCGATGTGACCTCGCTTCCTTGGCCAGCTGTGTCACCTGACCACAATCTCATCTAGCACATATGGGATGCCATCGAGAGAGATGTTTGAGGCTCTGACCCCCTGTATCAAATCGTCGTGAACTATGGGAGATTGTTCAGGGGTCGTGGATCCTAATGGCTTCCCAACGCTTCCGGTGTCTTGTCCAGTCCATGCCGAGACAAATCGTCGCCGTCATCAGGGCGAAAGTTGGTGCTACACGTTACAAGACATGTATCTCTAATTCAATTGCTCTTCAGTGTACAGCTTCCGCACTATATCAAATAATCCCAAATTTTAATTAAATTAAGAAAATCATTTTTAACTCACACTTTTTGAATTTTATTCCTGATATGAATGACCGCACATAGCTACAAAAATATATCATTGAATCATTATTTGTCTCTAAAATATAAAACTGGTTTCAAAATTATGTGCGTGTTGCAAGACACGATCTCGCACTATTTTTTTATTGCTACGTATATAATTACTATAACGAATTTCACTACTTTCGTAAAGGATTGATAATCATAATAATTTCTATTGTTTTGGTCTCTAATCTGTGAGTACATATACCATCTAGTATGACACATTATTTCAATTACCATCGAAAATCAAAAATAGATGTACGTAAAATACCTGACATGCTAAGAAGTAAAAGGTATGTATATCATTTTTGTTTACAGTATTTTCTTTGAAAAAATGCTTTAAAGAAAATGTGTTTGTTTCTGAATTAGAATCATTGTAAAGCATTTGAAATCATCCCCTATCTTGTGGACGAGAGGATTCAAAGAAAAATCGTTACATAACATGATGCCGTATTGCAAAAGTGATAAAAGGGGAATCCAATAGATTAGGCTCTATCTACTTTACAGGAAAAATCATTACTCACGCATTGACGTTGCCGTTCCTTAGCTTGATCATGGATATTCACTGAAACGCACGGGAGAGGTAGTTCTGTCTCAAGTATTGGCTAATACTGAGATTTGGCAGCTAGAGGTTACACAAAAGCAAATCTGTATTACATGATAATAATGATAATGTTGTCGTGGCCATACAGTTTAGATGATGACGAGGTAGGAACTGAAACCAACTGTGATTTGGATTGTTATTTAGATGCATTTTTTATATAATTCAAAAAGTTAAATTTAATGCAAATGTAGCTGGTGAATGGTGTTTGAAAGAATTTTCATTAACCTTCAAAACAGAAACAAAAATATCTTGACCATTCTGTAACTAGGAATAATTCAGGAAAATGCAAAAAAAATACCTTACGAAATTATCTGTTTTATTTTTAAATCTCATCGTAAAGGATTAGTTATAATACTAAATTTCTAAATTCAAATTTGTATTCATTGCATATTTAATATATAATATAAAATTTAATATAAACACGGTTTACCTGAGGTTAAATTAAAATAGATCTTACTTCATATTTTCATTAAAATAATATTATTACATAACTACGCTAAAAGAGATGAAGAATTTGTTGTTGCACTGTGCCCCTCGCAGTATAAAACAAGTTAGTAAAAACATGCCATGCATTGATTATGATACACTTTCCAACAAAGCAGAAATCCTTACTCAAGTTATGAGTATAATATCTGTAGAATAAATGTCGCTCCTCTGACCAGACCTTTGACCCCATCTTGATTATATAAAAGTAATGCGTAATACACACACAGCGCGTGACGTAATGAGGTAGATGGTCGTGAGAGTGTAACATCATAATATTTTAATAGGATCCACAAAAAACGCGTAACGCAATAAGGCAGATGGCGTGACCGCGCGCCAATATCTCAATCACCAGTCGATAGCGAGATTGTGACGTCATACGATTTCTAAGAATGGGAAACATTAGTAGAACGACGCCATGACCCTAAAAACGTGGTAACTCGGAGTGGGTATTTAACCCACTAAACTAATTTTTCCAAAGTCTAGATGAAGATAAATCGATTTCTAGTACCAGAAAACGGAAGGATAACCACTTTCATCAAAATCCTTAGAGCCGTTTTCAAAATAAAATTTACATATATACAAAAATTGCTCCTTTATGGAATGCATACCGCTCCTATGTCCTGACCTTTGACCCTACTTCACCCATTTTCAATAGGGTTCGTCCCCATGTGCTCCTCTACGACATACTAAAATGTCACCGACATCGAATCATATTTACGCAACTTATGAGGCATAAGGTCAGTGGAATGGATCTAGCTCCTATATCGTGTCCTTTGAACCCATTTCTTCCATTTTCAATAGGGGTCGTCCCCAGGTGTTCCCTTTCCAAATGCTAAATTTTCATCGAAATCGAACCAGTTTTACGCGAGTTATCGTGCGGACAGACGGACGGACAGACAGACGGACAAATCTGGAGCATATACGCTTTTTCAACCTACGGTTGGAAAGCGTAAAAAACACAGAAAGGATGGGAGATTATCATGTATTTCGAAAAGATCAAATGTTTCATGTGTTCCAGTAAACACAATGAAGATGTATGTAAAAACCAAAATTTTCAGAAGGACATGAATTTTTAATGCAAAATCCAGAAAATTCCAGCATTATACTGTCAGAATTCCATCGGGGAATTCATAATCTCCTACCTCTGGAAAACACTTTAAATCAGCGCCTCGACTTTGTTTGAAAGAAAATTCTGTGCCAAGGGAATTCATTCATTAAAGCACGCAATTCTTTAAAAAAGACACTCATTTACACTTCTCAAAATCAAACTTTCGATTACTTTTACAAAACGGAAAGAAAGTTCTCACAAATTACTAAATTCAGAAACTTTACTTGAAAAAAGTATGGAATTCTTGGGAAAAAAATTTCATATTTCGAAAAGCAAGTGTCATTTGCTTTTGAAAGTTTGTAGTATTAATGAAATTTAACTTATTATTTCAAAAGTATGAGAATTTTAAACGAAATTCAACGAACTGCGTGTGCTTGAAATCGCAGTTATATTAAACATCGCATGTGTTCCTTTAACTGTTGGATAGCATTTTTGAGAAATGAATAAAAATGTAATATGAATGAGCTAAATGAATGCGTTCGTCCGTTTATTTGACTTACATGCGAAAAATTATAACTCAATTTGTCCTGTTTCAGCCAGGATAAAAAAATGATTTTGAAAGATATTGGAAATTGTTTAACACCGCCATTGCTATACGCAGCGTGTAATTTGCACAACGTATTGTAGATCATTTCAAAAATTATAGCTTCTGTTTTTAACAGAAATATTATTTTTGTAAGCACAATCTCTGAAACTCGTGTATCTATATATGACTTGGCAAGCAAATAACACCAAGTGAATTTTAAATACGATTTGTGTAAATAAAGGTTTATTGACTTTAGCACTCATAAAATAAATTGTATTTGAAATAAACACAGAAGTTATTTTGTTCAAATTGCAGGAGCATAAGGATTTTTATGCCCGCCTTTAGATAGGCTTTCAAAATCAGGACTTCCACCCTATTTCTAAAATTTAAAATCTCAATTTATAGTTTCTCGCGCCGAAACGCACGTATTTTAATGATTAGGGTGTTGTTACGAGGAATATGTAAAAAATATTTGTCCCGTTGTAAATCTTTCATGTATTCTTGGTATCTCAAAACAGGTACAGCTGCAAATAAGCTTGAAAACACTTGGTGTTGTAAAAAACTGATTTTGAAACATCTGCATAGAAAACTGACATTTTTTTCTTCTTTCACGTTTCGAGAAGATTTCGGTTTACAGGATTCCACTGGCTTTAGGTTCGAGTGACACTGTTTTTAGAGTTTAGCCGATAAAATGTTATATTTTTCTAAGAAAGCCTTTCAAAGAAACTTTAGATTTTACTGATACATGTACTTCTAAAATATGTATAACTGCAAAAAGTTTGAAAACTCACATACTGTTTTTCTGTATAGAATTATTCGGAACAGATTCCTACAGCAATAAAGAGAGGGTCGAAGGCGTTCAATACTTTCATTATTAAAATAATTTATTATGAAATTTTGTTATTCTTCCTAATTTCGGAAGAAAGAGTGCTAGCCTTTCGAAATTAGTTTTAAAGTGACTGAGTGCTTGAAAAAATACAAATGGGATAGAAGAGATTCCACATTTTCAATATCATTCAAACTCGAATGTTAATGGTTTTCGTGTAGATAATAATTCATATTTCGTGTAAGTCATCATACTGCTTGTAAGTATTATAAAACGAAATTTGTGCCGGATGAAATCTATAGCATTGTCTATTTCAAAATGATAATTCCCTTGTTCGCACCGCTGGTGTTTCCACATAATGCTTGCAACTTGTTCAAACAATGCCGTGGCCAGCAAGAGCGCCCGGTTTATCCCGAATCGGAAAATTGTGGGTCCACATTGGACGTCCTTCGCAATCAAATCGGCCGGCTCACGATCTCGATGAATTATATATATTTGTGGGAGCAACTCAATCGTGCTTGGTGTTCTTTTCCTCAGGACGATATCCGTTGGCTGGCTAACTCATTGACACGGCTCATTGCTGCCTGTATTGCCGTTCTCGGCGGTGCAACCACTTATTGTGTCGTACCAGTTATGCTGCGTTATCTGGTTTGATAAACATTACGTGGCTAAAAATAACATCAAGGTAAATCCTTATGTATTTCTATTTGCTTGCTCAATTTCACCACTGTATTCTCACTCCTTCTGCGTAGGGCAAATACTATGTCGATCAATTCATTTGAGAAAGTCGTTTTGATTGATATAAATACATATAAACGCTAATCCCTATATAAAAGTGTCGGTAGAAATCCACAGGAGTAAACTACCTTGTTCATCTTTACATAAGGACAGGGCATCATTGCTAATAGGTTGCTTCATACATTCAGGTTAAATTCCTTCTCATATGAATGTTTTTTCACAACCAGTTTAAAAACACGAAATGAAAGTAACTTGCGTTTTTTCATTCTTGATCGCAAAAAAAAGGTTGTCAGCATAATAGTGCTCTAAAAATTGTAGTGTACCAGTTATTTCTTATGCAGCATTAAACTGGGCCGGAAGGGATGTTTTGATACTCAGCTTTACGTGAAAACTGATTTTAATAATTTATTTTGAAAAACGAATGTCTAACCGAAACGTTTAGAACCTGAATTCCTAGAGAAAGTATGAAAAACGCCACTCCCATAGATTTCCGTATTTGTATATGTATTTACTTGTGTACTAATACACTAGTAAAGAACTGATACACCGAAAGAAATAATTGCCGGAAACCTTTGCGAAAATCCATGTAAAGACACGATATGCAAATTAGAGGTCAGTGCGGCAAAATCAGCTTCATTGCGAGCCCTTCCTTGTTGGTGGCTCGTTGACGAATGCACGAATCTACTACAAATGTTATTTCCGTTATGTCTCATTTGCAGAAATGTGTATAGGAAATGTAGAGATACGTTCAGCTTAAAAGAAACATATGAGGAATTTTTCAGCTAAAGAAGTGTGTGAATTTAATTTTAAAGAAATTTAACCGTGGATGAAAGAGAAATTTGAAACGCTCTGCCCTGAGTTGAGCTAGGTGAACTCGTTTAATATATGCGTAGTCTTTCATGGTTTCACTTAGTCTCTCCAGTTTGCATTATTGCATCGCGTAGTATCTTCTGGTTCGTGTTTATTAGTAACTTAACCATGAAATGTGCTTAGGAATTCCCAGTAGTCCGGTGAATATAAAAAGTACACGTATTGTAAACAGCCTTAAATTTGGATTTTTTTTTACTACTGACAACATAACGTGAGGACTCGTTTGGTAAAACGCCTATATTTAAGAATGAATGATTTCAATAGCCTGCATTGCGAGTTGGCAGAACAGCGGTCTGGTATAGGATCAGGTCAACGTAGATCGCCTGAGATCCAGTTATCATTCACAAATTTGAGTGGACCAACAAAGAATCTCATGTCTTGCAAGATTCATAATTTGTAAATTAATTAAAATTAAGCAGAGAAAGTACAGCTTCGTAGAGTCTTTTCATAAATGAAATCGATTTTCCCAAATATATACTGAAAATATGAAATTTACGCTGTCATAGATAAATACCAATAGGAGAACAAATAGATCTGCTTATGAATTTACAACCACCTACAATATTTTAACAACTCCATTGCCTACAGCTGTGGCTACCGTTACGAATACTGGAATTCTAAGAGTTTAGAGTTTCGTAAACGTATGTTTACACAAAGATAATATTATTTTTGAAATCGCAAAAAAATATTAAATATATGTATATTTCGTCCCTGCCTTATAAATGTTGAGGTAATGTTGTTGATAGTTAATGAATATTCAAGCATACCGCTTTCAATAAAACGAACACACTGTACCAAGGCCATTTCAAATTGTTCGCGGTTGCGTAACAACTTAGGTTCAATATATTATGAATTTTCTTTGTATATTTATCGTGTCCATACATTATATTTCATGTAATACTTGCAAAGAAAAATTTTAGTCATAGTCTCACTTTGCCTCATAATGCCGCAACGATTTTTTTGCAGTGAGATTTACTTCGGCTTTACAAAAGCATCTCATTTTGTGCGATCATGAAATTAGTAAGTTTACGTGGGTATAAATTACAAATCTTTTTTAATATGTTGTGGGCTTTACAAATCGTTCAGTAATGCAAATTTGTTTATTACTGAAGAGCTAACGTTGAGCTGTTCAACATGCATACTAATATCCAAGGAACTTGGGTACAGCCTTTTTATATCATGTGCTTGTAATTCAAACTATAGAACATTTGCGGTACTGAATAGTCTCGTATGCCTTTTAAATAATGTTCAAATTATTTGCCGTTTGTATATTTATATTTTTATTCGTGTAAAACTCGGACCAGATATTTTTGCAACCTTTTTACAAGATTAAGCCTTATTCAAAAAAAATTCTTGTTCAGATTTTGGACTAACGCTTAATACCCCCTGCAGTTGAAGGTGATGTTTGGTACACAGTACATATAAGAAAATAAATATATTTTTCTCATTCCAAGTTAACACCATTTTACATAGTACATAGTGAGGTTACATACCAGGTGGTTATAAGATAAGTATCGTTCTTTTCAGGTCTCTAAAAAGCGGAGGGGGGGGGGAGAGAAACGGAGATATCATGACGAAACGTGGAAGGTATCCTATTGGGGGCTTTAGAAAAAAGGTGGCTGAAAAATATTTCTAAATTACTCCGCTATTATAGAAATGGCATTGCATACAAAAGACAGCGTAAAGTTACAGGTTGTAAACGTCATAAATGTATCAGGATAAAAATCCGAAAAATATAGTCAAAATCACAAGTGATTACCTGTGTGTCAATTGCAGAAGTAAGACCATTCAAATCCAGGAAATGGGAGACTTCACATGGTAAGTTTCGCATGGAAATGTGTACATGAAAAATTCGTGTGCTTCGTCTGGCAGGAAAAGAGTGGTAACGATGAGACTACCAAAAAAATATTACGGCTCTTGCAAAAAATAAACGGGTGCCATTACAAACTTTTTATTATAGAAACAAAATATATGTCATTTTCCTACTACGTCAGTACCAACGAATAAGAGTGTAACGGAGAGAACACCTTTCACCCTCGGTGCTGAATAGGAAGATAGAGAACTCAGAAGACTAGAAAAAGTGTTACAGAGTTGGCTGAGGACGTTTCTGGTTTCCTAATATTGCGGGAAAAAGGTGCTGTAGTAATGCCAAAAGAGAACGCCGGAACTTGCTTTTAAACAACATGGGAAAACTGGTGCCCGGACAGTTGCACCTTCCGTAGCCAGAAATTGGAAAAGTCCTGCTCCCTTACGTGAGATGGTATCCATACAAGATACCATCCTACGATAATAAGTGATACTTGGAGGTATGGAAATAAACTAGGATATGGCACCCATATTCTTGGTGTGGAAGCCGGTAGAGAACCCTTCGCCTCATATTATCATGTAGTCAAATGCTGAACTACGGTGTGAACTCGCAGAACTGTCGAAAATAGAGAACTGCACTACAAGCAAATATTCACGAAAGCTCTAACAGGTTTGGTATGTTACGGTATGGTGGTGGGTCAGAGCTGATTTCATCATTTGACCATTTGTCTTCGAAAGCATGGCACTGCAGGGTATATTGATATGTGCTATAACGAGCACACAGCACTTCGCTTTTCTGAAACATATTTATTCCAGCTTTACAAGAACGGCATAATTGCCTTAAGTTAGAGAGAACTAAGATTGCTGATCTAATGATTTGTTAATTTATCGAAATTTATTATTGACTGACTTAAAGAATTGGTTAAAAGCTTGAAAACCATGTTTTTAAGGAAACATTTAAATAGTTTTAATATCAAAAGTACCATCTGGATTCCTAGAACCTTAAATGAGCTCACATACAGTAGGGAAGATTGAGGCATGGTTTCCACTCTTAAGTGAGAAGCGTGCATTACTGTCGTCTGCGTTCCACTGATAACTTTTACAGCAGAAATGAACCTTGATTAGTTTGAAACGGATTTAAAAGCCATTTGAAGTCCATGTCGTAGCCAGTTAATTCAAAACGAGGATATCCAGTGGCCCGTTCTTGGGTAAAATTATTTTTGGAAGCTTATATTATTTATACGCAGATATTACCTTTTCGGACACTTTGGTCTTTTTCACTTCTATAACTTCATAGAAGTTATTTTCCTTATGGTAAAGAGACTTTAATCAGTGGAACTCCAGGTCCTGCCCTTGCAAATATCTTCACAAATATGTCACTTCACCGTCATTTCTCTCTTTGATTATAATTTAAAATCTATAATGGATATACACTGTTGTATTTCTGGTATTCTTTGAAAACTTTGCTAAAATTTCAACACTAAACATTCATTAAATTCGTGTTTGTGTCATTTACAAAGAAACTGGAAAATTATTAGTGAAAAATATTTGCGGCACATCTGTGAAAATAATCTAATTTGTCGGTGATAGATTCAAACCTAGGTCTGACTTTTCGTTAATTGATTGTTCTACAGATGGAAGGATATCAATAAATGCAATCACTGAAAATTTGTCGTCTTTACATGAGTATTTAATAATATGTTTTAAAACGCTCGATGTATCGGTTAAAACCTCGGTAATTTTTCTATTTATCGGCTCCGGTACCCTCCAGGAATGGAACTCGGTTTTCACTAACAAATCTTCGACAGAAACGGCCAATAGAAAGATGGCATATCCTTCTTTTTATAAGAATATGAACAAAAATATATTCATTTGCATTTTGTAGTAAATATCCTTAGCCACTTTCAGATGCCGGTCATTTAAAATCGATGCTTTTCAATGTATTTGCTTCTGAAGCATTAAGGTTAAAGTCTCGATTATCATAAAGTTAAAAGCATTGATCATCAAGGTTAAACCTTGGTGCTAAAAAATATCGAGGATTTTTGCCCATCCCATTGCTTACCATACAGTGGTTGGGTATGGAATGAAAATAAGCAAAACAAAATGCATCGCTGATCTGGGATTTTTTTCACGGTGCTCGTTTCGTGAAGTCATTAGGTTTATAAACTAGAAACTGGTACGGCTTTTTTCGGAGGTGTACTGTAACGGTCATGGTTGGGTCTCCAATCGAAAGAAACAAATACAAACTTATGCCCAATACGCGGCGTTCTATTGTACATGGTGAAGCAAACTTCATGGCGTACCTGACGTCACGAGTCCTGTAGTGTCCCGTTTGTCACAAACGTGCAACAAAATTAAATGTTTGATCTTGAAAGTTCAACTAGAAACTTTAAAGAATGAGATATGTATCATATAAAAGAATGTGCTTAAAATAAATCAGTGAACTCAAGAAAAAATTAGAAGAAATGAAGACAGAAATAGCAAGTTTGAGAAAGTAGGGAAAGTATTCATGATATATTTAAGGACGTCCTTGCAAGTTATCTTACTGAAAGTAAAGCCGCGAATAAAATGGGCACGCGAATATTTGTTGAAATCAAGTTTTCCTCTACAAAATCTACTACTTCTTCAGGAAAATACCGGCATCACATTACCGAGTACAAACACTTTAAACGAATGGTGCGTAAAATTTTCTTCAATTCCAGGATTTCACCATAATGACCTTCTATTGGATGAGAAGAAGGTTTGATTTTTCAAGTCTTTTTTCAAAACCTTTTGATTTTGAAGAAATTCATATTGATCCTGGTTTTCAAGAAATGCATATTTTAAGCTTTGAACCTTGTGGTTTTAAGGAAATTAATATCTTATGCTTTGAACCTTATGTTTTGAAGAAATTCATATTTTACGCTTTGAACCTTATGGTTTTGAAGAAATTCATATTTTATGGTATGAACCTGATGGTTCTGAAGATATTCATATTTCATGCGTTGAACCTGATGGTTTTGAAGAAATTCATAGTTTGTGCTTTGAACCTTATGGTTTTGAAGAAATTCATATTTTATGCTTTGGACCTGATGGTTCTGAAGAAATTCATATTTTATGCTTTGTACCTTATGGTTTTGAAGAAATTCATAGTTTGTGCTTTGTACCTTATGGTTTTGAAGAAATTCATATTTTATGCTTTGGACCTGATGGTTCTGAAGAAATTCATATTTTATGCGTTGAACCTGATGGTTTTGAAGAAACTTATATTTTATGCTTTGTACCTTATGTTTTTGAAGAAATTCATAGTTTGTGCTTTGAACCTTATGGTTTTGAAGAAATTCATATTTTATGCTTTGAACCTGATGGTTTTGAAGAAATTCATATTTTATGCTTTGAACCTGATGGTTTTGAAAAAATTCATATTTTATGCTTTGAACCTAATTGTTTTGAAGAAATTAATATCGCATGCTTTGAGCCTAATGGTTTTGAAGAAATTCATATTTTATACTTTGAACCTGATGGTTTTGAAGAAATTCATATTTTATGCGTTGAACCTGATGGTTTTGAAATTGACCCAAGGTAATGCGTTGAACCTGATGGTTTTTCAAATTGACCCAAGGTATCATTACCTTGGGTCAATTTGAAGAAATTCATATTGACCCAAGGTAATGATACGACGTGATAATGGGCAAAATTCTTGAAACGATCACTAAAGCTCGATATGTGGTAATTCCATGATTATTACCTAAATAAATGGGAACAGGCAATATTTTTGACTAACAAATGACGAAATAAAGGCTTTTTTTAATGATACGCATTTTCCCTTAGGTAGTAGGTAAAAATCCGAAGTAACAGAACATTCGATATAACGGAAGTAGTCTAGACTGTTGTTGAAATCTGATTTGGAAGCTCTATCGATGAAGTAAATTTTGTATATCAACTGGTACAGTCTGGTCTGGCGTGAAAAGTGGCTATTGCCTTGTGGAGAAGTATGGAAAAATGAAGTTTGACTAATGAGGTGAAATCGTATTAGTTGTAAGAAAGAGCAGTTGATTAAACCAACTGCTGAACAATAAAAACACTGGTTATCGTCTTCCTGGGATGAGGTGCCAACTCTGGTGCGTGTTTCGGGATTTCATCGCGTTAGATTCTTTGCATCGAACGACATCGATTGTCATGAAGTATTAATTTTGCATTTCACGTGAAAACGCAAAAGGTTGTTTGTAGTGTTTCCGATAAATAGAGAAGAACACTTACATCAAATTGCAATGAATTATGCATCTACGTCAACTCATCTAGGAGTCATTACGTCATTTATCGAAATTCGTCGATCTTCATTGCATAGCCATAGCGATAACATAAATCTGAGGAAATGGTTTATGGCGTTCTTCGCGTTTTTCTCCAAATTTGTTTCGTTTGATGTGAATCAGATTCAGTCAACGCTTCCAGATCTTCATAATCGATAACTTCAACTACTCTACTGCGATGTACGATGTGCATTTCACGTGAAAACGCAAAAGGTTGTTTGTATTGTTTCCGATAAACACAGAAGAACACTTACATCAAATTGCAATGAATTATGCATCTACGTCAACTCATCTAGGAGTCATTACGTCATTTATCGAAGTTTGTCGATCTTCATTGCATAGCAATAGCGATTACATAACTGCGAGGAAATGGTTTATAGCGTTTTTCGCGTTTTTCTCCAACTTTGTTTTGTTTGATGTGAATCAGATTCAGTCAACGCTTTCAGATCTTCATAATCGATAACTTCAACTACTCTACTGCGATGTACGATGTGCATTTCACGTGAAAACGCAAAAGGTTGTTTGTATTGTTTCCGATAAATACAGAAGAACACTTACATCAAATTGCAATGAATTATGCATCTACGTCAACTCATCTAGGAGTCATTACGTCATTTATCGAAATTTGTCGATCTTCATGGCATAGCAATAGCGATTACATAACTGCGAGGAAATGGTTTATAGCGTTTTTCGCGTTTTTCTCCAACTTTGTTTCGTTTGATGTGAATCAGATTCAGTCAACGCTTCCAGATCTTCATAATCGATAACTTCAACTACTCTACTGCAATGTACATTTTAGAAGCTCATTTCTTCAAAGTTGAATTTTGAAAAACAATGCTTTGTGTTGAATTTTCTAACGGTGCGTTCGACAAATGCTGCCCTGATGTGAGCTTCCTTTGATGCACGATGTCGAAATCTAAACTTATGTAAGAAACTAACATTAACTTGCTCGGAATGCCCTTGGCACAGGTGCCACTGTCGAAATGACTAATACCTTACATGCAGCAGCGTTGATGTTTGAAATTTTCACAACACAAGTCACATCGCGCGTTGAGTTGATTCTTAAATTACCTGTCAAATGAAAGAATCCGTAAAATCTGCCATTTCTTCGGCGCCAATCAAAATTTTTCATATGTTGTAATAAAGGTTTAGCCTGTATTACCCTGGTTTAGAAACTAGACATACATCGGTATATGCATGCTGCAGGCTCGAATTTCAGTCAGTTGTAGTAAAAGAAGTATGAAAGTCAGTGCGACGAAATCTCATGTAAGGAACAGCTTTTTGGCAAAGTAAAATTCTTATGTACCTCAGTGGTTACTCCAAACATGATTAAAGGCTGTGTAAAATGTTTACAATTCGGCGTCCGGTGAACGATGTAAACGAAATTTTCAACTAAGATATGATAGAAAAATGTACTGGGCTTTGCATGGATGCAATATTAAATAAACTTCCGTTAGCCAATTCTTTTGTTGATCATTATTTTCCCATTATATCTAAACGCCAATTAAAAAAAATCAAATATTAGCAATGGGATACCTGACGTGAAACTAATATTACTGCGTTATCTGAAAGTATGTCGGAAAATTTCAGAAATAATATCTGCATCAATCGCATTTTAAGCAGATGTAAATAAGCATCTCTTTGATAAAGCAAAGTTTGGCACATTCAGATATTTTTTCCAAGAGCTGTGATTATATATCCAGGGTGGCGTCGCATCATGTGTTTAGATAGATCGCATTTTTAACTGTACCGTGCTGACGGAGTGCTGTGGGCTTGGTATGGACAGCATGAGGCCATGGCCCCGTCGTGCCACATCGGCTCAGTGATGATTTAGGGAGTCTTCTCATGAGACACATTAGGACCGCTAGTGTGTTTGGAAAAGTACTTAACTGCTTCGCGGTACCATGATATGCCGGCTGATCACCTATACGGTTTCATGTCTTTTGCGTGTAAACGGCCTATGGTCTGTTTCACAAGAAAAATGGGCCAACCCACCAGGCCGTTGTGCATTTTATGGAGTTGTGTGTGTCCCATTCCCTCGAAATTAAATCCAGATGGTCTCGCTACGGACGGAATCTTTTCTGAAGCATAACTGCAGAAGGTCCATGATGCTGCGGGTGAACTCTACTTAGGGCTCATAAATAGGAAGCGGCCGTGGCTGCAACTGGGCATAGAGCCAACTCCATCCTCTCCAATGGCCTAACGAAAACTAATTGATGGAATTGCGGAATTTATTAGATGGAATTTTGTGGGTCCCATTTCCTCGAAATTAATTCCAGATGGTCACTATTTGGACGAAAACTTCTCTGCATGAACTGCAGGAGGTCCATGACGCTCTGTGCGAACTCTACTTAGGGTTCATAAAAAGGAAGCGGCTGAGTCTGCAAGTGGGCATCGTCCCAACTCTACCCTCCCCACTCGCCTAACGAAAACTACAGGGATTTAAATCTGTCGATCTCATATTTTTTCCATCATACAATCCAAAGCTTGACCCAGTTAAATATCACCTCTCTTTCTTGCTGTCACATTTCCTAAATGACGCCAATTACTTCAGTATTTGATGCGGAATTCAATATCGTAAAGCTTCCGTGCGTGATATCGGTTGGTTGGTGACGCATTATTGTCGTGGTTCTGCGAGAACGTTGACAAAGTACCACGGACAATAACGGCCTGCACTTGTTAAATTGATATGAGCGTGTATGAGTATTTTTCGGATCATTAAATTTTTAGATGCGTACGGTCAAACTGTTCACGTACTTTGGCATATCACTTATGTGTTATTTGAACCACCTACCTCACTCGTATAAACCTAATCGGCTCATGGAATCAATTATGAATAATAATAATCATGAGCTGAGAGCAGTGTTTGTGAAGATGATATAAGACGTGTGTCGTCTACTAAATTAACCATTCCATGCTATTTTTCACCAAGGAAAACTGCCATGACGTTAATCAACAGAAGAAAGCAAACGCCTATATCGCTCAAGGAGAACAAAATTATGAACCTCGATAAAAAGATTCATGGAAAAAATGGATACATTATGAAGATAAATTATGCCTGCAATGTTTCCAAGAAATGTTACCTAATGCGAATACGCAGCATTCAACTGAAGTATTCTTTGTTTCAGAGAAATCTCAGTAGCGTGTTAAAAGTGTTAAGCATTAAAAACGCATTAGATGTCAAGGATTCCACATTAGTTGGAAGGCTTGTCAGAGTAAAACATGTCAAAACGACGGACATGATCTTATCCGGATGAGGTGAACTATGAAGATAAATTCTATGGGATATGGCGTGAGTTGTAGTTATCGTTAATCAATATTTCAAAAATGGCATTCAACGTCCATTGCATAATTTATATGTGTTTAGTACTGTATGTTGGTAAGCTGTACGGAGAGAAAATAAAAGTTCGTGTTAGTTCTTCACGTCATGGAATGACTATTAATACAAGTATATTTTCGACATTCGTTGCATAATTTATATGCCTAATTTATACGTAACCTCTTTCTCCGTATAGATTCGATTGGTAAGTTGCATGGAGATTGATATATTTTTTCCTCGTCGTCGAACGTCTAAGAATGTGCTGGATAGCATCAGACGATATGGCGTGAAATAAACCTTTAGTACTATTTTACAGTTATATTATTTGAAATGCCTTTAAACATAACATTAATTCACCATCCTTCCTCCTTCAAACATCACATCAAATGACCGTGCGCTGCACTGGTAAAATCTGATCGACACGTGCGATGGTATCTTCATCTGCATCCTGTCCGAATGCTAACGTCGTCTCCTCCGCTTATTTGGCTGGCTGCACGACGCGATTCTCCGCCTGCGGTTTAACAGTTGCAAAATACCAGCGGTGCAACACATTTAAAAATTATTTTCTCAACGCGCACACGAAAGCCCGAGGTTTTTTTTTTATTATTCATTGCTCAGATGAATTTTTTCCTAAAAAAACGAATGCAATTGCGACTTTCTAAATGCTTTACTACATTACTTTATTTTCGTTTTTGGAAAAAGGTTCTTTCGTTGCATGTAACGCAAAAACTGAAGAGTGACATTCGTGCTTTATGCCAGCCAATTGCTTGGGGGAAATTACAAAGGAAATGCGATTTTAGTGCTTCTTTTGATCCAAACAACGGAGGGATTTGACTTTTTACCCGACTAAGGCCCGCCAAATCTATGAAAAATTAAAAAAATTAAACGTTCAGGATTTTCAAGAGTTGGGGTAATTTATTCATGAAAAAATATCTTAAGAATCGGAAATAGTGAGGTGGATTGCATCTGTGCTACTGAAATTTGCCTGTCATATGGATGTCATGCTACTGAAATTTGCCTGTCTAACGGCTTTAGGATAGCTGTTTAATCACAAACTAATTTGTTAGAGTTTAATTTAAATTCAGAATTTAATATAATAAATATTCCAATAATATGCTGATAAATAATTCTTTGAATAATACCATATCAATCCGTGATCGCATACCGGCAATGGAAAACTTGATGACTAAAATCCCATTAGGAAACAGAGAAAAACTACGACATCAGTGTTCCACCAAAATCGGAGAAGTTAAAAAACTTCATTTTATTAGTTTTAATAAACCACGAATACCTAAGAATATTTTAAACTTAATAGGACCAAACAGTGACTTACACAAAAAAGGGATAAATCGAATCAGCTTACAATTATAGACACCGCAGGATATGAATCGAAAATTAAAAGCTACATTCAAGATTCTAAAGCAACACTGCAAACTTCAGACCAGTTAAACAAATGGATTGTCAAGGTAAAAAAATTGCTAAGATGTCAGAATTGCCACTCTAAATTACCTCCAGGACCGAAGATACCCCATATTCTTGCGAAACTGAAACAGAATAAACCAGCGAATCTGATTCTTCCAATAATATCAAGAAGTTTGGCTCTTTCCATCCGCCTAGAGAAAGAACTAGCCATTTTTCTTTCTGCATTTTTACCAGTCTCCAATACAGTTATAAGTTCTTCTGAAGACTTCGTCGCAAGAATAAAGAACTTAAAAGTAGCAAATTACCATTCAGTTACTAGTCTCGATATAGTCTCATTATACCCATCTATTCCAGTAAAGGAAGCTACAGATTTAATTAACCAAGCCCTATATGATTCAGCTCTGTTCGCACAAAGCACGCTACAAGAAAGTTTTAGTGCAACAGACATGATCACGACTTCTAGCTACTTTACTGTTCAAAATCAATTATATAAATTCAACAATGAGGCCTATGCGATATCTTCTCTCTGCAGTGTTAGCGGAAGCTATCATGCTGCCTTTAGAAAATATTGTCCTGTCATCAAGCTCACCAACCCCTCTAAAATGATACAGTATGTAAATGACATTTTCTTCGTTTGAAATCACAACGAAGAAGAACTAACGAAGTTTTTATTACATAAATTTAGCACATCCCGACATCAAACTTACCATTGAAAAGGAGAAAGAAGGAATGCTACCTTTCCTTGATGTTTTTGTTAAAAATTTGCAATCTGGAGCACTTCATACCCATGTGTACTCTAAACATACATATATTTCACAAGTCATTCCACCTTCTTCTGCAAGCCCAGGTACACACAAATTAGCCTTATTTCGACAGAGATCCCGAAGAGCCGTGGCACTGATCTCAGATCAACATACGCAACATCTTGAAATTGAATCTTTGAAATATTTGGCGTCTGCCGCAGGATTTCATACTTGTACAATTAAGCGCATTATCAAACAAGCCGAAATTTCATTTAATAAGAAAACTGATTAAAAAATTATCCCTAAACTCAAATGCATAGATGCATGCCCTTAGGTCACAGGCTTCACCTTTTCTCAAGAAAATGCCTTTACAAAACTAAGATTAAGCGCTAGAATAAAAACACCTATATGGATTTCTGCCTGGCTAACAACAAGTAAATAATCTGGCACGAACCTAACTCAGGCAGGAATTTATGCTATCCCCTTGAAATACCCAGAGGGCTCCAGGAAAAGGTTCATATAAAGGACTCAAATTGATAATGTCAGAATATAAACGTGATGTCAAACTAAGAAAGCTTACCACATCTCAAGCAAGAAAAGTCAAGAAACTGACTGGAAAGAAATTCGAAAAATAGCTACTTAAAGAATTCCCAGGGCCGCAGCAATACGAGAATCAAGAGAAATAATAACCAGCACGGATGACTGGAATGAAGAAACATCAACTGAGCTCCCCTATAACTGGTGAATACTATTAAAAGGTCTACTTCATCACCCATGTTAGCTTAACGCGTTCTGCATGAGACATCTACCATTCTTGATGATTTCACGTGACATGACATAAGCGTCAATCAAATTTGATTATATGTTAAGTTTAAGTCTGAATTACTCAGAATTGCTTCACTTTCTGTTGTTTACGGTGTTTACTTCAATTATTCCTGATGAAGCCACCCGTGAGTGGTGAAAGCTTGCTATCTGTTTGCTTTATTATTCTACACCATTAAAACGGATTTAGAATTTAAGTTTTGATCATTTTGGTGTAATCTACCTTTTTCTTATTGCTTTACAGATGTAAAAAGCTCTTTTAGTGTTTCCATTGCCATTTTATTCTACAGTTTTCAATTGCAATTCGCCATTTCTGAGGCTTATACACAGTCGAGGTACATTATTGTGACCACCTCCTACCTTTGACAACAGCGCGTAGACGATGAAAGAAGACGTGAGTTGGCATGGAGGGTATATAAGGTGTGCTGTAGACATTCGCTCCCTAGATAAGTAAGACATCAGTAGCTTCTAATGCGTTTTTTTAAAGACCTAATTAGTTACAAATTTTACAACGTCTTTCAATACAAAGGTCTAATAACTATCAGTTATTAAATCATAATTAAATGCAGAATGAAAGAAAAAAACTATATCTGCGTTTCTCAACGCTTTTTTATTCGTTCTACTTCTACGGATGAACACCTGAAAAATGTTTTTCCTGCTGTGCAGAACACTTTCATTTTAGAAGTTTAACTAGAGACGTAAGGTATTGAGATAAGCATGCTACAAAGGATTTATATATGCCCATCGAAGGACGTTTATCTCTCTAAAATTCATTTTCAAAGATCATGAATTTTTCTCATTTTATTTTTATATAAGTATATTTTTAGGAATTTCAAACTGCACACTTTTATTTAATATTTCCAAGATTGAGTTATCATATTTCAAATAAAGCGTGACTAAATATCTAAGAAAATACTAACTCAAATTTACTTTTCTCCACAGTATCAATAGAAAAGTGTAGAAATATAAAGCAATTCATTTATATCTATAAGTTTTATACATCACTTAGCCAATCTCAAACGATTGAGAAAAAAATTTACGGGTATGAAAAAAAAATCACTTTGAAGAAAAAGATTTGCTTACTTTTGCACTTTCGAAGAATTTTTTTTTATTTCATTCGTGACAGCAATTGAAACGGCGGCCAGAAAGTACAGCACAAAAACGTGCAAGGCTACAATGGTGCTGTAACAGACATACGTGCCGAGGGGAAAGGGAAACATACTTCTCCACAGACTGGTCTCACTTCTGTCGCAGCTCCGACAATTATCGATTCTCAGTCAATAGAAGATGATGTAACCTCGCTGATATTGATGACATTCGTGAGTATCATACGATTCACAGCGTGATGCTCAGGATGCTATTGTTTTTTTCACTTATGTTCTCCGCTCTTACGGATATTCGGTACAATTACGCAACTATGATATGTCGGTGACGCGCTGCATCCCGTTTTGCTGCCGTTACTTCGTGGTAGTCCCGAGACAATGCCTGCCAGTTGACCAGGGCTTGTTCTTGTCAATGCGATCCCTAGATACCTTCCCAATGGAAAACACCTGGAAAATCGTTTTCAGAAGGAAACCATTCCGGGCGAGCCTATCGTAATATCCATGAACTATGGACACAGTTCAATGATACCCCAGGGAAGTATATCTCAACAAGAAAAGAATTGCTGACTCTCAGTATTTCAAAATCAAGCCACAAAATCTTTACTTCTGAATATTTGATATCTGTATGGTAGTTACATATGCGTTGCAATTTTTTTATATCTGTATGATAGCTATATATGCGATTTAATTTTTGGTATCTGTATGATATTTTTGATATCAGTATAGTTACATATGCGATGAAATTTGTTGTAGAAAATTTGGGGTAGCCCTCAATAAGTCAAAGATTTCAAGTATAATAAAACACAGGCCATAAATTTCTATTGCCACACATAAATGAAAATCGTTTGGATATACAAATATTTTTTATTACATTCTAATAAAAGTGAGAAAAAAAATAAGACTTACCTAGCAGCTACTCAGCGAAAAAAAATGATGGGAGAATTTATGCTTTTTTGTCACGAACAATTCCGTCCAAATTCGGTGGAATATTTCTTACTTTTGATTTCATGTCCGCATTAACATCGAGGCAATTTCCAGGCTATTTCTTCATATACAAAAATGTCAGATATCTTTACTCACTAAGATATATTTAACAAACCGGAAGTAGATGATTCAAATGTTGTTGGTTTTTATTTGTCTTCTTAAAATCAGGAAAAATATTTACCCAGAATTAGTGAGTGTTGAATCCTTAAAAACAATGTTTTCTGGGAGCCATCATAAGTCACTTTAACAATGGCATCTTGCCCTCCTTCCCTTTGAGTTGTTTAAGGTTCATCATGATACTGAAAACGAGTTGTTTGTATTTAGTGCAGGAATGTAATCTCCAATGCAAATCGCAAAATCAAGCAGCTGTTCAGTTATGTAATGTTCAATTCCTGGTAACAGTTCATCGTCAAAAATGTTTTCAGTAAACCATCAGAAGTCACGTTAACAACTGCATCCTGGCCTTTCTCAAATTGATTTTTTGTTGTTCATGGCGACATCGAAAAGTATTTATTATCCATGGGTTTTCAGTGTTTTGTACAGGGAAGTTACATGCAGTTAATCGCTAAATCACGCAGGTGCTCAGTTACGTTAGGTTGAAGTTCTGCTGGTAGTTTTTTTTCCTAAGTGGATTTCAGAAATACCTCTAATGTTGCAGTATATTTAGATAGGTAAGTTTTGTATTAAGTTCTACGTTCCTTCCCTAAAGAAAGAAACCTATCTATAAGTTTTTTTTATGAAATGTTACGCATTCATTTATTTTTAGGAAGATGGCTTAGCGTGCGACAATGGGAAGTTTTAAGTGGATTATTTCTTAATGCCGGTTTGTTTCCTTTTTTTGTATTTGCCTGGGCTCCTAAATATTTATTTTTTGTAAAAAACAAAAAAAAATTCAGATTTAGATTCAGACATCTCGTCCATATCTGATAATAAGACCATGGAAATTTTATTTAACTTTGTAGGAGAAGTGCGTCATTAAAACTCCATCATGACTAACGGCGATGTTGCCCTGCATCTCTTTGAAATAAAAGTCGAAAAAAAAACTGTCTTCGTATATTTTTGCAATATTGATTTCTTTCAAAAATCAATTTCTCGTTTTTCGCCCTATAGCTCTATTAATTTGCTTGCATACACCAAGAAGAAAAAATTTGAAAACATAGAAAGATGGCCGATAGTAAGGACCAAAAAAATTGAATTGGCCAAATTCAATGAAAATTGACATTTGAGTAGTATTTTTAAATACTACTCGAATTCTCATATTTTCTTTTTCATTCTTTCAAAGAGAAAAAACAGCATATTAAATTCCATGACCCCATGGAATAATTTATTGTTGTATTCTTTAAAGTTTACGGTGCATTTCTTTATATGCTGCTTTTTTCGACAGACTGCTCATTTTGAAGTTTAAAGGAAATTATTACTAATATTAGTATAGCATACCGTCCTAAATTTCGTATAGTATACCGTCCTAAATTACGCACCAAACAATTTCGAGAAAGACGTATATATGTATATATATAAAAGAATGCATATAATAAAAGAAAAGTTTGGGTCCATTTGCTATCAATACTGTCATTGACTTTTTCGTTTGACGTAACAGTAGAGGAACGGTGTGGAATCAGATCACAGCGTTCATAGGTATCCTAAGGGCCAGAAATGGACTTACGTTTTCTGTGACCGAAAGCTAGATATTTTCCTCCACTAAAAATTTTCACTGAAAAAATTCCCAATGTTTCTTATTTGCACAGTTTTAATATTCTAATTGACAACACTTTTAGTTTATGTAAGTGCATACACGTGAAACGACCATATATATAAAAGGCCTTGTAATTTTTTTTGCATTCACGAACAGTTGTCGGCAATTTGCTGTTAGCAAGATATAAGAAAGCTTTATTTCCAGATTTTAATTTAGCACAAGCACTTTCAAGAGTTTGATTTTCAAGTTTTAGTTGTTTCGTGTTCAATAACATCCTTTGAATTTCCACTGACTGTTCTGAATTTTTAGGTTTGTACTTTTCTCCTCATTTCCCTTGTTTGGTGATACACCGCTACTAGTTCCTAGGTCGCACTTACGAATTGCACGGGCGTTACTTCTCTGTTTATTCAGCTGCATTTGTTATACGAGAGATGTTCTACATATAGACATGGTATCGTATTGTGAGAGGTCTCTCCACTAATATGGTAGCCGCAGCAACACACTCTAGATGTAATTTGATAATAATGATAGTCAAAGACGAAAGAAAATACTATTTTAATGGACGCCAAGTATTCGTAATAAAACGTTACTGAATTTTTGACCTCAATGCAAATCGTGCAGTTGTTCTATTTCCTTGCAAAGTTTATTTCACTACCAGCTGTATGTAGGAGAGTAACAGTCGCATGTCGGGCTCAACACCCACCCTACTGCAAAACGTGTATTTTGTGCACACCTAAGTTTAGAAGCCAGTGTTGCACAGGATCGTACTGAAAAAAGAAAGGAGTATTATAACGGTTTTCTGCGATAAACATGGGCACTGGTTCTCGACACTATTCCAAAATTCGCCCAATAGTAATTCATGAAACGCTCCCTTTTCAGAAATGTCAGATTTCAGATGGATAAATTTTTCAAATTCACTTGCAGTCATACTGTGAGACTACTCTTTAGCTGGCAGCGGATCTTTTTCCCATGCATAAATTTCTAAATTCTTGTGCATTATATTTGGAAAGTACTGCAAGTGGTCATTACTTACTTTTTGTAGGTTCAGGGTAAAGTTTCCAAAATCTTGTCAGATTCACGGATGCTTCTTTCGAACTCTTCCAAGAAGTCCGTTAGTGCTGGTTTCGGAAACATGCAATCCAATACTGCACCTTTCTTTTGAATCACGAATTTTGTCAGAGGCCGTGAAAACAGTAGCATTATTTCCTCCCAGATCTAGGCTAACTTCATTAATTTTCGTAAATATGTGAATTAAATATGAAAGTCTTAACAACCACAGATCATCATTCAGCCGTCTCCCCAAGCCGAAGTGGTGATCAATGAGGAAAGCTCGCACTTCAACTCTCATTATGTACATTGAATGTATAATTATATTAAGGAAGTACGTGGATTTTTCCAGTGAAATTTCGTTTTCGAACATGGCCGCGTCACGAGTGATTATTAACGAATTGCGTCACGGTGCCCTTGCAGATCTCTCGCGGGGACCCACAGCTCCGCGGAGCATACTGTGGGCACCGTTGCTTTAATGAAAATGGAAAACATACTGACCATTTTTTAAGGAATACCAAATATGAAATTAGGTGCGGAATACCAGAGTCTGTTGTCGCAGATTCAAAATAAAAACTTTTACTATGGCAAAAAACTGATGATGAACACTTCACTGTACCCTAAACATACTTTTCGAAAGGTAGGCCTGAAACTATTCTACAAATTAGAGGTGGAGGTGCTATCGATGTCACTATCGATAGTTTTTTCCAACTCAGTACATCGATAGTGTATCGATATTTTTACGTTTTTCAATGCTGTAAGTGTAAATCAGGAAGACGTAAACTAATCAGTTTCCACCGATGGCTTTGATGATTGAAACGCTCATTTTCCCTCATTTATACTGGTGTTAAAGACATTGAGCCCAGCGATATTGATACATGATGACAATGAGAAACTAAAGTTAACTGAAATCAAAAGAGTAAACGGTGAGGGTATGTGGTTTTTTGCAATCTGTTGCACGTTTCAGTCAGATAAGGACGAAGTCAAAAGCATTGTTCTTGTCGTTTGTATTGGAAGTTTAAAGGTACGTCAGGTGCTGAAAAATTTATTTGTTGAGAGCAAATAACCGCTAATAATGGGTAAACATAAAATTTATTTTGTGCAGCTTTATTTTTCTTTTGGTAAGGATAAGTCTACGCAAAATATAGCCTTTGCTGAAAGAATCACAAAATGTCGCGCAATACGTCAAATCTTAGGCATAAGTTAAAACGACAGCATAAATGATTCCAGAAAAACACAATTGAGAAACAGCCCCACTAAAAACTTTATTTACAGAATTTTTCTAATATTTAAAACTTTACTTACTGTTTCTCGCGAATTATTGCCGAGATTTTGCTAAACACTATAGAAAAATTATTTTTGCATACAAAACTGCAAAATTTTCTTCTTTAGTTTTTGTAAACAGTAACAAAACAAAAAATCATATAGTACAAACAGAAAATGAGAATTAAGAAGCCACGTATTAGCTTGCTCTTTAGGCAAAACATTTTTTCGTATCTTTTGCTCACTCACTTCAGGAGGAAATCGTCAAGACTTATCTTCCCAGGCCCGGTGGCGCAGTTGCCTAGTCGATGGCTTTCGATCATCTGTCCCAGATGGGCTTGGATTCGAATCCCGTGAAGAATAGATATTGTGGTTGTGTTTGTCGTACAGCATTGTATTCTCTCTTCCCTAAAACCAGTGGCCCTAAATCAGGGATGGGCAAATGCTTAAATGCCCAATCGAGTTGCTCACTGTGGTCGTTAGACTTTAAACCGGAAAACAAAAAGGTTAGTTTCAAATTTTATCGGTGCTTAGCTTTTTGACAATGTGGAGAAGTAAGAAAAACAATCGATAGTTCTCCACCTGTACTACAAATAATCCTCAAAGAAAGGCGGTTTCCTACAATTCATCTAAGGTGAAGTAGAATTACAATTCTTTAATATTTAATTTTAATACAATGGAGTTTCAACATATTATACTACTAAGTTAATTGAAAAGATGCGGGCGGTCGTAGTGAGCGATGGGTTTGCCCCCTCGAGGCTCTCCGTGGTAACATTGGCACACACAACAGCAACTAGGGCCTCTGTGAATCTCGGAGAGGTGCAAGCTAGTTCTGTGTGACATTGGCGAAAAGACCTCAACTCAATGGGTTTTATTCCAGACTCCTTAGGTTGAATGACCAACTGGAACCCTCAGCTGTGGGCTAATTCCCCACACTGATGTACTTACCTGAATAAAAAGACAAAAAGAAATATTAAGAATGACTCAAGTGTAGGGTATAGTGGACCTACAACACTTAAGAAGGACGGTCCACCACGGAATCGACCTGGACTTTCTAAACGGCGTATGAGAAAGCGATCTCTGCTGAGTGAATGTAAGATTGGTGTATGGAATACTAGAGGTATAAATGGCAAGATGAGTGAGGTGATTGAAGAGATGAATAAGTATAGACTGGATGTGCTGTGTGTAAGTGAAACCAAAAAGAAGGAAATTGGGGTAGAAGAAGTGAATGGCACAGTGAGTGTGCGGTCTGGAGTATTGGATAATATAAGAGGACAGGCTAGTGTAGGTGTGATTTTAAGTGAAAAGATGAAGAACCACTTGATTCACTATAGTTGCATAAGTGAGATAATTCTCTGGATTCGTTTGAAAGTAAAACTTCAGAGAATTGTAATTGTCGTAGTGTATGTTCCTTGTGACTCGGAACCTTCTGATAAGAAAGAAGATTTCTGGAATGAGCTAAAAGCTGTTTTGAGCCAGTTTGGTGCTAAAGAAAAAGTTATAATAGCAGGGAACTTCAATGCTAGAGTAGGTGTGCAGAATGCAATTTCTGACAATGTTCTGGGTAAGTTTAATGAACCTTGTGTGAATGATAATGGTGAAAGATTAATTGAAATCTGCATTGAGAATGAGATGTGTGTATCTAATACATTTTTCAACCACAAGTATATACACACATATACTTGGGAGAATCGTACTCTTGGTCAAAAGAGTGTGATAGATTTTGTTGTTTATGATCAGCGTTTGAAACACTTAGTTGTTGACACCCGTGTGATGAGAGGTGCGGATGTTGGTTCTGATCATTACTTGGTAGTGTCACGAGTGAAATTTAATGTTTGTTGGAGGAAAAGAATTAGGAAGAGACCCAGGATCGAAAGAATAAAGGTTGATAGGCTCCTTGAAGATCATCAGCGGTATTCTGACTTACTCAGAGAGCGACTGAAGGATCTGAAATCTTGTGAGAGAGATGTAGAAAAGAAGTGGGAATGTTTTAAGAACTGTGTTGTTACTGCTGTTAAAGAGGTCTGTGGCACCACAATAGTGGGTAACAATAGAGCTGATGCTTGGTGGAATAGTGAGATTGATGAGGCAGTAAAGAAAAAGAAGGAAGCCTATTTGGGGATGTTGCAAGGTAGAGTCTCTGTGGATGAATATCGCTGTAAGAATCGTGAAGCTGCTAAGCTTGTTCGCCACAGTAAAGCAAAAGATAAGAAAGAGAAAGTGGAAAGGCATGAACTGGTATTTTGAAAAGATAGAAAGTCCTTCTGGAAGTACATGAGACTCAGGAAAAATTGGGGAAACAAATTTGTAAGTTGTGTGAAGAATGAGATTGAGGAAATGATATGGGAGCCCAATGAGTTAAGTGAGAGATGGGGTGAATACTTATGTGAGTTATTAGATCAGGAGAGCAAAAATGATTCTGAGCCAGATGCAGATGATGTCACAATGAGGGATGAACGCACAGGAGGAATCTCAAAAGAAGAAGTGTGTAAAGCTCTAAAATCTCTTCAGAATGGTAAGGCTCCAGGAGTTGATGGCATAACTGCAGAGATGTTGAAGTATTGTGGTTACTCTATAATTGGCTGGTTAACTTAAATTTGCCAGTTGTGCTGGGAGTTGGGAATAGTCCCTCGGGATTGCAAGGATGCTATTATTGTTCCTTTGTATAAGGGAAAAGGTGATCAGACTGAATGCAAGAACTTTCGTGGTATTAGCCTACTGAGTGTGCCAGGGAAAGTGTTTGGTAAGGTTGTTTTTGAAAAAGTACGGGGTCTTACATCATTGAAAGTATAAGATGTTCAGAGTGGTTTTATGCCTGGTAAAGGCTGCACTAACCAGATTTTTGCATTACGCATGATGATTGAAAAGTAACTGGCTGTTGGGAAGAACGTTTTTACTGCCTTCATAGATTTAGAGAAAGCGTACGACCGACTGAATAGGACACTTTTGTGGAAGGTATTGAATGAATATGGTGTTACTGGGAATCTACTTAATAGTTTAAAAGCCATGTATGCTAGTAGTAGAGCTTGTGTACGAGTGAATGGTGTTTTATCAAAATGGTTTTCCATTGGTGCAGGAGTTAGACAAGGTTGTGTAATGTCACCATGGCTGTTTAATATATTTATGGACGCATGCATGCGTAAGGCCGAAATAGATAATAGTGGTTTATATCTTGGTGATATCCGTGTGAGCAGATTGCTGTATGCTGATGACACTGTCCTGTTGGCAGAGAGCAAAAGTGAGTTGCAGAGTATGTTGACTCGGATGCACGAAGTTTGCATGAAATTCAAACTGAGTATAAAAAAGGGAAAAACCAAAGTTATGGTGTTTGAGAGAGGAATGGGGAGCACTGAATGTAATGTAAGTATAAATGGCACTGCGATTGACCAGGTGAGTGAGTTTGTGTATTTAGGAAGCATGTTTGACAGAGAACAAGTTGGATGGTGAAATCAGTAGGTGAGTGAATTCTTCTTTGAAAGTCATAGCTGCTCTGGGAGGTTTTCACAGGAATGATGGGTTCTCTAGAGAGTCCCGCATGGCTGTGTATGAAACTAATTGTTCCTACTCTGATGTATGGCAGTGAAACCTGGGTACTGCAGAAGAAACATAGGAGTCGTTTGTGTGCTGGAGAAATTCGTTACTTACGTGGGTTTTTTGGCAAGACACGATCTTATTGTCTGCTCGGGCCGAACGGAGAGTGTCCAGAATGGTAACAAACCACAGAAGGGCAACAGTGCAGCAAATTATAGACCATCTTAATCAAGGATTCCCTCAAATAATCTCTGCACGCACTCTTCGCCGTACACTGCACCGGATGGGATATGGCAGCCGAAGGCCTGTTCGAACACCTTTGATGTCTGCAGTTAACAAGAGAGAATGTCTCCAGTTCGCACAGGATCACAAGGATTGGACAGTCGATAATCGGAAAGAAAGCTATGTGCTCCGATGAAGGACGTTTTCAGTTGCACCATGCCGATGGCCGAATGGGAATTTCACGGAAAGAGCACGAAAGCATGGACACCAACAGCATTGCTACAACCCTTCTAGTTGGTGGAGGCAACGTTATGGTTTGAGGGATGTTTTCCTGGCATGCTTCGGGCCCTTTAATTCGTGTTGATCATTGTGTGACAGGCACATTATATCTAAACATAATTGTGGACCAAGTGCATCCTGTCATGTGGATGGTTTATCGCAATGGCGATAGCTACTTTCAACAAGATAATGCGTCCTGCCATAGTTCTCGTATTGTACAGGATTGGTTTCAGGAACATGGCGGTGAGTTTTCTTTGCTTAGGTATCACCCACAATCTGCAGAACTCAACCCCATTGAGAATTATTGGATGAAGTTGAACGAGCTATCAGACAGCTGTATCCACAACCCGGCAATCTCACACTCCTGGAAAGTGCTATTCATCAAGCATGGTGTCAGATTCCGCGAACCACCTATCAACATCTCGTGGAGTCCTTGTCATGAAGAATCGACGCAGTATTAAAGGCAAAAGGTGGCCTAACGAAGTACTGAGGGGGGGGTTATAAAAAAGTGGCCACTCAGTGTATAAGTACTTTTTTATAGTGGAATCACGAAATTTCAATATGTTACACCTATTACTGAAAACTCGGTGAAAGATATTCGGGAAATTAAATTTCTGCATCAGTTAATTTTTACCGGTTAGGGAAGAAAAGGACTCCCATGATCTCCGGAGTTGGAGACGGGTCCTTTTTTTTTCTAATCGCTTATAACTTCCTCTAAGAAGCAAGAAATCTCGATATGTTATGTTTTGTTTTGCTCAGGCTGTGTGTTGCTCACTTGTTATTTCCTTAGTGGCTTTAGTATAAAATAAGTGCTTCAAGTCCATTAAGAGGTGCACTGCATTTCGTCTTTTTATTCTATAAAATAAAAGAAAAAGAAACCCGTAAATTACACTGCACTAGCTAACAACAATGCCGGAATGCACTGCTTCACAACTTATAGCAGAATAGCTGAAGATTATGACGATAGATTTCATAGAATTATAGGGAACCCATATTTACAAAAGGTTTGGGTACTGAATTGTAAGAGAAAATAGCATTTTAATGTTTGAAATTCACGAGTGTGCTCCCAACAATTCAGTGTAGAAGTTTAAGTTCCTAATCGGAAATTTGTAATACTAGGGCCCCATGCTAAAATCTATTAAAAATATATTCTGTACTTACATTAAAATCTTTTTTAACAATGTTAATGATGTAAGGGGCATAATTGTAAATGCAGATCACTGCAGTATTAGAACTGTAAGTGTTATGTCTTCAAGTGTTGTCTCTTGAAGTGACACTCCCCTGAACTCTCGGTTGGATAATGCGGTATTACAATAGTCAGTACACAGGAGAGTGGTTAATTGTTTTTCACCTGGTATTCGGAAGCGAGAATTGGAGAACACTACAACTATATCGTTTCCCACATTACCAAAAGAAAAGAGCATTTGACTCTATTGCAACTGACCAGTCAACACAGTACATATCAAGTTATGGGGAAATTTGGTGTGAAACAAATAATGGCACTAAAGCTTAAAAAACGGAAGACTAAGTGCAATATGTACACAGCTTCAAACGCGTGACTAATACATAATTAGTGAACTTATATCAGCAGGCTTGCGTAAATGTAGAGAGAACTGTAATGTCAGTTACAAATGTAAGCAGTAAGTGTGGTAAATAAATTATTTACCAGGAGTCAGATCTTCTGCCTGCTAAAAAGCAAAACTGCAAGAAACGGAGCAGAGAGGACATCTGCAAAGCAAAGAAAATAACTCTTACAACTTCCAACAAGGAATGCTGCATTCAGTTTTTTTTATTTTAGAGTACGCGCTAAAACCAGAGAATTTTCATTTGTGATATTCCTTTGTTTTATAAAAAAAGAAAAACTAATAGGTTCAATATTAAAAATGTTTGGTGCAGTTGAATAAGTTTTCAAACAGGTTTTTCATCAGCAACATTGGAAATAAACTCAACAATGAAATACCAATACATGCATCATACCTTACATATTCCGGTTAACAGTGGTTTGATATGAAAGTAAATTAAGCCATCGTCAAATTTTAAGGAATACAATAATCAGCATCTGCTTAAATCTCGCCGTTATATACAGGTTACTTTTATAAAAGCTTGTTGAAACGTGGTTAAAAACCTGGTGTATTATTGAAAATCTTTCCGACATAATTAATCGGGTCATGTATTTGAAACTGTCATTGAATTTAAAAAAATATATTCATTTCTCGGTGTAGATATAGCCTTCGTTTTATCGTGGGACATACGTTTTTCTCAAATGTTACCTGATTCCCAATATTTTGGAGTGAGGCCTTATTTCCTCGGAATGTTTACGAAATCATAACTTCGTCATCACTTGTTAACAGTTGATTAAATTATGCGAATCATATTTAAGCTGTATTTAAAATTGTATGTGTAGTATCCATACCTACCAAATCTTAACGAGCCACTGCGGAAATTTACTTCAAACATTAATTGACGCAAATTAGTCCAGAAAGCAGTTTTAAAATCTTTGTATGTCGCGTAAACCTACGCAACGAAATTAATTATTATTGGCAAAACAACCTTCTCAGAGGGTTTATGGAGTGTGAAAAATTGTCTGTCTGTTAATATATAGATTATTGTGCCATAATAGAGAGGTTCAATACATCTTTAGTCAAGAAAAAGCCTGGAAGATTTATAAACACGGATATTTTAAAATTCTTAACCAAAGAATGACAAAATGTTTTATTTCCCGGGAAATGTCTAACATATCCATATTGAAGCTGAAGTTCCAAAACTGAAGTCTTTAGGTATAAACAAACTTCTACGAGTTCTTAGCACTGTTGAATTATACGAGTTTAAAAGTTACTTTGTCAGTTGCCAAGCGTGGTTTTAAGGGCCATCTGAACGCGAATGAAAAAAACTGTAAACACTTAACAAACAAGAAGTTCTGACCTATTTCATTTAAAAATATAATATTCGAACGATTTACTGAAAGATGCTTCTGTTCGGAATTATTTTTCAGATACATAATAAGGAAAACAAACAAATAAACAAAAATGAAAAACAAAACAAAGCTAACATCGCATTTTTTAGATTTAAACAGTCCATCCTATGTGTTGCTTCTGATGCGAAACAAATATTTTAAACGAATTTTCAAAACAGGTCATATTCAGTATTAAAAGAATGCTGTTACGACGGTTGAGGCTAAGCTACACATTCCTTAAAAAACTAGCGGGTTTTTTTTTTGTTTATTTTTATGATAATTGAAACAGGATAAGGAATAAAATAACCACTTTTCTACAATCAGTAAAGATGCTGAAAATATAAATGTGGGCTAACGCGCTCTAGCTGCCGTAATCTGACTTATACAGGTTCAAAAGGTTTAGGGAACATCTTCATTATGGCCATAGATTTAAGAGAAAAAGGGTATTTTTCAAATAAAAGGGATAAAAGAAACATACGTGAGAAGCTTCTGATATAGTTCTATGGAGACTTTTTGGGAACGGCGTTAATCATTGAAATAAACAAATGCCAACATATATTATTTATGAAGAAGAGTCATATCAAGGAACTGCTTTAAGAAATAAAAAAAATGAGATATCAACTTTCTGACGTCACTCCACTTTGAAGTCTATTGCGGCAACATGAGAAAAATGAAAGAAGCAAATATGCTCAATATCTTACACGCGATACCATGCAGTAATAAACTCTCTACCCAACATTCAGAAGCAATAAACAGGATATAAAGTAATGTTGCTCTATTTGTCCAAGCGGGAGAACTGAGCATTATGTAAAGAGAACCTTCGCCATTATTTCTGCAGCGAATATCATACAGTACCAAAGTGTGTTTATTCAAAACTGCATTTAGAAGTGGAGATACACACAGTCGAACATCTTTAGTCATCAAATTTTGTCATACTTTTCTTGTGGGAAAGTGAGGTTGAGTTGAAAGGAAAAAGAGGAAGAGTGACAATCCCAAAGATTAAAAAAATACTCGTAACGTTTTCTATTAATACCAAGCCTTTGTGAAGCAAGATAGATCAAATTTCTAAACATTATTTCGACAGCGTTCGTTAAATAAGCAGGTTTCTATAATTACGGCACAAATCATAAGTGAACATAGCAATTTAAAATCCTAATATTATTGAGAACATTTATTAGACTATCAGTGCTATATAGCGTAATTAAGTTCTTTCGCATGAACACATATACAGTCAGAATTCCTTTTTCTGCCCTCTACATTTCCTTACTGAGTTCTAAGTTATTCGCATAAATTTTTCCCATTTGAAACATATGCAAATTATTATCTGCTTCTCTTTAGAATCACATGTCATTCAGATTGGCTATCTAATTTAGCAGTAATGCTTATGATTTCCTTGGAGGTGGTCTATTCTTCAAAGGTTTCTTGATTTATTTTTGCTATCAAAGGCTTCTTTGCAGAAGTTTGGCTTGTTAACACCGAATATTTCTCCAAAGTTACTATCCGATCGATTAAGCTGTGAATCATGCACCTTCACAAAAAAACGATAATATTATGGTTCTCTTACGGACAGGGTTTTACATATATATTACAAACCGGGCATTTTTTATTCCTTCTGTTAAATGAAAAATTCCAGATTAGGGCGGACCGGGTAGGGAGTGCACTGGGTAGACTAAGCATTTTATTTCTGTATTTAAAAACATATCCCCCTCTCAAAAGGAAGACTGCATCAAACGACAAAGTTTTCTGAAATTTTCCAACGAATCCGTTGATGCAACGAAACCGGCAAATCGGTCAGTAAGGCAAACGGCTGAAATGTGAGGTATGTTTTTGTTTGTAAGATTTGAACTAAAATTTTGTTTTCACTTCGTTGGCTGCAGAGACTAAAACACGTGACTGTTTTCGTTTCCAAGAAATGTTTTGCATAAAGAGTTTTCCGCTTCACGGAATCAGTTACTAAACGATTATCTGTAGCCATTCTTTGCTGCAGCGGACTTGTGGAATTTCGAAGTATTTCTCCATATTTTGGAAATAAAGACTGCCTTTTTTATGCTCAATCGCAAAATGGGTAAAACTTTGCTATGTAATAGAGCTGTTTTAAATTTAAATGAAATTAAAATCACAGCACATTTATTTAAAGTAAAATTCGTAGTCTGTGTTCCCAATGTACCTGCATATTTATTTTCCATTTCAACCTAAAAATGTATTTTAAAATTTTAGATTTTTGTTGTGGACAACGTCTCGCTGAGGATTAAAATATCCTTCCTGGGCCTTTACAAAATGTTTCGCATGACATGTTTGAGATTCGTGATACAGAATAAGACTAGTTGGAACGCTTCCAGAAACCCTGTCTCTGGTTGGTTCAGGCGAGCCGGGCAGTCAAAATTAAGGCCCGTGAAGACCTCTAAGTGATTTGTTTTTATAATCCATAATCCATCTCTTCAACAGTAGGCTTCTCATCAGTGATTTGAAAAGCGCTTCGCGTCTTATGCGGTTAGAACATATGCTTATTATCTGTTTTAGATATTTTTTAACTGTTGCACTATTTCACTTGCCCTTAATACCTTTGTGTAAATTTAGTGAACAATTTTTATAAGGCTAATGGGTCTGTAATTAGTGAAATCCTACATGATCATTTGCTATATAGAAGAATGATTAAAGTTTTGTTCCAATAATCAGGAATATTCCATAATTAAGGGAAGTGTAATCTAAAAAAATAATTGTTTACAGTTTCAAATTCTTAAAATCGTGTATACATAATTTAAAAGAAATAAATTGCTTCTCAATTAATGCTGGTTCATATGACTTAATCTTCGTCGGAGGGCACAAATAGTAAATACAGTCCGGTATATCGTGGTTTGCAACTACATTCGCGGTCTCCAAGGTTTCGTATATCTTTCAATGTTTCTACCTTACTGCGTAGGAACACCAATATACTTTTATTAAATTCGCCATTTCGACAAGTTTCCATGTTACAGGTGTCTTTTACTGGTAAAAGTGTATTGAAAAAGGCTTGCAATAGGCTCTTAATTGGGCTTGCAGTATAAGACTGAGATATTCCTCATTGGGAAAGTATTCATACCAGCTCGCCTGTTAAACAATACGAAGAAGGTTACAACTTTCGAACGTTGTGTTCGATTTTCGAATGCAGCGTTGAAATGTGACGAAGTGCCTCCGCAATCACGTGGGGTAACGTGAAGAATATGCAACCCCAACCAAGCGGTAAGGCCGTGCCGAGCGTCAATGTTCTTTGACCTGAAGGGCATTCTTCTTCTGGTGAGAGTATGTTCTGTGTTGTCTAGTGCTATTTTTGAGAAACGGTAATTTTCATCGCTTTAATAGTTCTTCAGCAGTGAATAGAGTGTGCTCACCAAAAGTGTGTTTTCTCGGAGAAATTTTATTTCCTCGTCTTCAAACTGCAGGGAAATGTGTCATTGACGTAAATAATGATGCATATGCAATTCCTTGTCGGTAACGTCTAAGGGTTCTAGAGATCCATCATAATGAAATTCTTTCTCTAACATAATTTCAAATTCAGCCGGGGGTTTTGCATGCTGCAAAGTTTATTCATCGGAGTAAATATCCATTTTGCATTGGACATATGTTACTGCAAGACGATTTAACACGAACATTCTGTATTCAGCACACTGAGATTCATTAAAACTTTTTACGTATTTAACACGTTTTATCATAGAAATGCTTCAGCATAATACCTCACTTTTTCTGGGAACCATAAGGTCAAGGCTCTTGCATGACCTTCTCCGAAGTAGTTAGCTTCATGAGCAATATTACATCCTTTCAATGTTTTGGCAAGCGCGATATTTCCGAAAAGGCAGCATTCTTCCGGTTTTCAACGACCACTCCCTATGATTTTGTGCGAAACCTGGCCACTGTCGTGGTCATTATTCCTTTGTAGCTGTCGATACAGGCTTCTGTTTTTCCTGTTTGCAGACCACGGTCAACGGTGACTAGGTAGCACTCTTAGTTAACTGGAAAACGCGCTGGAGCTGACTTTCTGTTCCGGTGTTAAGCAATCCATGCAGTACAGACATGACTGAAATTACAGCTAAACGGAAAAAACCCTGTTATGGTCTACATGATAAAATACGTATGTTATGCCGAAAATCATTTGGAGAATAATCGGATGGTTTTTCAGAAAGCTTTCGGGAAAACATATATGGATGAATTTCTATAGATGACCGTTACTAAATAGAGACGTGTTTATACTGCTTAAAATATATAATTTCTAAGTACGATAGCTTAAAAGTTTTAATTGTTCTGCTCCGAAAAACGAAATTAACACTGTTAGAGTGGTCACTAGCAGACACAATATTTCTTCCGACTAATTTGTTATTTGCTAACAATAATAATCGCACTCTGTCAACATGTTCAATTTTCATATTTTTATATCGTAAAGACTTACACATAGGACAAGGCCGGGACTCTCGAATTCGCACTCTGGGTCAAAGGCGCTTAAGCAAATAAATAAACGCTGAAATTTACAAGACTGCGTTAAATCTGAATAAATTGATAATTTAATTACGTAAATATAGCTTGCTGCGAAATTCCGATAAACACAAGAAAAAGTTCATGCTTATAAAAATGCTTTATTGGCAGAAAGCTTCAAAGATCTGAAACAATATTTTTCTTTAACGGCTGCCAAGTATCTAGTAGGAAATCAGAAACAGGAATGCACATTACTGAGTGATTTCTCCACCACCTACTTGCCACTTCACCTTCGTTTTTGTATTTGGGGATGCATCTTTTGGCTTGGTTTACTTTTAAATTCCGACATGGTTTAATCACTACAGTCGGTTCCATCCGAATCTCAGAAAACCACTGTCCTCTGCGAGTGTTCCAAGAACTCTGTGATAAAGATGGTGTTACTTTTCTGTTGTATAATATCTTGTTAACCACGTACCCAACGTGCATATTTAATAGGTACGCAGTTATCTTTGTAGACAGACCGGATGACATATACATCCTGCTAAAAGGCACAAGGACAGACACAAACACCTTTATATAAGCTTTACCTTTTACCGAAAGTTTTCGCATAAAAAAATATTGTTTGCTTTTAACGCCAGATGGAACAATTCGCACATTGATAATTTTACGTTAGAAAGTGCTATAATTATGTGCTTCTGTGAAACACCTGAAACTTCTTTGCTTCAGTGTGCATGTGTCACAGGTTCACTGGTGTGCAGTCTGGTCCCTGCGAATTGGCCATCAGTCACTCCAGTAAAGAAAGATCATCTCGCACTGTCACTAAGTTGCATATCCGCTTATTGCATCAACATGCATATACATGTTGCGTAATGTTTCTAAAAATATTAATGTATCACTTCAATTTTTTGTTTTCTGTATACCTATTTGAATATCCTAGAACAGTTTTAATCAAATTAGCTCGTGTCTGTAGGCAATTCATTTGCACCATGCTGTATAAAATCCCTTAATCGATGTCCAGACTCTTGTGTCACACTTGAAAAAAACTGTCTGATCGGGAAAATAATCAAAGGGTCATGAAAGATGCCTGTGAGTCGAACAAGGCTTTACTTTTATGGGATACTACTTCTTCAGCCGCCATACAATCAGGTGCCTTTTTTTGTAATATTTTAAATGGATGTATTACTACAATTCTTATTTTTTTGTATAACACTTTTTTATTTTTAAAAAGCTTGTACTTCAATCACCGCTATGACAATTACACGTAAGCCACTTTTGTACTACATAATATAATTATGTAACACTTACAATTATTTATTTCAATAATTTCTATAATTTACAATTAATGAACTGTTTTTCTTTGATTACGGTTTCTTTAGCCTGAAACTCTAAGGAAAAGCTTTTCCCAAGGCTGATTTAAAGATCTTGGTCCCGGGAATTTTACTTCTATTTGGTAATTGGCATGGAAGTTAAATTTAGAGCGTAGCTACGTGTCTGCGCAAGTTAACTCGTCAAAGATGAGTGCTTTGTGTTTGCCGCTCTTTCTAGGAATTTTTCCTCATATCTTAAATCAGGAAAATAAAGTGTCAGTCCTACTAGTCAGCCTCAGTTCCCGAATCTCTTAATAAAAGTCCTTACATGTTTTGAACATCATCTCATTTTTTCTTTCACTGGTACAAATATTCAGCTTTATTGTTTTTGTAATTGTCCTGAATGTGTCACACGAATGATCTATCTTTTGTTTCGTGATAGCACAAAATCATATTAAAATATTTTGTGATTAAAAAAGACAACTAGTAAGTTATGGATTTATGCTAGTTTCGGATATGCGATATCCATAATATGTGTGAGAAAGAAGTTCTCCGAGACGCTCGTTGTGTGACAGAAAATTTCTGTTACCTATTCTGTAATGTGCAGTGCCAAAGAGGTTTCGATGTGACATTGCCACAAAGTGACATTACCACTTCGCACCTGACGCTTTCATGTCACAATGCGTGTATCCCGATGCAAAACGTGATATGTGATGTGGCATGAAAGAGGAAGTATCTCTTAGCTTAAAGCACTATCGATGAGGCGTGGTGAACCCACACCCTGTTAGTAAATCCTGATTTTTCTATACTCAAACCACTCTTAGAATGTACAAATTACGGCTGACCGTGAGCACCACACAATGCTTGCTCAGGAAACGCTCTCCAACAAAGAAGATCTTTCATAGCTTGCTTTTGAAACTAACTTCACAGTTTTCCATGACATAAATGCATCGTACAGGAAGAATCGCAATGAACATTTTGTCATTCCAGATCTCCTTTGCAACCTGATATTTCAATGGTAATTGTTTCTTCCGATCCGGAAGGACGACCTTAGAAAATAATTAGGCATTACGTCATCAAACACAAGTCATCAATCTTTCCACGTTTATAAGTGAGTTCACGGGAAAATTATCATCGGCCGCAACCGGGAATCGAACCCAGGTCTCACAGTTGCACGCCGGACATGCTATCACTACACCACAGTGGCCTCGAATTCACAAGACTCACATACGACTAACTGCCAAACCACATGGCAGGTTGCTTCTTGGAGCCCAACACAATGCTGGGGATTCACCAAAGACGAAAAGCAGATACTGAACAAATAACTAGGCGCCGAATAAATAATTAATACACACAATTGACGTGGACTAGGATCATCAAACAGAAGTCATCGTTCTTTCCACGTTTATAAGTGAGTCACGGAAAAATTCTCATCCGCCGCCACCGGGAATCGAAACCAGCGTCTTGCAGTTACGCGCTGGACATGCTATCACTGCACCACATCAGCGCCGAATTCCCGAAACTCACATACGACTAACTGCCTAACCACATGGCAGGCTGCTTCTTGAAGCCAGGTACAATGCTGGGGATTCACCAGATACTGAACAAATAACTAGGCGCCGAATAAATAATTAATACACACAATTGAAGTGTACTATGAACATCAAACATAAGTCATTACTCTTTCCACGTTTATAAGTGAGTCACAGAAAAAGTCTCATCCGCCGCCACCGGGAATCGAACCCACGGTCTACCAGTTCCGCGACGGACATGCTACCAATGCACCACAACGACTTCGAATTACCAAGACTCACATACGCCTAACTGCCAAGTCACATGGCAGGGTCCTTCTCGGTGCCACGCACAATGCTGGGGTTTCACAAAAGATGGAAAGCAACAACTGAACAATAATCTGGCTCCGTGTTAAAGGCATGTTAGACCTTTCATTGTTATTGAAAGCATTTCAAGGTATTAAAGGCATGTTAGATTTTTCATTGTTATTGAAAACATTTTAAGGTATTGAACAGTATTTTTAATGTAAACACTTTTTCTGAAAAAATTGTATGCTTTTTCTAATTATGGACACAGTTCAGAGCACATCATTTGCTGAATTTGACATCTGTAGCGCATCATACGGATCGGAAACAAATAGATCATGTATTGCAATAACTCTCGTTTTTACGAACAAATAGGTAACATCAAAAAAGTTAGTAAAGAGGAATACAATTTTAAAAATCGAAAAATGTAAACTTGACTGACATTTATTTGCTTGAAGAGCCAAAAAAGCGCACTAATTCTGGTTCCCTATTGAACAATACTTTGGTAAACATACGCTTCAGTAGAGCGTTTGCTAGCAAGCATGCCATAGTTAACGTCAGGTTCAAGAGATCGATGCAGCCCTCAAAGCCATTTTGTTGGTTCTTTAATGGTAGGTCTAGGGATAGTCTTGCATTACATTTGTCATCGGAAAGTTCTTCAGCATTTGGCAACAGAACTCGACTTATTATCATCTTCCGTACGTACTATCCTTTTGTCTTACACAAATCCTGAAATATCACATTTTCAGGCTCGTAAAGGTTCCTGCTGCGAAGGACCTGTAACAAGGTTTTATCTCCACTGTAATCACTATCCAAATTGTTTCCCTATGAAGCCGCTTCGTATTTAAAGAACCCTAAATGACGAAAACAGGTAGCAATCGTTGCCTGGGAGATTTCATTCACTAACGAACTGACAAATGCCTCGCGCTGAGCAAATCAATTTCGTATGTCTTTTTAAAGTTAAGAATAACCAGTTTTAAAAGCATTCGCAGATATATTCTTTTAAAACACTGCATTATTCCTTGATTCATGGGCTGTTAAACACAAGTAACATTCAGTTGAATAAACTAGACCTGGAATGCCAGCAGCCAATAGCCGGAAATTGTACTGCAGAATTATCCAATATTAGTAGAATCTAGCATTTCTCTTCGAAAAATGTTGGTTCAGCTTTGACAACCAGTTCTCACAAATGACACCCATTTTCCCGCTTTTCAGTTTCAATAGTACACGTAGAAGGGTTTTCCGACTTCCTTAAAACATCTGGGCGTCTTTAAATTTCCTATGAACACAAGTGGTAGTTTTTCTGAGCTTGACATGTTGGCTCCCATCAAGACCGTTTTCTTTGGTTCAGCATTTTTTCCATGACTGCATAATGTACATCAACTTTTAAAACTAATGCTGTTGTTTTTCAGGTAGCAAAAAACAGATATGTGGTCAGTACTATAAACGTATTCCTACAAAAATTCGGAAAGTAGAGCTTTCAGAATTTATTCTTTCCATTCATTCTTAGTGATCATGTCGAGTGCACCGAGGTGCAAATTGAGCTTCTGCAGCCAACCATCAGATCCCTTGAAATCCTTCAGCTCCAGCCTCAACGCAAAATTTTCTGCATGTTGTTTCAGAAAGTTGCCTTCAATGGGTACATTTTTTATACCCGTGTAGGTTTGGAACAAGAAAAAATGAGTAAAATTCCACAAAGGGTGCTTTGCGAGTGGAAAATGGTTCAATTTTGTTTTCATTTTATTTTAAACAACAAAGGTTCATGATTCTTTCCGGTGGATGTTGAGATTACTTGAGACTAAAAATTCAGAAATTTAAAACAACCCCAAAAACTTGACGTTTTATACATATGATATTTGTTAATGAAGCTGGTTTGAACAGCAGCTTCTGAGGAACCTTTCGCCATATGTGCATAATGAATGAATTGCATACAGAAGGTTTTCACGAGATATTTATTGCATTTGTTTGTAAACAAGTTTTAAAAAGACAATAGAATAGTGACAACACACTACACACTTGAAAGGTTCACTACGCGATTGCTATCCTGAAAATTTCATGAGTTTGACTAATGATGAATCGCGATATCATAACATTGACAGAGATGCATGCACAGGAATTATAGTTTTAAAAAAACTGTGTCATTTTTCGGACAATTGGTGGGTCACTTACTTCATAAAACATGTGAGCAATCATAAATATATCCTCACAAAAATAGTGCTGCAACAACATATGTGAAGCTGATGTCAGAACTTACTCCTGTATGAATGTACTGTTTACTGGGCATTTTAAGGACATAAAGAGCTGCTTATTAAGGGAATGAAAAAGTGCGAGGTAACGGAAAGGATAACCAATATTTTGTACACTTGTCGAACATTTTTCACCTATTTCCGAAAACATAAATTTTATTATTTTTTATTCTTGTTGAAAAGTTGCAATTCCGAAACTGTTTATATAATTGTCGAACAGATGTTATTTACACTTTTCCGAAAACGATAGCTTAACATTTCTTTTTTATTTTTCGAACACTTGATTTTAACTTCATATTTTTTTATTTTCGTCGGACACATTTTGGGCATTTCCTATTTCATATGCTGCATTAATATTTCGATCTCTCTAATCTTGGAATTTTTTTTCACATTATATATTCATTGGTCTCTCCCGATTCTTTCTATGTAATTTCATATAGCTTCATCAATTAAACAGGAAAACTTATTCTGAAACATAGTTACTATTGAAAGAGACTGAATGCTAGGTTTTGGAAGATTTTGCATCCAGAAAACATTTTTACATTTATCTGCTCAAGCCACGGTGCCGCAGTTGCTTAAGCGCTAGCTTATGATTTTTCGTCCGTGAAAGGTCCGGGTACGAACTCGGTGAGGAATGGATGTTGTGCTTGTCTTATCACACTGGTTCTCTCCCTTCCCTGGAACCAGTGATACAAAAGTAGTGATGGACGCCTGTTTACAACCCATTGTGTTGCTCACGGTGGTCATTAATCACCCAATAAAATTATTGAACAAGAGTGAAAGTTTGGAATCAAATTGCTGCTTTATTTTGGGTCAAAATGGTTCGGTACCATACGCTAGACTAGCGTCTTCTTTCTAATTCTACAATCTGCTTTATAATCTCATTGTAATTTGTAACAATTCGGAGGGGGTGCAATTACCCAGCACCGAGATTAAGGTCTACTGTGCATCTTTATAATCTATGTGATTTACTTATTCATGTGAATAACGGATGACTTCGCCGTCAAGTGTTCGCAAAACGGCAATATCGGAATGTATGATTTTAAAAAGTAGCCTTGCGTTTCACAACGTAAATCATTCCATCACTTTCATAAAGTTTATAAAACATATTATTGATATCAAGAAAACGCATTTATTATGTATCCAGTTCCCTCTACTCAGTTGCATAAGCTGTTTGTAAATACCGTTTGCTGTCACTGAAGAACAACAAAGGAGCAGAAGGTGAAAACATTTTGAATTTCAAATGTGATTATAAACGAAATTTTCGTATAAGTAGACAACTTTTCAAGAAATCCCCGCTTTCCACGTTTTTTGATAAACAAATGAGTACAGTGTTTGAAGAAAAGAAGCGCGGAGCTCTACAAAAATTGTAGTGTTACATGGTTAATAATACCGTTAAAAAATGGCCTACATTTCTCTTAAATAGAGCGTGTTTGAAGTTCTGTACAAAAACTTACATTAAAGTAGAGACGGGCAAAAAACTTCAATGTTTTTGAACTTTGATGTTTTGCCACTGATGTTCGATGTTTTAACCTCGATGTTGCAGAAGCTGATACATCGAAAATACATTGAGGTTTTGTGACGGATGTTTGGAGCAAGTAGAAAATATATTTTACGAAAAGTAAATGCATTTCCTTTAGTTACATTCTTATAAAGATGAAAGAAATATCCCCTTCCTCTTGGCTGTTGATTCGTTGGCGAAAACCGTGATCTTTTCTTCGAACGCATGTCAGCCGATACGTCGCAAAAACATCGAAGTTTCAGTCGATGCATCGAAAAACATCGAGCACTTTAAGAAATATTATTAGTTACTTATGGTTGAATTGGTGAGCAATCACCAATATGTTGAACGGAGATTTTACCCACCTATATGCCCATTCGCTTTTGCAGATCAAAGGGTATGAATTCCTTGGCATGTTAGCAAGGCATCGTGGCTCACATCGATACATCGAAAACACATCGATGTTTCCACCGATACGTAGGGCGTTTTAACAAATATTACGTTACTTGACGTTGCATTGTTGAATATCACTGTTACATGGAATAGTGATTATACAAACGGACTACGCATTCATTGCTGCAGATGGATAAGTACGAATTCTTCAGTTCATTAGCGAAACATCACTGTTACCACCATTGCATCGAAGGAATATTGAGGTTTTCACGATGCATCGAGCGTTTTAACAAATATTATGTTATTGGATGTTGAACTGGTGAGTATCACTGTTATATTAAAGAGTTACAAATCGTTTACCGATTTTGTGGTGCAAGTGGAAGAGTGCGAGTTCTTCAGTTAATTAGCAAACGTCGAGGTTTACACAGGTGCATCGATCAGAAAAAACTTTTCTACTAAATGCATTGAGCATTGTAATAAATATTATTAATTACCCGATGCTATTGATGAGTAATCACTGTTATGTTGAACAGATAGTTTGCAGATCTATTGCATATTTACTGCTGCAGATTGAAAACAAAAAATAGGCTTATTAGCCAATACATCGAGATACTCACCGATACATCGAACATTTCCAACGATACTATGGATGTTTTGGGGATAGGAAACCACTGATGTTCCCATCTCTGCATTTAAGCCTGTTTAAAGGCGAGGTGTGTTTGTGTGAAGCAGCAAAACCAAAAAGAAACTGTTGAACTGTTATTTTTATAAATAAATGTTTTAAAATAATATAGTGATCTCTCTTTTTTGTATATTCTGCTTAACCGGAAATATTGTTGTGATAAGCACATTATCTTGCCTAGGACCTTGTTACATGAAGCCGGCGCAGAAAAACGAGTTGAAACTAACATTATGGTAAAACAGTTGTGGCATTTTATCTCAAATAACACGCTGCAAACTTTTGAGTCTCAGATTTGGTTTTAGCAAATGAATGCTCTCAGGAGTATCAATATTTGTCCCTTGACAAATTACTGTGTACGAATTTAAAAATTTCATACAGTTTTTTGGGAATAATATAATCTTTCCTTATAGAATAAAGGCGAATAGAGGTTCAAAATCCATACATCATCTGGATGGAAGCATCTCAAAAACAGCAGATTTCTTGTGCTGTTCGCGAGGTGCTGCAGAAAGAGTGTACGAAGAATGGACAACAGGCTCAACGCGTACCTGCCGAAGTCATAACTATGGAGTCGGAAAGGTAATCGAAAGCCCGGGGAAACGTCACCACCGTCGACTGGTAAAAGGAAATCGACACGCAACAATGCAGCAATTAACCCCACAAATGAAAGCTTGGGCACACAGGTACGTGTCACCAAAAACAGTGGAAAGAATCCTATTACGCATAGGTCTCCGGAGTCGACGCTGCGCCAAGGAGCCCATGTTAACCCAAATCCAACGGCAACGTCTCCTGCAGTTCCCATGGGTAGGCTGTCATTGGACAGTGGAAGAGTGGGAAAAGGTTGCCCTCTCCGACGAATCGAGATTTCTACTCCGCAGAAGTGACTGGCGGTGACGGATACGGCGTCAGACGTACAAAAACCAACATCCGGACCCGCGTTCTTCACGGACCGATTTATTTTTCAATACAAAAAGGAAAAATATTTCTAAGGAAAATTTCTCGAATCGGAAAAACAAAGCACAGGTTTCACAACTTCCTTTAACACGTGAATGTCGTTCTGAAGAAATTGTGAAACTGACGACTTACGGGACTTTTATGCGCAACAACTGAAGATGTACCGCAGGGTTATGAAAATTCCAGTGCACGAGAGAGCACATAAATTTTCTGTTAAAAGTAATGCCTTGTCTTTAAATAATAAAGGCTCCCCAGTTAGGCACATTAGAAAGAGTGTGTCTCAAGCAGGGTGTCTGTATCAAGTCCCTGTATCCCTCTCCCCCGAAGGCACACTAGAAAGAGTGTGTCTCAAGCGGGGTGTCTGAAGTCCCTGTATCCCTCTCCCCCGAAGGCACACTAGAAAGAGTGTGTCTCAAGCGGGGTGTCTGAAGTCCCTGTATCCCTCTCCCCCGAAGGCGAGAGGGATACAGAGATTACTAGAGTGAACTCATAGAGAGCTTTCTCAACCATTCAGCTAATTAGGAACGGTCTCGAAAGTCAGTGACCACTTAAGCGCAACCTGATCCTCTTATCTTTTTCACACAAATAAGAGGATCAGGTTGTACTTCCTGATAAAATCAGTCTGCATAGCTGATCACATTCAAAACCAAGGAAAACTAAAAAAAAATTACATTCTTACACTTTCACTCTCGTTCATACGCAGTAAATCCAACAGACAGGCCAGCTCCAGGAAGTGGACATGAAAGTAAACAAAGCTCCACAGTGGTTTGTTGAGAAAAAAAGAAAACATATTTATTCACTAGGAAAGACAAGTCATATTCTTGTCCTCCCGAACAACAACTAAAAACACTCTCCCAAAGGGGAAACATCTCTAAGGATATTTCTGATATCTCTATTTATATAAAATATATAGCTAATGAAATTCACTCGTGGATTTTGAACCATTTAAAAATGGAATTTCCTTATGTGCCGCTGACAAAAAGCCAGTGCATCCAGGTGAGGGCAAACTTCTCCTTTCTCAGGTAAATTCCAGTGCAGCAGAATGTACATAAATTCTTTGTTAACAATAATGCCTAATTAAAGGTTCAACCATCAACCGTTGTGTTCTATTGGGACTGAAAACGGAACTTGAGCCTTTTTATAAATACATAATTTTTCGGAAAAATTAAAGACAGTTGAAAACCCATTGAATCTTTATTTGGTAATGTAAAAAATAAATGACATTTAACACGTACCGTTCAGTATACGTATAAAGAAACATTCAGATTCCTTTTGAAGTGTATTGATTTTAATAGTCCCGTATGCAATACGGCTGTTTATGAGTTTTAAAGCACTATATTTCAAAATTGCAAAGAAGCAAATGATGTATATTGCAGCTAAAGTACTTCATATTAAATATTGTTATGAAAGCTTTATCTGATATTTTTCAGTAATATCAGTAGATTTTGTATCTTTGCTGGAAGTATATAGTATTATATGATTTTGCTGAATGTTCTTTTGGCAGTAATTTTATTAAAACTTTCAAAGCGAAATTGTCAATACCCTTTTTAAGCATTTCTCAACACATCTGTTCTTAAACTTTTATCAACACACTAGCCTATGGCCTTCGTAGGATTGTTGTTTTTAAGCTTTACATAAATGTTAATATATTGAGGATGCCTTATTCGACGGTTAATTTTATTAACCGTCCAATCTCTCTCTCTCTATGTATATATATATATATATATATATATATACACTGACGAAGAAAGAAGAAGAAATTGAAGAATTTTATGAGGAAATTCGTCATCTAAATAATAAAGGTAAGCAGCACTTGAAGATAATTATGGGAGATTTCAATGCAAAAATAGGGCAACGGCAACAGAATGAAACTTCAGTAGGTAAATTCGGTCACGGCAACAGAAACCAGCGTGGAAATACTCTCGTTGAGTTTGCAGAGGCAGAAGGATTTTTCATCTTGAACTCCTTTTTCAAGAAAAAGCCACACAGGAAATGGACATGGAGACATCCAATTGGAACGACAAGTGAAATTGATTTTATTATGTGTAACAAAAAATTCGTCATCGAAGACTGCAGTGTGCTGAACAAGTTCAACACAGGTAGTGACCATAGATTGGTGAGATGTAAGATGCACCTCAACACTAAACTGGAACGTGGCAAGCTCATAAGACAAACAAAATGTATTGACATAACCAACCTTAAAAAACACCATAATACTTTCAAGTTAGAACTGAAGAACAGATTCTCTGCTTTAGAAGGCCTAACATCGGAAGAAGTGGATATTTCTGAAGTTAACAGAAAAGTAACCAAAGCTCTAATGGAAACAGCAACAAAATTAGCTGGGTCTAAGAACAAGTTGCATGTGAACAAATTATCAGGAAAAACCAAAATGTTGATGCAAAAAAGAAGAGAGATGAGGACAACTAAAGAAGATGTGACTTCCAAAGTGGAATATATAGAGCTATGCAAGACAACACGAAAAAGTATCACTGAAGACGTAAGGAAATTCAACTGTGAGCTAGTGAGGAAAGCAATTGAAAACAACCAAAGCCTTAAGATAGCAAAGGGACATCTGAGTAAGGGAAGAAAACAGATTATGGCTCTGAGAAAAGAAGATGGTTCTATAACAAGAAATAGAGGCGAAATTTTGACAAGAGTGAAAGATTTCTACTCCAAATTATATGAAAGGGATGATACATGTACTCCAGACATCATGAAAGGTACCAGAGTTCTTCCAGTCCTCCAAGCAGAAGTTGCTCATGCAATCAAGAACATGAAGCGGGGGAAAGCTCCAGGAGAAGATGGAATTACTATAGACATCATACAAGAAGCAAGTGGAGAAATCGAAACAGTACTCGCCCAAATTTTCACTCGATGCCTTAATGAAGGGAAGATTCCTGAGGATTGGAACAATGCTACAATGATCCTGCTACATAAAAAAGGTGACATTGAGGATCTCAGGAACTACAGACCTATCAGCCTCCTATCAGTGGTTTATAAAATCTTCACTAAAGTTCTTTCACACCGCTTGAAGGTAACACTGGACATGACTCAACCGAGAGAACAAGCTGGATTCAGGAGTGGCTACAGCACAATAGATCATATCCACGTACTGAGAGAACTAATTGAAAGAGCGAGGGAATATGAACTTCCATTGTGCATGGCTTTTATGGATTATGAAAAGACCTTTGATTCGGTGAAACCATCAGCAGTTACCACGGCTCTGAAATCCTGCGGTATTGAAGATGCATACATTAACATTATTAATAACATCTATGAAAATGCAAGTGCAAAGATTCGGCTGTTTGAAAATACAACACACATAAAAATTGGAAAGGGAGTGAGACAAGGTGACACCATATCTCCGAAGCTCTTTAATGCCACATTGGAAAATGTCTTTCAATCACTGAACTGGGAAAACAAAGGTATAAAGATTAATGGAGATTATCTAACCCACCTTCGTTTTGCTGATGACGTAGTCATTTTTGCAACTACCCCATCAGAGCTGCAGAGTATGATCCAGGAACTTGCTGACAAGAGTAAAGAAGTGGGATTAAAAATGAACTTTCAGAAGACAAAAGTGATGTTCAATGCTTTTACAAGAAATGAAGATTTATCGATTGATGGAGAAAAACTGGAGATAACAGATACGTATGTTTATCTTGGACAGCAGATATCAAGTGAGGGTCACATTGATGAAGAAATTAATCGGCGTACAAAACTTGCCTGGAGAGCTTTTGGAAGAAACAGCGTAATTTTCAAGAGCAATATGCCATTATGTCTTAAAAGAAAAGTGTTTGATCAATGCATCCTTCCAGTGCTTACGTATGGTGCAGAGACGTGGACCTTAACTAAAAGAGACATACAAAGGCTGCAGACAACTCAAAGAAGCATGGAGAGGTGCATGCTTGGTATAACCAGGAGAGATAAGAAGAGAAACTCGTGGATCCGAAAAATGACGAGAGTGGAAGACATCATGATCAGGGTTAAATCCCTGAAATGGCAATGGGCTGGACATACTGCCAGAAGGACAGACCATAGATGGACAGCCGAAATTTTAGATTGGATTCCAAGGGACAGGAAAAGACCCAGAAAAAGACCACATGGGAGATGGGTGGATGAAATTCGTAAATATGCGGGAGTGACATGGAGGAGACTGGCACAAGACAGACCGTTGTGGAGGAAACTTGGGGAGACCTTCGTCCAGCAGTGGATTGATAATGGTTGACAATGATGATGATGATGATGATACACTGACGAAAAAAAATCCCAACACCACGAAAAAATAGTTGTAGAGGAATGAAAGGGCGGCAATACATTTGTATAGGTAACATATTTAATCGAATAAGGTTTCAAGATCGCAGCTTATTGTAAGCGCGAGAAGAGCCATGTTAAATGTGAAATGCTGATACATTAATAACCGGTGTAACCGCCAGAATGTTGAATGCAAGCACGCAGACGTTCATGCATTGTGTCGTACAGGAGCTGGATGTCAGTTTTTGGGATGGAGTTCCATGCCTGTTGCACTTGGTCTGTCAATACAGAAACGGTTAATGCTGGTTGGGGTGACGCTGGAGTTGTCGTCCAATGATGTCCCATACGTGCTCGATTGGTGAAAGATCTGGTAATCTAGCAGACCACGGAAACATGTCGACACTCTGTAGAGCATGTTGGGTTACAAGAGCGGTATGCGGGCGAGCGTTATCCTGTTGGAAAACACACCCTGAAATGCTGTTTATGAATGGCAGCAAACAGGTTGATTCACCAGACCGACGTACAGCTGTGCCGTCAGGGTGCGTGGGATAACCACGAGAGTGCTCCTGCTGCCATAGGAAATTGCTTCCCAGACCATAACTCCAGGTGTAGGTCCAGTGTGTCTCGGCCGCAGACAGTTTGGTTGCAAGCGCTCACCTAGCCTCCTTATAACCAACACACGGCCATCACTGGCACCCAAGCAGAACCGGCTTTCATCAGAAAACACAACAGATCTCCACTCCGTCCTCCAATGAGCTCTAGCTTGACACCACTGCCGTCGCAAACGATAGTGGTTTGGAGTAAGTGGAATGCACGCTACAGGGCGTCTGGTTCGGAGCTATCCTTCGAGTAACCGATTTGTAACAGTTCGTTGTGTCACTGTGGTGGCAACTGCAGCTCGAATTGTTGCCGCAGACGCGGTACGATGCGCCACGGCCATACGCCGCACACGGCGGTCTTCCCTCTCAGTAGCGCCACGTGGTCGGCCGGAACCCGGTTTTCTTGAGGCAGTACCTTCAATTTATCACCGCTGCCAACAATCATGCACAGTGGCTACATTCCTGCCAAGTCGTTCTGCAATATTGCGGAAAGGAAATCCACCTTCTCGTAGCCCTATTACACAACCTCGTTTAAACTCCGTGAGCTGTTGATAATGGCTTCTTCGTCTTCTTAAAGTCATTCTTGACTAAGATCAACACCCTACGTCGAATCTCAACGATAACTAACGCTCACGAACGTTACAGCGCGTATTTGCAGCAAAACAGCTTTGCATATTCTGAGGGGCGCTACTAGCGTCACACGCATGCGCCGAGCGCGAAATTTGCATAGACGTCATCTTACGGATGTACTCTGACCGCCTACCAACTGTCGTTTATCTAACACAAACTCTTCTTGGTATTGGGATTTTTTTCCGTCAGTGTATATATGTTTGAAACTTTATACCGATGCGTTTTCTACAAATAATGCGACATCTGGTTTCAGAAATCGGAATTATCTAATTTATCAACAATGTGCTATTGAGGCAGTATCTATCTTCAGATACAATTTTACTCACTTTGAGATCTGCAGATTTCTGTTTTTATGGTATTATAGGTAAGAGAGTTTTCTAGGAAGATCCCTATTTTGCAACATGTATAATATAATCAACACTAAACTCGGAAAGTTCGATAAAATGAAAAATAAAAAATAATTTAAGCATATAAATTAATATTCGAATTGTGCTAAATTAAATCAATGTACAAAATCAACTTTCGCTGATATTAAGATTTCAATTCGAATTTTGTAAATCGGATAAATAGAATTCGAGTGATTCATAATCAAATTATTTAAATTAGCACGTCATCACTTTGACATCTCAATGTACTAACGTGCTATAATGTAGCACGCACTTTTTTGATATCTCGAGATTTTGCACGAATAGATCGATACGAAATGGCCCAACAATGCAGCCTTTGCAGTGACGTCAAGCGTTGCACGCAGATTTGACTGTTTATGTTGATCACACACAAACAGCAAGATCTGCCAGATCACGCGATTACATAAACAGCCACATACACAGACAAATCACGCGAGCACTTTCACATCTCAATGTATTTGCGTGATGTTATATAGCACGCAATCACTTTGGTATTTCTACAGTACGCACAAATAAATCGATACATAATGCCGCAACAATTCAGAAGTTGCAGTGACGTCAGGCGTTGCAAGCAGATCTTGCAGTCTGGGTGTTTGCAAATACGTGTTTTGGACATTGTAAGCCGATTTAGAATTTTAGGTAACTAATGAAAATGGTAATTTTGTAGTAACAGTACTTTTCTGATTTCTCTGCTGATATTTTGAACATAACGCATTGTATTCTCTGTCGTATCGAACACTCTCAAATCGTTGAAAAACTCTGCGATGAGAAAATCGGTTGCCTTTCTAAACTTACCCAAATGTTACTCACACCCCTTCTCTGCTACTGGGATACAATTTGCGGAAGGTCGGGAAAATATCACATGTTATACATATGCTGACAATGGTGGCACAATCGTTGGTTGGTCAGAGAATGACTATTAGTTACAATACAAAACTGTTGTGTTATTGAAGTAATCGAAAGACTGTCCGAAATACAGATAATACCTGCCACCTAAAATTTAAGAAAAAGTAGTATTTTTTGAGCGAAATTTTAAATATCACCGTTAACAATTGTATGGAATATAAACAATAGTCACTTCCCAATTGAAGGCCACTAGTTGCAGGGAATGGAGAGAGCCAGTGTCATAAGACCTAGACAAGTAACATGCCCCAGGAAGTTTTGTCCAAATCCACATCTTACGTACAGTGAGTGATTTATAACCTTAGTAGTTCTTCTGCACAATAGTAAATTAGAGTTAAAAAAGCGATGCGCGCTTATTCTTCCAAGTGATCGTTGAGAAACCCTTATACTGCACGCAAAGAAAAGCGTACCATACAGAAGACACTGTGATTTCACAACATTGTGCAGCCTTGGTCTTCGCTGTTGAATAGAACAGTTCTTCTCTCTTCTCACTGACGTCTTGTCATCTGAAGATATTTTGTCTCACGGAAACAATACAAGAGACCGGCGCATGATCCTATTCTTTCACCATACGTTTGCTAAATGTTATTTCCGGTCTTTTTGCACATTAGTTCATAACATAACATGAACTTAAAATGTGTATTATAACACAGCACGACCGGGACAAGAACGCAAGTTAAATTTTCTTGAAAAGATATTCCTTTGTGCAATATATTTAAATAGGATATTAAATTATGAACGGAAACCAATTGAGCTCGTTTCTAGATGAATATTTTAATGCGGGGAAAAAAGAAGATTCAAGAAGACATTACTTTAAAATTTAAGGAGAACAAGTATCAGTCGAACTAGCAACAAAATATCATTATATCAGTAAAAGATCATGTCAGACATTAAGTGTTAAATAAACTGTATAAACTATTTAGGTTGTTTTGAGGTATTTTTCAAATGTTCTTCGAATCATAAAGCATATCGACTCATTAAAACTTTTTAGAGGATATATCGCAAATACTTTTGTAAATTGAAATTCTGAATTTTAGATTTCATTCCTAGTTCGTTGGGATGTGCAGCTGTATTTTTTCAGGATAGTGCATCTACAAGGAGAAGGAAAAAGTGAAAAACTAACAAAACCAGTAACAGTTATTAAGCGTGATTAATCATTACGATAAAGCCTACAAGAGGTGCCCGAGCGATGGTAGGTTACTCGACGACGCCAACCAGGAATTCGGGCTTCTTAGTCGCGCATTATCCATCGAGATATTTCGATTGCAGTGGTCCACTCATCGGGAACGGAGGACCACATTCATCTACACCAAGAATATTTAGTCTTTTATTTATAAGGTACTTCCCATGAAACTGCGATAATTTGCATACACAAACGGTTGACATATAAGCACTAATTTGTCAGATTTTACAGCAAATACTTCTTGTTGGGTCATTTTCTATATAAAATGATGCATTTAGCCAAGCAACTGTTTAAAAGTCATCCTACTGACAGTCCTCTTTTCAATGAATGACACCCGTACTCATAAAATAAAAGCCATTTCAAAAAGAAAGATAAAATAACACAGCTGATGTGCAGCCATCTGACGGACGTAGCGAGTTCTAGTGTCACTGGAATCTATTTCACGAAGAAAACATATTTTCCAAAAATAAATATTTATTCGCGTATTTTCGATTGTTAAAGTAAAATTTTAACTTAAGTATTATACAAACAAAGTAAATAAAATCTTGAATGTTTTTGTTTAGCACCTCACTTTTCGTTAGGCTTATAACCAGCATCAGCCATTGGATACAAGGATTGCAGAAGCCGTTCCTCAGCAAAGGAAATGACCGATATCCTTATCCGCATGTAACTGATTATTTGTATTTTTGGTTATCAGTGGTATTTCCATAATACAAACGACAGTCATTTATGAGCCTCTAAACACAGAACAATAAGGAACTACGACGATACAGGAAAAAATTACATGCACCATTTCATAAGAGGGCTGAGAAGAAATAAAATTGATGCCTACTTTCCTTAAGCACGTTTACGAAAACAACCAAATAAATAACTAAACGGTATTATAATAACATGAAAGAAGAGAATTCACCTTCAACAATGATAAATTTTAAATATGGAAAATTAATATGGAAGATCACACAGAAGTAACACACGCAATTAAAAGGAAAAGCATTCGTTTACAGCGAAGCAAATTTCTGTATTCCCAAACATTTTCTTCAAGCAGTTCTATTAGTACAGAACCAGTTAAGCCTGCATGTACAAAATATTAACTAATAATGTGTTGCTTGTTTTGCATTTGACATACACTGGTTTTCATATACGTAGTGCGATCAAAATGTTTCGAAACTAGGTACGTAGCGCTCCAACAGATGGCAGTATGCGGATGTCTGAACAGCGGTCAAGGGCAGGGACGTTCATGCGTCATTGTGCCCAGTGGAGTTGTTCTGCGAACATACGGAGCCGTGCTACTCGATGTTTGGTGACCACGTGCATAAAACAGCAGCGATTTTGGTAAGGACTGCAAACTAGAGCAGCGAGCGAACATCAAATTGTGCGTCAAACTTGGCAAATCTGGAACGGAGACGCATGAAATGTTGATGTAGGCTTATGGCAATGAAGCAATACGTCGTGCGAGGTGTGTAAGTGGCACTCGCTCTTCAAGGGAGGCAGCATGGCACTGGAAGACGACGAGAGGTCAGCGCGACCGTCCACGAGCAAAACCCTTTAAATGTGGACAAAATTAGAGAATTGGTGTGCGAGGATCGTCGGAAAATCATTCAAGACACAGCTGCCGTCATCAATGTGTCATACGGAACAATGCAGGGAATTCTGACGTCGGTTTTACACATTCACCGCATTGCTGCAAAGTTTTTGCCAAATATTCTCATCCCCGCACAGAAGATGCTTCGTGCCGAGTTCTGTCAAGATCTTCGTCAGCAGGTGGTGAATTATCTAACGTTCCTGTCGAGGGTCATCAATGGTGACAAGACTTGGGTCTACGGTTATGACACGGATATCAAACAACAGTCATCGCAGTGGAAGAATCCGGCATCTCCACGCCTGAAGAATGCCCTATCGGTCCGGCGCGCCACCAAAATCATGCTCATCGTGTTCTTCGGCATTCGTGGCTTGCGCACCGTAAATTCGTCCCCCAAGGCCAGACCGGCACCTCCCTTTTTTACTTAGATGTTTTGCATCGTCTTGGAGATAACATTCGCTACAAATGACGTGAAATTTTCTCCTCCATCACGACTTTGTAGCAGCTCACAGATCGGTAGCAACACTTCAGTTTTGTAGCCGGAACAACATGACTACCCTTCCTCTTCCGCCTTACTCGCCGGATTTGGCCTGCTGCGACATCGTCCTGTTCCCGACGATGAAGCTGAAGCTCAAAGATCGCTGTTGTGATAACGTGGGCGAGATGCAGATCGAATCGCAGATGTTGTTTGAGACGCTTCTCGAAGAGGACATCCATGGAGTGTTCCAACAGTGGCAAAAACTCTTGAAGCGGTGGATCACTACAAAAGGAGACTCCTGTGAGAGAGATCATAATCACACTTGAGTAACGAAAGTACTTTGTTGTATATCGGCCTAGTCTAGGAACTTTTGGATCGCAATTCGTTATTCGCTGGTATTAAAGAACAATATATCATTTGTAGCTTTAAAAAACCTCTGCTATAAGAGTGGATGTGTCGAAGTCATGTCAAATATAATGAAAATCAATTGATCTTTGTTATCTTATCGAATGAATACAGATTTCGTCTCCAATATATCTCCAGATAAAGACTTATGTGGGAATAACTAAGAGCACTCCATCATACCTTACACATCTGATAGAAACGGAAACTTATGTTAGTGGTACTGTCATTACGTCAGAACGGGTATCTTTGGTAAGCCGGATAGATTTCAATATGTTTCAAACTTACTGAAGAGTGCTCCGTTTCATAGGAATGAGATTGTAATACCTTATGAATGAGCCGTTGGAGGAATCATTTTTCCACAGGTTGAAAGTGCACGTCCTAACTAATCAAAAGAGCTGACCAATGTTTTGAGCTAAACGTCGTCAACCATATGAAAATGGAAGCTCGTTCATTTGACCGGATCCCTATTGAGAACTATCGAGTTACTTCATTCAGGTATTTTACAAACATTCATCTTTCTCCCCCGATTCTACGAAATCTCAGAAATGCCTTTATGTACGAAAAGTGTTCTTTGAGTTATTGGAAAGACAGCTTTAAACTTCCGTTTTTGTTCATGAAATGTCACTCTGTAGGGGATGATCACGCTCCACATTGACTTACTTTGGCTATCACATTTGGTTGATGCCTTTTGATTAGGAACGGTTACATGATATTTGACCTTTATTTAATGAAACATTTCCTTATTTTGTACACATAATATAAAACATCATATTAATTTATACAATTGCCTAAAATATCGTACGAAAACCATTTAGAGTTTAGAAAATTTCATTTGTTTTGTAATTTATGGAAACCGATGTATTTTAAAGTTGAGAAAACTTTGAAGGTTATGAATGAAACAAGGACGAATAGAATATTTCCTGATGACGCAGTATCCTGAGTCAATGGAAAGAAAGGCAAAGAAAAGGTGGAAAATCGTGAAAAAGCATTGACCATATGTCTAAATATCGTATATACCAACTTTGGGCAATTCAGATAATACCAGCAAAGCTATACTAAATATTTATAAAAAAAATAATAAACAACTTTTGAATCGGTGAACGGATATTCCGTTTTCAACATTATTAAGTAGACGGCAAGACGTACATGGATTATTCAGTTGCCGTCCAGTAATTTGCAGTACTCTTAAAAAATATATAAAAATATTCCCGTACAATGTTTACTAAATTTCTAAGAGAAGTAGAGAACTATCGAAAGGTATGTCTATCGGTGTTTTCGACAGTCAAAAAGTAACAATCGGTAGTATTATCGATACGAAAAAAAATTTTGAAAATTTGTTTTACGCGATGAAAAATTATTTCTGACAGGAATTTTTCTTAATTTTCCACATTGTTTTAAAAATAAACGTTGAAATATTTTTTTGGGGGAAGGGGTGTTAATTCGACTACGATGAGCGACTCTATGGGCTGTAAACATTTGCCCATCCCTGATTTAGGACCACAGGTTTCAGGAAAGGGATAATTCAGTGTTGTAAGACAAACACAACATCTATTCCACCGGGATTCGGATCCTGGCCCATCTCGGACGAATGATCAGACGCGAGCTCTTAGACCACTGTGCTACCGGGTCCGGGAATCTACGTTTTGACGATATTCTCCCGAAGTGAGTGAGCAAAAGTTACTAAAAAAATGTTTTGCCTAAAGAACGAGCTGATTCGTCGCTTCTTAATTCTCATTTTATGTTTGTACTGTATGATTTATTATGTTTTTCTTAACAAAAGCCAAAGAAGAAAATTCTGCAGTTTAGTATGCAAAAATAATTTTTTTAATAATGTTTAGCAAAATTGTGGTAATAAATCCTGAGAAACTGAAAAAAATGAAGTTTTGAGTAGGGTTGTTCTGCAATTGTTTTTTACTGGGATCATTTGAAACGACAGCAGCTAGATTCTGTCGTGTTACATTTCCCCTAAGTTTGACGACTATTCAACGTCTTGTAGTTCTTTCCTAAAAGGCTGCATTTTGGGTAGATCTTATCCTTGCCAAAAGCAAATTAAAGTTGCCCAAAGATATTTCACGTTTACCCATTGTTGCTGATTAATTGTTCTCAACAGATAATTGTTTTAGCACTTGGCGTATCTTTAAACTTCCAGTACAAACAACAAGGACAACGCTTTTTTACTTCATTTTTTTCTGACTGAAACATACACTTCCGAATTCAACTTGACTTAACGTTTAAACAACAGAGTGCAAAAATGGCACACCCTCTCCGTTTACTCTTTTGATTACAGTTAACTTTAGTTTCGTATTGTCATCATATATCAATATGGTGGGCTCACTGTTTTTGACACCAGTATAAATGATATGAAAATGAGCGTCAATCATCAAAGCCATCGGTGGAAGCTGAATAGTTTTGCAGCTTCCTGATTTACACTTACTGAATTAAATGACGTGAAATTATTGGTATTTACGAAAAAACATCGATGTACTGAGTTAGACAAAACTATCGATAGTGCCATCGATAGTTACTCTACCTCTTATTTCTAACACTATGCGATGTATTGTGTTACAGGTATATATTTTAGATTCTGAACATAAATACAATGAGTTGCAGCATTCTTCAAATATATAGAAAAACTTCCCGTACAATACATACTAAATTTCTAACACTATGCGATGCATTGTGTTTCAGATATATATATTTTAGATTCTGAACCTGAATAGGATAAGTGGAAAATCAATGATCCGGCAGCAGTGAAAATTTCAGTCGACCAATCCTAGTTCCAGTACGAACCAGCAGTCAGGAAGAAAGGAATCTGAAGCAAGAAAACTGTTAAACGAACGTAACAAATTTATTAGTTTGAAAATTTGCATGCTTCGAACTAGAAAAAAGAGACACCTTACTATTTCTTTCCCTGTTAAGAAATGCAAAGGCATTAGGATGGCAATGAAAGCGTTGTGCAGAAAAAAATGTGGTTAAAAAGGATCCACTTTCTTCCTCTCTGTCAAAGTGCAATCGTAAACCTTCGCAAGAAAAAATTCTTCAAATGTGCATATTTCTTTGCTTATCATTCAGGACTACTTCAAGATATTGGAAAACTGATCCGAAAAGTGAATGCCTTCCTGTCTGATTATTATTTCTGCTTTAGCAGAAATGATGGTACTCATTTTGTCATGTATGATTACAAAAAGCCTACTGAAAGACGAAAGGTTAGAAACAGAAAATTTGGACGAAACCCTTAACGAGATTTTTATATTTAATTTAAATGTAATTATATTTTTCGAATAATATACTAAAATCCTTTTTTTTCTGTTTAGTTGAAGGACATGCTTGATATGATTTCATATATCGCTCAACAAATGTGATAAAAGATAAAAAAAAATGTTTCGTACTTTCAAAATTTATCTCAGATACATAGAAGAATGTGTATATGACCCATTTCTAAACCACCTCAAGAACAATAGCATCTATTTCGCTATTTGTCCATATCACTTTTATGTCTATTACTGGGCAATCATTTGCACAAATGTGCTCATGGCTACTTAATAATAAAACTGTAAAAGCTTCATATTTCAAAATTCACATTTCTGACATCCAGAATGCAGATTAAGTTTTAATCAGGACTCCCCTGTACATCTAACGTATCTTCTCCTCATAACCCGTAGGCTGTGAAATTCGGGATAATAATCGCCGTATGATCCGTACCCACGATGTTGATCCCGAACAATAATCTCGTACAGAAAAGTTATAATTTACCAAATAACTTAACAATCGGAAGCAGTTGTTAAAAAAAGTTTTTATTTTTTTATTAATGTAATTGTCATTTTAAATGGTTTTCTGTTCCTTCAAATAAATAAAATTAAAAAAATATGATTTTTTGCAGGATTGCCTTAGTTCCGTTATTAACCGGACACTTTCGTTCTTAGTTTCTGTAGTAAGCAGTTACCCAGTTAACCCTGCGACCCCCGCAAACGTGTGTGGTTCTCATCATCTTATAGCACATAATCACCCGTCAGGTCAAATAATAACGCTTTGGTTGCAACGTACTTTCGGTCAGCGGGCTTTTTCTTGCGTTCAGTTTTCCGGTTTCAACATTTTTCTGTTATTTTAAAAAAAAGTATGACCATACCTAATAATGAATACGAGGATTTCTTAAAAACCAGGGTGCTGCAAGAAAAAATGTTTTTTCAAACGTTTTCAACTGACTTGCAAATACAAGAAGTGGCATATGTGTTTTACCATAGTTTCGCCAGCGAACATGCTGAGAGACATTGACGAATAATCCGTGTAACCTAAATTTATAACTTTCTAATAAATAATCACGAAATATATACCATGAAAAATGAGGTATGCCATTAAACAAAATTTCAAAATTAACAAAGGACAAGTAAAATTGTCCAAACGTTTTGCATAAATCCATTTAAACAGCTCAAATTGCAATTTTAATAGAAATACTTTGATCTCAGATGCGATTAATTCAAAGCATTTCTGCTGAAAATACGACCTGAATATGTTAGAAACGTCACGTACCAAACAGAACAAAAAGCAAAATAAAACCGAAAATAATATGAATCAGCAAAATACGATCTAGAGCAAGCATTTGTACCTGCAAAATCCTGCTACAAAAGAAATCGTTTCAGCTATTCCTCTCGAGTAAACGATGCATTTTTGTATTACTGGGAGTTATTACCTTTTCTGTAGTGATCGAATTGATGAAGGATGTGGACAAACAATAGACAAAGCGCGCCAGGGTTTCGATTATCACAACAACAAATAGTTATTAAAACAGGCAAAGGAACAATTAATAAAAGTTATATTATTACTTATTCAATACTCTATTACTATAAAACAAATCTTCGTTTTCTTTACAAAACTGCTACATACGTGCGTTCCAGTTCGAAAAAAAATTCGCGCGAATTGAGTGGGACTGCTAGATATCTTCTTAATCGGACGGCTGGCCACACAACATAAAATGTATTCCCTGGTCACAAAAGTGGACACCTAAGTTAAAATTTAACTTAGGGGATGCTAGAAACTTATGTAGTGCATTAGTTTTTAATTCGTCAACTTTAAATCTGGTCATTTGTATAGCGCCAACCGGAAGAATAATGTCTCTGCCAGTCGATTTTTTTTATTTCTTTTATAATCACGATTCCGGTTAGCCGCAGGTATTGAAAATTTAAGACCAAAAATATTGTCGGCTGGTGGTTTCACTAAGATTGGAAGCTAATGTAATAATTTTTCACGGACTTCTGAAAAGTCTGGTGAAACAAAGTTTTTATTAGTATTGCATCAGAATAAATATTTTAATGAAGAAATATGTTAATTTCTCTTAGTAGTAGTCTTGTAGAGAAATCCTGGAGTTCTTCAGGTTTGCATTATATCAATGTAATATGAAGGACTGAAATGGAATGAGTCAAACACTGGTGGCAATATCCGCGGACAAACAAATCTCATGCACATCTAGTGAAGGGATACAAGTGTATTGCTGCAATACAAAACTTCGTCGTGGGAAAGACGTCCCACTGCTTGAGCGCATCATCACGTCTATCTCTTCCAATTTCCTATGTGGGCGTTTATTTGAAGGCAAAAATGCACCGTCGGGCATACCAGAAGGACATTATCTTATTATATCGTCGGCGACAGTCATAGTAGGAAGCGTAAGGCCGGAGATCAACGCGCTGCTTCTAGGAGGGATGTTTCTACCCTGCAGCACATTCACACAGTATCAGTGGCGTCGGAACTATTTTTTGACAGCAGGGCCAAGATGGGCAAGACGTCAGATGTAATTTTTGATCAGAGCATAAAACTGATCGCACTGTTGTAAAATATCGTGGTGACATTAATAGGAAAAGCTCTGCAGACAACATGATTATATCGATGCTGCTTGAGCGCATCATCACGTCTATCTCTTCCAATTTCCTATGTGGGCGTTTATTTGAAGGCAAAAATGCACCGTCGGGCATACCAGAAGGACATTATCTTATTATATCGTCGGCGACAGTCATAGTAGGAAGCGTAAGGCCGGAGATCAACGCGCTGCTTCTATGAGGGATGTTTCTACCCTGCAGCACATTCACACAGTATCAGTGGCGTCGGAACTATTTTTTGACAGCAGGGCCAAGATGGGCAAGACGTCAGATGTAATTTTTGATCAGAGCATAAAACTGATCGCACTGTTGTAAAATATCGTGGTGACATTAATAGGAAAAGCTCTGCAGACAACATGATTATATCGATAAAACATTAACCAATATAAAGTATTCGTTTTATATTGACATGCATGGAATTTTATTGATGTAAAACGTACTCATAGACTGTGTTAAATTATGTTATTTGGAAACTTTCATATTGGTACGAATTCCAGAACCTTAGGCGTTGACGTTATAACCAAACATTGAATAAAGGTATATCACATTCCTTCCTTCCTACTTAAATTTTCTTAATTTGTTTTTTTGAGGAAGACTTATTTTTATGCTTAACAAAAAACAAAATATTAGTGCTCTGATATAAGAACACAATACTTTTCAGGAATTTCGGGGAAACTGATTTTTTAATAATTAAAGAACAATCAAGAATGAATTTACGGGCACTAAACGGACCTAAATAAATATCAATAAAACTGTTAATAAAGTCTTTGGACATAAATGTACAAAATAAGAGAGCAAAATATATGTAATTGATGTGAAATACCGTCTAGAAGTTTCCAAATACTGCTTTTCGTTCATTGCAGCTGGCAGCAAACTCTCTGGCCACAATTTTTATATCTAGATTTGCAGTATGTTTTTCGTGCACATAAAGAAGAAGCAAATGGATCAGCCTTTGTTGAGTCATCGTTGTTTTTAGACATGTCTTTAAACGACGAAGTGCGCTAAAAGGTCTTTCACAAGAAGCAGCAGAAGCAGGCACCGTTAAAGCTAAAATTACCAGGCGAGCAACTTGATTCAAAAAGATGCGAACAGCATGCGGTGATTCACGAAGATTTCTTGCAATCACATTAGTGCTCAATTGTGCTATCTGCTGGTCCATAATGGATGGAAGCATTATCAACTGAGCATGCAATTTTGTTATGTAAAAATCGGATTCATGCACACCGAGTTCCTCTTTCAAACTGTCTTTAGAAAGACATGATACTTTAGCTGCTTGAATGAGAATACTTTCAAGTCGGAGCAGCTGATTAAATCCTTCTTGTTGAAACTGTCTTTCAACTTCGTTTAAAAGACGGTCTATTGCTTCGTAAAACTCTTTCCAGAGTTTCGATTTGGAATCGAGAGTGACTTCTTCAGCAGGATTTTCTGTTTGTTGTAGCCACTTCGGTGTTTTTTTTTATTCTGGTGGCAACAGGGAGTTTCAAATGTAATTTAAGTGGGCTATCCATTGCTTCGTTGTAGATTTCCTCAAATTTGTTCTCGCTGCGCAGAGATGATACAGTAGTTTTCAAAATCTGAACAGAAAGTCAAATCAATAGCTGCAGACATTTCTACATCTGAAACGGTTAACAGTACGAATTGGTCAAATATCACAATACCAGATATTGCTACACGATACCTACGGATTACATGTGTTCGAAGTGACCACCATCCGCAGCAATGCACAGCTTAATCTTGTCACACCATGCACCCTTATAAAGCACAAAGTGTATCTCTTGATATTTCAGTAACATTCTGGCGCATTTTTTCTTGGAGATCTCCCATAGAATCCGCAGGATAAACGCAGCTTTTTATATATGGAAGTCCACATTCACAAGGTATCTGATAAATTTCCGAAGAGTTTAAGTTTTCGACGTAGTCTTTTGATCCGTAGAAATTTATCTTGTTTATGGGTTTGAAAATAACTTTGAAATTAAAACTTTTAAGGATTTTTGAAATTCCGAAGCAAATCTGAAGAACAATTGGGATAACTGCTTAATTCTTTCCCATTTGGAGGTCTACAGGCAGGAGCGTGCAGACAGGCTTTGGTTTACTAAATTTTTGGACAGCTTTGTCTATAACCGAAGGGCTGTATCCTCTGTGTGCTGCAATTCGTTTAAGAAAATCAAGCTCTTTATATAAGGAATCCTCAGTTGAGCAGATATGTATTGCACGATATACGTATGTAAAGAAGGCAGATGTCTTTGGCGAAAACAACAACAGGTAGGTAAAGAAGGCAGATATCTTTGGCGCAAACAACACTTGGCACATCCTGCATGCTCTTCATAGTGCAAGCAGGTGGATTGTTCGGTGTGCTGCATGTTTACCAGTCAGGATCTTGGAGTACTGTTACATGTGGAACAACGTATGTCAGGCGCACGTTATCGTGACTTGCTTGCTGATTCTGTACACCCAGGAATGATGGCCTTTTCTCCGAACGGAGTCGGTGACTTCCAAGATTACAAAGCGCCGAGGCGCTGGTCCAATGTTTAAAGGGAATTGTTTGACGAACACACTTCAGACTTCTAGCATAACGATTGGCCTCCGAACTTCACCGATATCAATCCCATAGAGCACTTTTGAGACATTATGGAACGGTTAATCAGAAGTCCGGATACACCAATAACCTCCACACCTGCGTTGAAGGTTGCAATACACACAGCTTGGGTAATGATTCTTCACAACTGCTTTCTAGCATCTTATTGAATCGATGCCAAGCCGGATAGCTGCTGTACTAAGGGCGAAAGGAGAAGTATTAAGTGAGCATTCATAATTCAGTGATCACTCATTATATGTAGGACTCGTACAAAATGCAGGGTCCTGAATTTTAGTTTCAAAGTTTTATATACCTTTTCTCCGCGGTCAGCTGAACGAAAATGAAAGTAGATAGAAAAATAAAAGACAGGCCACAAAGTAAAATTTAAAGACTGACCACATGCTGTAAAATAATAAGACCGTTTTACCAATAATAATAAAGAAAGCATTCAGCGGGTAAAGAATGAAGCTTCTTGAGAAACTGAGCAAACCCATGAGCAAGGTGTTGCCAGTGATAACCTTTCCAAATGAGATGCTTGCTATGTCATTTATGGCATCAAGTTTGGCAATATTGGTGCTACATAATGATCACTGAACCACGCGAAGGCTGAGTAATGCATTTCATCGCGGGACAATATTTCGTTTTTGCAAAGAAATTTGCTGTCCTCATTTTCAATTGTATTCAGTGATACATTTCAGTTAAAATGATTCTTTTCAAACATTATTGCTCTGAATCAAGTCACCTGAAACATTTCTGCACCTTTTGCTAAAGTTCCTTGAAACCGTATACTTATTTATGGAATTATAGCAGTGTTCACAAAACTTTATTGCAACCCGAAGCGTCATTTTAGCGCTTTAGTTACCTCTGCAGTAATCGCTGATGATACGTAGAACAATAATGAACCACCAGCATAGCGCAGTTTTTTAAGTCGCTGTGCACTGTGTAGAAGGCGGTCGTTTCTGACGGGTGTTCGAATCAAGGACCTGTTGGCCATCTACTCTGCGGGGTTGTTATTTTTGTTTTTGTTTCCTTAGACTCATTGTATTTGGGGACGCGAATGCGCTAATGGTTCCCTGTGTATTCGACCTCGGACGCTCATCGTATCTTGGTCCTCCATTTTGGTGATTGGCTGTGGGGCTAACAACCTTACGTCGGAAAACATCTCTCGTTACGAAATGTCACAAAAATACTCATTGAGATGGCAAAGGCCCGCAATAGGCTGTCCAGTCATAAAAGAAGGACATTACTGAAATTTCAATTTATTTCCTGAAACCGAAGTTCAACATAATAAGTTTAAAGTTTTTTTTATGTTTTATTTCTAATAAGATGCTGCAAGTTAGAGAAATATGATTCTGTTTAATTCAGAGATCTGAACGGGATTTTTATGAAATGCTCCTCCCAGGTCAGAACTTTCAGTTCACGGCTCGGCCAAACCAAACCGGTTTCATACTTTCATCAAACGTTTGCCGTCATTTACTTGAAATAACACAAGGCCGCCTGTAGAGCCTGAATCTTACACGCGTTATCTGGGGAGCACTTTCTGATAACTTGCAAGATGTTCTTTTAGAAGAAATTCTAAAATGGAAAGCAGTTATTGTAAAAATGAAAATACCTTTGCTTTGGGTACACGACTTCTGAATTATCGAACAAGTCATGAGTTATGTTGCGGTCAATTATAAATGAAAATTTTAAGAGAAAATTAAAAATGCAGGCTTACCGTGTACCTAAATCGATATTATTTGTAACATACATATCATGATTTTCTTGTTTGTTTGTTTATGGGTTTTAAGACCTCCGTGAGCAAATGAATGAGCTAAAAGCAGTCGCCCGTTCCTAATTTAGAATCACTAGTTCCAGAAAAGGTGAGTGACAGTGCCGTATCATTAACACAACATCCAAGTCTCAGTGGGTTTTGAAACTGTACCCATCTCGGACGCTGGAGCAGAAGTTAGTTCTTTGACCACTATGCCACCTGTAGGGCAGATACCATGTGAACTTCATCATTTCTTTCTCTGAAAGTACAGTACTACCGTTATAGACTTCGCTGAAATAATCGATATTCATTACAAGCAAATAAGTTTTCTTTTTCTTCTGTTCAACGAGCTCCACTCTATTTTCATGTTGTTGGTTTCAGAAAATGTTGTAGATTTCTTGCCCTATGAAAGCTAGGTGCTGTACTGAATTGAACCACGTTGGCCGTAAACGAATTGTAATGAAGAGAGACGAGACATTTCTGAAAAGAATTTCTGCCACAGATGTAATTTAGGCCCGACAGATAGCCCTCGATCGCAAAATATCCAAGCAAGTAATGTAGTTCGAACTTCCTAATCTCGGATGAAACAACGAAACTTGTTTTGATTCTGATTCATTGACTACGAAAACTTTGTACATGTAAACGTTTTTCGAAAAGAAATACCACGTGCTTAAGAAACTGAGGCGCAACGATTTGAAAACAGAACATCCATTCAACCATTAAAGGAATACACCGTCCTATATCTTGATGTCACTTTACGCCAAGGTTCGATGGTTTCAGCTCGAATAAATCAATCCATCCGGTGGTAGTTTGGGTTATACCTTTCACTCAATGGTTTTTGCCATCTAATTTTCAAGTCTGTCTTCACTTCAGCAGAAGCAAATACTATTCTAATTCTTCCGGTAATCAAAATCACATCAAGCTTTCATGATGCTAGGCCATTTCCTGGAATTTTCTATTTTATTGACAAAAGAAAAGTCTGTCCCTGCACTCGCAGTTCCATGTGGACATGTTGTTTCATTTTTATTTTAGTCCCAAGATGACATTTAAAATTAAAACTATATACAGTTTTCATTTGCCATATTTTGAAATCGTAGTAGGATGGTATATGCGGAGATTTTTAGGCATTGAAAATACAGCGTCATCCTGTGAAGAAGAAGCACCGGTTCGATAGCTTGAACCACGCAAAGTTACAACTAACCAATAGTTAGTTATAACTTTAACTAAGTGATGTGCCCTGTTATTTAATTTCACGTAAAACTGCAAATTTCTCCATTTCTTCAGATCTAAAAATTGTTTTATGACTTTGCCTCGCATATGCATAAAAATGTCTGAACTTGTTTACTTCTGTTTGTATCTGATGGGCGGCGTAGATAAATGTTTTAATATTCTGTCCAGGTCACTTTACCTGAATTTCTGTTTCTTTTCTGCGGCATATTCAGGGAAATCAACATGAAAAACCTCTAAAGTTCGTAGTCCCGCGTAAATTTCATAAGATTTATTTACCTGTTTTAAAATTCCAACAAAAAGAATGGAAATCGTTTTAAAGAAATACTGGTTTGAAAAAAAAAATTCCATCATATATTTAAAACGAATTTTCAATTTCTTCCTTCAAAATGCAAATGTGTTCCACGCAAAAAAGTATGTTAGTATTAACACTGCTGCAAGGAATTTATTATTTTTGCCTTCGCTGTGCAAATATTTTTTCAGCAGAAAAAATGATGTAGTGTTTGCAAGTGCAACAATGTTTTTTCGTACAGCCAGCGCAACGTTTAGACAAAACAGGCACCTACATCATTTCAAAGCATATTTCACAAATGAGAAAAAACATTCTAAACTGTCAATATGGGTAAAGGAAAAAAATACTTAGAAATTAATAATATATCTATTCCTAATTCTTTTCCTTCTAACTGAATGAATGATGCGAGACAGTAACACTGAGCTGTCGCGTCGGAGGGGAAAACCCGACATTCACTGTGCAGTACAAAAATAAAATAATAATCGAGGTCCGAATTATTTATTCATATTGAATCAAAACTGTTTCAAGAGGACGCTGCATTATCCATGCAGTGAGTAAGAAACGGAAATTACGTTTTCCAACGTAGCAAGAAAAAGTGGTGAATCCGTGTCATTCTTGCTGGAACTATATTGGAACCTCGATTTGACACTTTTCAGAGAACCAGCATAGAAAGTCGTTCAATATGGGAAAACGTAAAACCGAGATCGAGGTAAAATAAACTTAACTGGCATGCATATCTTGTACAAAAACATAACGACATCTCGTCTAGGGTTTTTTTTTTTTGACGTAGGCACAAAAAAGGCGTTGTGGAATGTAGGCTTAAACTTGTTGAAGAACCATCTTCAGCTGATCTTCTGCTCATGTCTTGCGTTTTCGCCCTTCTTTCTTGGGGAGACGCCACAAGTTCTAATTGGCTCGATTTGAGCCTAAATCAAGTCCATTTAGGCTCAAATCGAGCCAATTATGACCAAATCCAGCACTAGGACCCCATTTTTGTAAAGCCAAGAAATGGTGGAACGTGCAGTATGCGGTATGGCGAGATCTTACTGGAAGAGTGTCCACGTGATTTCAGAAATGACGTGTTAGGGGTCAGTCGACCTGCCTAACATGAGAGAGTTGCGACTGGAGCAGTAGATAGTAAAATTCGGAGCGTGAAGGTTAAACGGAAGGATTTATTGGACCTGGAGAAAGGACAGATTGTAGGAACTCAGAGAGCTCTTAAACAATGTACACAAGTAGTAGAGTACTTTATTGGCCCATAGTATGTATTGTAGAGACATTTATGTAAAAGCCGATGATGCAGTATAACTATGGACGAACTTACATTACGGGATGTTGGTTTTAAAAAATCTGTAATTTCCTTTTGCTTTCTATTTTTAGTGTTTAGCTCAAGCAAAGATTTATAACGAATTGAAAGGCATTGCAAGGGGTTTTCTTGAGAATCGAGACCAAGGAAAACGTTTTTCACAAATTTTAATCCATTTAATGCCGTTTTGGAAGAAGGCATAAGTTCCTAAATTTTAGTTGCACTGTCATCGTCAGTATCTTTTTTGGACGAACAATACATTATATCGGAGATGGCTTGAACCTCTGAAGTAAGCGCATTTTCATCACATGCAGCATACCCTTCAAAATCGATTGCATGTTCATTAATGTAATCATCGTCTGGCTGAATCGGAAAATCAAGTCCATTTAGATTATTCTCTGTTTCTATGGGAACTTCATGTGTTGTCGGTAATCCACCCTCCCCAAAAGAATGATAAATGCAACTGCATGTAACCCTATTCCATGAAGAAGGTATGAAATGTATCGCTTTAAATACGATGATCTTTTGCTTCCAGGTGTCTTCAAAGTTTCAGCCATTGCTTGTTTTTGACCAACTGTTTCTGGTGAAACCCTTTGACGGAGCGGATAATTCTCAAATCACCCTGCTGCTTGTGTAATTTGGAGGAAAGAATTGTATGCGCATATATTGAAGTTTCAAATCAACAAGGAACGAACACTGATCAATAAATGAGATAACGTTTGGTTTTTCCAAACTCATTTTCTTATTTATATTGTGCAAGAAATCTTGCAATGTAGTTTGCATTATCCAGGTACAGTTTTTTGCTTCATAGCAAGCAAGGAAACTCTTCTAATTTTTGAAACAACGTGGTTTCTTAGAACTGCCGATAACCGGAGATGTTAATTTTTCACTCTCTTCGGCATTGCAGCATAATAAGAGAGCCAATCGCATTTATGATATCCTCCCCCTCGTGGCCTGATTCAACTTTCACAAATTATGTTTCATCGGGCAGAAGATTAAAAGCAGAGCCAAATCGGCGTTGGTAATGCCCTTTGGAGCATAACTTCTGAATGAAGCAGGTAAGGTCTTCGCTTCCCATTCATCAATTTTATTCGGATAAACTTTCGCAGATTCAGCACGAAGTGATCGGTACATGAATTCATGGCTTTTCGTTTGTCGATCCATCCATCTATTTGAAGGTGTGAAGTCGTTTAAACCTTGCGGAGCAGCAGTTCCTGATGCATTTTGCTTGAACATTGATCCTATTAGAGGTATGTTTGTGGCTCGATCTTGCCTGAACCACGTCGTTATAATTGTTTTTAGTTCACCTAATAGCGAACTGTTTAAAATTCCTCTTATTATCAAAATTATCTAACCTTTCCAAAGGATTTTTGATTGACTCTTTCTGTTTTAAAATTGCTTTCAGTGCCGCAAATAGTAATCCAAGAGACTTGACCAATTCAACTTTAGTTCCATGAAATTCGCTATGTCTTTATATAACGGAGGCTTTTTTAGCTGAGAAAAGACTCACTAGCATCTTTACTTTTATGTCTAAAACGCGAGATTTTAAAAGACAACACCCTGACTTAATTGCTATCAGTACCTAAGACTGTTTGTGCCACGCTGAGGCCTAGGCACCTTCAATACGTTCAATACACGAGGCACTTCAGCAAAGTCGCTAAGATAAGACACGTACAGTATCAGGAATTCGGCACTGACGAACCTGGTTGTCACGTGATTTCAACAAATTCTGAGGAGTGAGAACCTGTTTAAGGCAACTTGTTCGTCAGACTCTTCTACGGAATGCGGCCGCAGATGGAGCAATCGGTTTAAAGCAATTTTACATGTACGGAAACTAAGGAAGAAACGAAATTAGAGTAAAATCAAGTTTGGCACAAAAAGGTTTAAAGTGTTTTCGATGCGGTGAATCATGTGTTCGGAAACACGTAAATCATGGCTGAAATATAGGAGAATTTTATCGGGACTTCCGAAAAAGTTCGATCGAAACGGAAAGACATAAAATGTGGGGACGTAAGATTAGGTTTTCACTGTATTTAAACAAAACTGTGGCGTTTTAAATTATGTAAAACATGTAGTAATAAAGTAAACTGAGACTACTTAAACCAATGGGAAGCAAGAACTATTTCCAATCGGAAAAACTGAAGTGTACTTTGGAAATAGCTCCAGCACTGGATTCATAACTTAACCTAAATCTGAAATTATAGCCACCCTCCGGAAGCTTTTCAAAAGATAACAACGCAACTGAAATGCAAAGTTGGTATTGAAATTTTTCTGTAATCATTAATTTTTTCCAGTGAAATACTGTAGATATACATGAATTAAAAGGAATATGCATTACTCAGACGAAATATTACTATAAAAACATATTACAGCAGCGGATATATCTTTCCACAAAACAAAAACTACTAAAATGTATCTTCTTGACATTAATGTTTTCATATCAATAGCCTTCAGAAATGAATGCATGAGTCCAAAGTATATTTGAGTAGCATAAATGTGAATTGCTATGTAGATAAATATAGATATCATCATCATCATCATCATCATTGTCAACCATTATCAATCCACTGCTGGACGAAGGTCTCCCCAAGTTTCCTCCACAACGGTCTGTCTTGTGCCAGTCTCCTCCATGTCACCCCTGCATACTTTCGAATTTCATCCACCCATCTCCTATGTGGTCTTCTTCTGGGTCTTTTCCTGTCCCTTGGAATCCAGATATATAGATATATGAACAATTATGTTAATACTGTTAAATTCACTGATTTCTGGATCCTCTCATTCCGGTTGATGAAAAACACTCTCCAAGTAGCAATTTATAGTTTTTCGGAGCAGAAATGGATTTCAATACATGACCGTAAGCAAGAAGAAACAATGACTACTGCTGTTTTATACTTGCCTCTCGATGTGGCATTGGGTGCCCTCCGATTCGTTGTTTCATTGGTGTGCGCTAGAGTGGCACGGACGAATCAGATCACCAAATGACCTGTGTTGGGAAATGCATGTCGAACATGTGATGAAACAGAAATAGCAGATGTTAATTCTAAGATGTCTTGGCGTTTGAACATCAAGTTTCGTACAATGTTTTATAGATAGATAATGGGATAAATATACAACAATAGGACCAAACACAACTTTTTCTGAAGCCACTGTCAATACTAAAATATCACTTGTTTCAGTATCACTAATTGAATATTTACCATTATCCTGGAGCTAACTGGTCCATTTAAGGAACTGTGGTATTTGTATTTGAAATAGGGGGAAAAATTTCAGTTGAAAAATTGCACGGAGATGAAAATTTCTAATGAGTCTCAACAGAACTTTTTTCATTCCAAGTTTTCTTTCACAGTGGTTGCAGGTTCATCTGTTTACATTGCATTAGATACATTAGGTAACTAATGGAAACATCGGGATGAAAATTTCTAATATGTTTATTTAAATTATTTTTCATGCCGAATGTCTTTACACAGTTTTTACAACCTAATCGGTTTGGGGTAGCCATATCAAGAGATGATACAACCCGCTAATGATCGTAACTACAGAAGAGGAACTGCTCAACCGCGTGCTGCGATATCCTGATACATTTGTTTATTTATGTTTCAGTGTTATCTAATTGATCTCCGCCATTTCAGCGCTGCCCATTGAGAGGACAACTTCAGTGTTCCCAAGCCTTCTTCCTGACTCATGTTTGTTTTACAGACTTACCAAACCAAATAGATAGGATTCAAAAGGTTTACATTGCAGTTACTCGATAATTGTGTATAATATGCGTACTCAGTACTCACACAAATTTTAGATCCATAATTTATTCTACATTTAACCTATTCAAAACCATGTAAACAGAATATATAGCTAGGCTTTTGTAAGTATAATACCTAAAGCTATTCATTACGTAATTGTAAAATACTTTTAGCATTATTTTATTAATACAAAAATATATAAAGTGTACATGCATGGTAGACATTTATCATGGCAACATTTCCAGGGAAAATCTCTAAATATTTCATTTTTAAGCGATGTCTCCTGCTCCATATGAATCAAAATATTTCGTATTATACGTTTTTTCTGATAGCATAGGAGTATATTCTCGCAAAGTTAAATTCTTTTCGCCAAACATTTATTCCCTTTTAACATTTTAATTCCAGTTTTTCTTCATCTCGGAAATGATCTTCAGATTTATCCCATCTCGTTTGAATTCAATAAGCATAGAGTTATTTTCAAAACGATAAACCTCGTACGGAAATAAATATAGATGGCGTTTTGCATATACAAATAGCAGTTCAGTTTATCGTCGTGTAAGATTCTTAACGTTCAGTGAACCTTTTGTACAGCCAGATAATCACAAATGAATTCTGGGATATCGGAGTAAGTTTGTGACAAAGTAATATAGCCAGCATTACTGAAATAGGTTTATCATTATTAACCACTAAAAGTATAAAGAAGCTGTTTTGTTTAGTTTCCGTCTTGATGGAGGTATTGATGGGAATTTCATGACTTGCTTTGCAAGACTCCCAGTACTGTGAAACGATAAGAAAGGTGAAGAATTGTGCTACTTAGAAACACTTGAAGAAACAGCAAAGACAGGACATTACGCGTGCATTTGTATAATATTTTTTAAAGAACATAACCCAGATATGAATAACGTATAACTAGTTACTACAGATAGCTTTGGATTGAAAATTCCCCAAATAATTATATTTAAAATTGGTCCACGAACGCATTGTTCGTTAGGTACTGAACGTTTCGCGAAAACGGTATCCGAGAAAACATTTGCATTTCAGGCTTGAGCTTTGTAATGGAAACGGTAAATGAAACAATTAATTTTTTAACTTAGTCGCTCTTTGTTATTCTTCAGGCAGTTAAAGTCTCTTTCGTAGGAGATGGAAAGCTCATAGCCAGGATTCCTCCCTTAAAATAATAATTGTTGTCTCAGGCGTGGCAAGGTACTGAACAGATTTGTCGAATGTTTGGAGGACATCAAGGTATTTCTCAGTTAAAATGATTAAGGCTTTCTAGTAATTAGAGATAAAGACTGGCTTTTCAAGCTGATTACCAGCATTTAAGGTTGCTCGACGCAATACAAAAGTTTTTCACTTTTATGCATAGTGGAACGGATGACAGTAAAACTCAATTTATTTTCCCGGAATTCATCACTAAGATTTCTATTACTTTTGCAACGAATAGGAGAACTCAACTCAACTTTCCATTTATGTGAAAGAGATATGAGGCTGTGATAGCATAGCCTGCAGAACCATGTTAAGGTTTTAATTCCTAGAGCAACTGTTCTCTATACTAATCAAGCCTGAATTAAATGACAATTGGTAATAGTAATTTGGACCTTACTTTTTTTGAATGCATAAGTTTTAAATCCAAAATCATGCTGCCTAAACACGATACGTTTTGAGGACTTTAAAATTCGGCATATTGAATTTCAGGCGACAAATTATGGAAAACGAATCGAAGAACTGCGAAAACTCTTCTGGATAATGCCCTCAAAAATCTGTTGCTAACCTATGATGATAGACATATGTACCTGAAAAATTCATTTGTTTGAAGAAAGTTTTATTTGTGTTGCTTTCGGTTTTTACGCCAGTCAGCAAACACTTTTATACATCAAACCATTTTGGTATCTAAATGTAATTACCATGTCTAGTGAATATTTAGGAGCCCGGTTGAAACATCGATTTACTGAATACATTCCTGATCCAGAAGAACTAAGGTGTAAATGCAAGTCCAAATATCCCCTAAAGTTACTTTGTTCAATAAAAGATACGTTTCTGTTCTTTGATTTTTTAATTTTTATTACTTATTATATGAACTTTTGGTGGGATTTTACTTGAAATACCATATTGTAAAGACTCACAGGTTTGTATGTTTTATCACATTTGCAATCACACTAATTATTTTAAAACTAAATTTCCTTCGAAACACATGGTCTGTTTGTATTTTGTATTACTATTCATAAAAAAGGAACTTCGTTTTCCTGGGTGGTGTCGACCGGAAGATGCAGGTTGGATTTCCGTTCCAGGACAATATAATTTTCAAGTTTTCTGAAGGGGTTGCTACATGTAAACAGTGAAAATACAGCACATTTGTTCCAACGATTACATTTGTATTGCCTGCCATGTCTTTTTGAAGAATTATTTCTTTAGGGAAATTCGTATCCCACCTATGTATGATGTTCTGTGAAGCACTGGAACTTGTGACATACATCTGACTACGGATGTAAGAAAAGGGCGTGTGACGCAACGAAGATGCACGGAATAGACTCGACCAGAGCAAATTTGAACGGTAATCATATTTCTAAGCTATATCTGCTTAGCTTCAGTTGCTTGGAGTTCCCTTATCCTGGGTGGTGTAACCGATAGCATGCTCAAACGGGTATCGGGAAATGCGGGTTCGATTCCCGCTACAGGGCAATGCAATTTACAAGTTTTCTGAAGGAGTGGCTAAATGGAAACAGTTAAAATACGGCACATTTGTGCCAACGATTTAATTTGCCTTAGATTCCATGTTAAGAAACTCGAAGCGTATCTATTCTCCAGTTCCCACATAACGTTTTGTTTAATTCTACTCAAATATCATAAACTTTTCTACCTATTTCTTAATATGTTTTTGAAGGAAACCTAAGCAATGACTAGTATAAACCACGAATGTAATTCCCATCAAAAAATATTTAGAGGAAAGTCTTGCACATTTGGTTTTAAATTTGTGTTTTCGTTTGCACTTTGATGCTCACAATTTTTATACAATTCGTACAGCGAAATTTTGGAAAGCAATTTTTAACAATTGGTCTTTTGCACATTCAACAGAAAAAGCGCATCTAAGCCTTAATTTACACTAATATAACACAAGATGGTATCAAAGAATGGTGAAGAACTTGTTTAAAAACTAAGAAATATATCTACAGTAATTGTGCTCACCGCTGATGAGAGTTGCGCCTTTAAATTTTGAATAGCCGATGAATACGTGTCTACAAACATGTTTGTTGGGGGCTGTCCCGGTGAAACTGCGGTCTAAGCGCAGGCTTCTAACAATTCCATCGAGTTGTGTCCAGGTTAGAATTCCAGTAAGGTATGGAAGTTGTGTAATAAATCATTTGACTGCTGTAAACTTCACAGAAGTATGTGCTTGGTCAAGCGCACTTGAAGGGAGTAGTAATCGAATTTACCTGTACGATATGAGGTGATTTTGTTACTGCTCTAGATGTAGAGTGTACAGCTAAAGCATTTACATTAATATTTCGTCTTGCTTAAACGAATGTTTACACTAATTACATTCTTTCAGTCTCAAATTAAATTCGGTTGATTAAATGGAGTATATCTCACGCAGATAAAAGTTCTTAATCTGGAGATTTTTGGTATTGAATCTGAAAATAGCAAAAATGATTTCCTTTCGTGTACACACTTTCGTCAAACTGCAAAGCAAATCCTGTATAGAAGTGCTCATTCATTATAAACCGTAATATTCATTAACGATGATTTTTTTCTGCAAGTGCTTTTCTTTTAGCAACTCACAACGCGATATATCCATAATCTCGTGAATGCATGATATCTTAGAGCTATATGATTGCATCACTGGAGAGTAGTGAGGGATTAATTCGACAGCAGTATAACTGCTGTTCTGCGTGAAAAAATGTATTGAGCAATATAATTCGCAAAATGTAATTCGTGGAAAAAGCAAATTCACCAGTGCCACGTTATCTGTAATAAACTTTGAGCAAATTTTACGAAAAGTAAATTTCCATTAATACACCTTTGGGAGTTGTAATATGACAGGTCGTTGATTTCATTTCCTAAAAATAATATTTGATCGGTAACATGAGCATAAGTTTCAATGACTATGTTGTTTTCCGCGAACTTTAAATAGCTATATTTTGCAAGTGCTTTTGAACGACACAGAAATAAATAAAACGTATGAGCTATTATTTTTTATTGCTTAGCATCCTTGTTTAAATTCAACAAAGTAGAACCTAAGACCGAAAGGAACTAATGTATACTGCCAAAAAATTATACAACACCCCGTATAGCCTTTCAGGCTGACAAAAATTTTCAAATAAACCTAAAGTAACGATTATTCCGAAAAATGACATTTCTTGTTTTTCTGATGTAAACATAACTACCTATAACCTACTGACACTGAAATTTGTGCAATGTAAAGAACACTGTGTTTGCAATTAGGAACATTTCGTTCTGGGCGACTCAGTTAATTTCTATTTTAATGCTTCGATAGGTGCCTATGCTCTGACACAGACACATTTCTCTATTTTATCTAACAAAAATGAAGCCTATGTACGCAATAGGAATTCCGCTGTTCCCGGAGACTTGCCCTTTTTTATAACTAATTTGTAACTATAGAAAAATTTCTGCAAGAACATTAATAATTTTTCACACTGTGGAAACTAAAAAAACATATTCTCTCATAGAAGGGCATCAAGCTGGGATTTCTCTCATTGGTATTTCGCCTTTTACATAGTACGATTTACATTACTCTCTTATTTTTGGTAACTTTATTCGACATAGAAAAGCAACATTACGATATCTAGTTACAGGATTTCTTTCGCCTCTTCCCAGAATTCCTATATGTGGTACATTTTTCCATTAGCCATAACATGTTTTCAAAGATTTTGTTACTTAACACTAATATTTCTATCACCATTTTTCTCATTACGTACCAATTTTAATATAAACTCCCACCGCTCACATCTCGTTCCCTCAAGTGATATTGACCTCTATGTTTGTCTCTTCCCTTCTTATTTTCCGTAACTTGTTTTTAGTACAAATGTGGGAATGAAAGAAATTAATCAGCTCATATCTTTATTATTATTTACATGCACGGAATCTAGACTAATGTCCCTTTGTCCAAAAAATGTATTTCGAAAAATTTCTACATATCTCTTGGAAAAAAATGACTTATGAATAATCTATTTCGCATAAAAAGACAGGTACTCGGTGAGTAAAACTTAATTTGTGGTATAATACTCAAAAAGATTTATATATACATATATACAGTATATTAAGCAATTACCCACTTCTGACGGCTAAGGCCCTTTTTACCCTTTCCAACCGTAGGTTGAAGAAGCGTATATGCTCCAGCTTTGTCCGTCCGTCCGCACGGTAACTCACGTGGAAATGGTTCGATTTCGACGAAATTTTAGTATGTGGTAGGGGACCGCCTGGGGATGAACCCTATTGGAAATTGGCAAAACAGGGTCAACGGTCAGGACATAGGAGCGGGATCCATTCCTTTGCTCTTATGCGTCATAACTTGCGTAAAAATGGTTCGATTTCGATGAAATTTTAGTATGTGGTAAGGAACCACTTGGGAACGAACCCTGTTAAAAATGGGCAGATTAAATTTTGCCTTCTACCGTTCTTTTGAAAGGTCAAGAAATAAAAGCGGGATCCATTTCATTGCCTTTATGTGTCATAACATGCGTAAATTGGTTCGATTTCGATGACATTTTAGTATGTGGTAGGGAAACACCTGGGCACGAACCGTACTGAAAATTGGCGAAATGGGTTCAAAGGTCAGGCAGAACATTAGAACGGGATTTGTTCCGTTGCCCTTATGCGTCATAACTTGCGTAAAAATGGTTCGATTTCGATGAAATTTTAGTATGTGGTAGGGAGCCACTGGGGACGAAACCTATTGAAAATGGGAGAAATGGGGTCAAAAGTCAGGGCATTAAAGCAGGATCCATTCCATTGCCTTTATGCGTCATAACATGCGTAAATATGGTTCGAATTCGATGGAATTTTTAGTATGTGGTAGGGAACCACCTGGGCACTAACCCTATTGAAAATGTGCGAAATGGGGTCAAAGGTCAGGCAGGACATAAGAGCGGGATTTATTCCATTGTCCTTATGCGTTATAACGTGCCTAAAAAAAGGTTCGATTTCGATGAAATTTTAGTATGTGGTAGGGAACCACTGGGGACGAACCCTATTGAAAATGGGAGAAATGGGGTTAAAGGTCAGGACACTGGAGTGGGGACCATTCCATTGCCCTTGTGCATCATAACTTACCTAAAAATGTTTCGATTTCTGACAAAACGTTATGATGTTGTTCCGGAGGTATAGGGAACCGGTTCTGTTGAATATAAACGAAATGGGGTCAAAGGTCATTGCACAAAAGCAAGATTTATTCCACAGCCATTATTCCTAATAACTTGCGTAAAACTGCTTCTATTACGACAAAACTTTAGTATGTTATTCTTGAGGTATACTGAACCGGTTCTGTTGAATATCATCGAAATGGGGTCAAAGGTCAGGACACAGGAGCGAGATTTATTCCACAGCCATTATCCACATAACTTCAGTAATAATTTCTGGTATGTTGGAAAGCGTATCATAATCAAAGCATTGCATGATTTTACTAACTTGTTTGACTTTTCCTAGAGCAAAGTTTATTTCGCCATTCGAAACGCATGTCGTTGTTATACCCATATTTACGGATATCAAGTTAAGGTAGAGAAAGTGTACGATTTTTACTGTTTGTTTATTTTGAAATTATTGTGCAATTTCACATATTCAAAATAATGTTATGCTGAGTGAACCAATATCTTGGCCTGCTTCTTATCATCATCATTAATATTCTGTCTCTGGATAGGTCTAACGGTATATCAGGAAGTCCCGTTACTCCAGTTTCCTGTGTCCCTTGCTTCTTACATTTTTTGGAAGCCTCACGTGCACATTATATCATCAAGAATCAATAGTCGTCTCTTTACTCTTGGTCCGTTTCCTTAAATTTTGCCTTCTACCGTTCTTTTTTTGAATTAGATATCTCTAAGAAACACATGTCCTACCAAGTTATATTTTTCTTTTCTAGTAAATTCCTTACTTTTTCAAGTTTTCGCCATACTTCATCATTGCTATTTTTTCAGTCCACTTTATATCTTCCATTCTTCTACATAACCACAATTCAAATGTCTCCATAATTTTAGCTTCTTTCTTCCCAATCGTTCACCTTTAGCCTCCGTATAAAGTTATACTTCAAATATTCTTGGGTATCTAACCATTGCTGTTTTCTTTGTGTCAATTTGTATACCATATTTCTTGCATACACTTTAAAATGTTTGTATTAGGTGGTGTAGTTCATCTTCAGTGTTAGCTAATATTGCTTGGTCATATGCAAATCTAATGCATTGTATTGTTCTTCCTCCAATACTGATTCCTCTTTTGTCTTCACAAATGCTTCTTTTATCATCTTTTCCTCACAAATGTTGAAGAGCGTTGATGTTAGACATCATCCTGTCTTTCTCCTCTGCCAATCACACCCTTTTTAGTATTTCCTACTTTTGTTTTAATTTATGGCGTCTGGTTCATGTATAATTCAGCTATTATCTTCGGTCTCTCCAATCTAATCCTATTTTACTTAGCACTTCCATCAGCTATTCCAGAATGACCATGTCAAACGTTATTCTTAGGTCGACGACGAAACATATATATACTTCTTTGTTTACTTCTATATTCCTTTCGCACATGGTACTTACCACTCCGATTGCATTCCTAGTCCCTTTATCTTTCCAGAATCCAAATGAATTATCCCCCCAAAACTACTCTGCTCTGTAATACAGTCGTCGATTCAATATTCTGAGCAGTGCTTTAGAATATTCGAGAGTAAGCTTATACTTCAATAGTTACTGCACTTAGTAGGAATATTTTTCTTTTCAATTGGTATAAGAATATTCTCTGTAATATCTTTAGGCCATTTGCTCTTTTGTAAATAAGGTTGCATAATTTCCGCATTCCTGGTATACCTTTGTCATCTATTAGTTTTAATATTTCACTAGATATTCCATAGACGCCTTCCGTCTTACCACTTTTTCATTCCTTAATTGCTGTTTCTACTTCATCCTCTAGTATATCGGACATCTACCTTCTGTTGATATTTCGCTTTGCTCTTCTAATTCGATTTTATCTGGGCTTTCACTACTTTTTGCATAGGGTCCTTCAATATATTCCTTCAATGTATTCCTTCTATCTTTCCCCTTTTATTTCAATATCATAAATTAATTTTCCTTGGTTGCCTTCTATGCGGCAGAATATTATAGCTTTTCTTTTTAATATTTGTAAGTAATTTTACTTTTTCAAACATTTTATCGTATCTTAGCCTTTTATCCACTTCTTCAATTTCGTTGCATTCTTCTATTAGCTATTTATCCCTTACGTTATCAGTTTCTCTTCTCAGTTCGTTATTTAATGCTTTGTAATTTTTTTTCTCTCTTCAGTGTCTTTATTTTTGTGTCTTTTTCATCCATTTTTCTTATCATCTCATTTGTAATCCATGGCGTCTAAATTCTTTTCGCTTCCACAAAACGTATCTCTTTCAGCAGCTGTTTCATATATCAAGTTTTTAATTGATTTCACCTTGCTTTAGCTTTAAAGATATCTTCTATCTCTCTCAGGTGTATCTTCTTTTTTCTCATTTTATTCTTCAGTTCTTCTCTGGATTTCTTGCTAGCATCTCTTTTGGAGGTTTTCTAGGTTCCAAATTTACTTTTATTTTACTTTACTTTTTAATCGTATTCTTGATTCCATAAGAGGTATATTGGGGTCTGAATCACTATCACCTCCTGGATAATTGTATATCCTTTTTACACTGTTCTATACCTATTTTGTATTAACATATACATAATCAATTCTGTGTCTTGCTATATCTCTTGGCATTTTTTCATGTATATCTCCTATTCTTTGGATGTTTAAACCAATTATTACCAATCATTAGTTTTTTTTTTATAAACTCCATAAGTCTTTCCTTTTTCTCATTCCTATTCCCAAGACGGTATCCACCTGTTATTCGTTTGTCTATCTTCTCGCCCTCCAATGCATTCTAGTTTCCAATCCAAATGGTATACTTTTAGTTCGGTCTCCTTTCATTATCTCTTCTCTTTAACTATATATCTATTCTACTTCATTTTCAACACGGTCGCTTGTGGGCATATATACCAGTATATTAATTTCATTCATGGACTTTGCTTTTACATTACTCATAATGACCCAGTCAATTTTATAATTGGTTCTTCCACAGAGTTTTTAACATTTTCATTCAACACAAATGCCACTGCATTTTTTCCTCCCATTCTGAAGGAATACACAGTTTCATAACCATCACTTTGAAAATCTCCTATATCTTCCCATCTAACTTCATTCAAACCAACCACATCCAGTTTATTCATTCCCATTTCTTTTCTTCATTAATGTTCTGTCTCTGTACAGGTCCAACGGTATATCAGCAAGTCACGTTCTTCCAGTCTCCTCTGTTCCTTGCTTTCTCCATTTCATGACAGCTTCCCGTGCACACAATATCATCAAGCATCATTAGTCGTGTCCTTCCTCTTGATCGATTTCCTTCAATTTTACCTTCTACCGTTTTTTTTAATTAGCTATCTCTTCGAAGCACATATCCAACCAAGTTATATTTTCTTTTCCTTATGGTCATTAGTAAATGTCTTTTTTCTTCAACTCTTTGCAATACTTCATCATTGTTATTTATTCAGCCCACTTTATTTCCTCCATTTTTCTCCATAACCACAATTCAAATGCCTCCAACATTTTAGCTTCTTTCTAACAGGCCGACGACAGCAGTGTTATGCTGTGTGCGATGATTTCTTTGGACACTTTAAGTCCCGCTGTCCCAGTAGCACAATCCCTGACAGCTGTCAGGTAACTGAACATAGTTGGCGGCCCAAGCTCACCCATTCATGGCTACTGGTTTCCAAGCTGTTGATGGCCATTTCCAACAGGATAATGCGCAATTCCACACGGCCAGAATCTGTAAGGAATGATTTGAGGAACATGCTTGTGACTTTCCGTTAATGCGCTGGCCTCCAAATTTACTTGACACGCGCCAAATCGAACATTTGTCGTTCGAGTTGGAAAAGCGGGTTCGCGCTAAATCACAACCAGCCCAAAATGTACGGGAACTGGAGAACCTGCTGTTTACATTATGGCACTAACTACCCCAGAATGCATATCGCCACCTCATTGAGTCAATGCCTCGCCGAGTGGCCGCTGTTTTTCCAACTAAAGCGGGTCCTACAGCGTATTAGGTAGGTGGTAATAATGTAGTGGTTCATCGGTATAAATGTTTTAACTAATCCTGCATGAACACTGAATTTTTTTAATTACGTAATTGCCGTGTATTACAAAGGTAAACGCACAAAATTCAGTATTACGACGGTCCAACATGCCTAGTTCTTCCACCCGACCACACTAGCTTAAACCCCGAAAAAAAATATGTCTTAAACGCAGTTGTCGTCCTATATTAAGATATCGACAATGCACAAGAAGTTTAACAAAAACAAGTTTTTAGATTGCAAGTAACTCCACAGAATATTAGCTTTGAATTAGATTGCAACAATTACCTTGAGAAGCCGTTACACTGTAGAAGAGACATAAGAGAGTTAACATGTCATATCTCCCCTCCACTGCCGATGAAACCGACAGGAGGCGGACGAGAACCAAAGCGTAGCAAGCAACAATTAGTTCAGTCCAGTTCGGCACGAAGCAGTTGACTTGGCTCATACAACTGTCTTTGGCATACGCATTTGGCGGAAGACGGAGCAGAACGGAAGGTCAACTTTGGCATCATAAAAACCTCCTCAAACTTCAGAACCCCAACAGCTTCGGCTGAATCCACAACTTCAAACATAACGTAGCAACGGCTACACAAATAAACCCTAGCAAGGCCAGGTCGATTGTAAAATGAAACGAAGGTGCATAACGCCAAGGAAAGGTCAGCTGACGCAACAGCAGCTAAACGAAGAAGCGCCAACAGTGCAATGTGGGCTGCACGAAAAAGGGCCAGCACCGCAAGGTCCGTTACACAATGAAGAGAGGAGACTTCTGTTGCATGCTCTTCTATTTTACTTCATTCAATAACCCAAAGAAACGTGCATCCAAAGAATATGTAAATACACATCAAGACGATGAACAGAAGAAGAGGTACCAAGGGACAAAGCGCCTAGAAGCCTTCAGATTTTATTGAAAAAATTTTCTCTGATTACCCGTAAAATTTACAGTATATTATAGGAATAAAGGAGGCTACACAAATAATTTTGATATTTTATAAAATATCATAAACACCATGTTGGTAAATGACACTTCATAGTGACGTTCCATGAAGAACAACCATGCGTTCGTTCAAAAATTCCATGTTAAGTATCAGGCCACATCAGTTCAAACCAAACACCATCTTCGTGGACATAAGAATTGTAAACAGAAAACAAAAACTGCAGGCTGCTGTGACATGATCCTATGGGGCAACGACAGACTAGTGTGATATATTAAGGAAGTTCGTATAACCAGTTACGAAAACCATCATTTAATCAACGTAAGACGCTGGCCATAGCGGTTATCTAATAACAAGCTAGAAGCTGGTCGTCTCTCGAAAAACTTTGGTAATCATCCTTCAGTGAATTTTTTCAAATATAAAATATTCGGTTTTATGAAAGAATAAATCTACGAATTTAAAAATTTACATTTTTCTTAAGCCAGTGCAGCTATTCATTCCTATCTCATTTCTATATTTGCATGAATGAATCACTCTGAAACAACTATAAAAGTGCAGATATTTTCCGAAAGGCATGGCATAGATACATACATGTATACATAAACGGGATGTAAGGTCAGGTGATGCGCAACATCAGAGCCTCTCCTTGACAAATGTCATCCCCGCCTTCTCGTGGTGCATCCTGTTTCCACCAAAGGGGTTCTGACGACCGCCAATAGCGGTATAACTATACCATCGGGATTAGAGGAAATGCTATAACACACACACCAACCCGCTTGGACAGCGTGGTGAGTTATGGCCAAACAATTCCAAAATGACTCCACAATTTAAATCTTGGCCCTCAGTTTCCGGCAGTTGGAATGTACCTGGCCAAGACAGCGGCCAGTGGGACATGAAGGCAGAGGGTGCTTGGAATCACCGGACATATAATGGATACTCCCTATCTTCTGATTAAAGGTTTCTTGAATTGGAAGAGGAACTACAAAGGATCAAGTGGGACATCGTCGGGCTAAGTGAGGTAAGGAGAAGAGGTGAAGATCTCATTGAACTGAAAAGTGGACATATCTTCTACTATCGTGGGACAGATACTGGCAGAACTAGTGGTGTTGGATTTATATTAAACAAGAAACTGAAGGATAAAGTTGTAGAAGCTGAAAGTTCCTCTGATAGTGCTGCACGACTCGTTATCCAACTCTCGAGAAGGTACAAGGCTCAGATTATTCAAACTTATGCACCCACCACAATTCATACTGAAGAAGAAAGTGAAGAATCTTATGAGGAAATTCGTCATCTAAGTAATAAAGGTAAGCAACACTTGAAAGTAATTATGGAAGATTTCCAATGCAAAAGTAGGTCAACGGCAACAGAAAGAAACTTCAGTAGGTAAATTTGGTCACGGCAACAGAAACCAGCGTGGAAATACTCTCGTTGAGTTTGCTGAGGCAGAAGGGTTTTTCATCTTGAACTCCTTTTCCAAGAAAACGCCTCACAGGAAATGGACAGGGAGACATCCAAATGGGACGACGAATGAAATTGATTTTATTATGTGTAACAAAAAATTCGTCATAGAAGACTGCAGTGTGCTAAACAAGTTCAACACAGGTAGTGACCATAGATTGGTGAGAAGTAAGATGCACCTCAACGCTAAACTCGAATATGGCAAGCTCATAAGACAAACAAACTGTATTGACATAACCAACTTTAAAAAACATCATAATACCTTCAAGATGGAACTGAAGAACAGAGTCTCTGCTTTAGAATGCCTAACATCGGAAGAAGCGGAAATTTCTGAAATTAACAGAAAACTAACCAAAGCTGTAATGGAAACAGTAACAAAATTAGCTGGGTCTAAGAACAAGTTGCATATTATCAGGAAAAACCAAAATGTTGATGCAAAAAAGAAGAGAGCTGAGGACAACTAAAGATGTGACTTCCAAAGTGGAATATGTAGAACTATGCAAGACAGTACGAAAAAGTATCACTGAAGACGTAAGGAAATTCAACTGTGAACTAGTGAGGAAAGCATTTGAAAACACCCAAAGACTAAAGACAGCAAAGGGACATCTCAGTAAGGAAAGAAAACAGATTATGGCACTGCGAAAAGAAGGTGGTACTGTAACAAGAAATAGAGGCGAAATTTTGACAAGAGTGAAAGACTTCTACTCCAAATTATATGAAAGGTTTGATACATGTACTCCAGACATCATTAAAGGTACTAGTACCAGAGTTCTTCTAGTCCTCCGAGCAGAAGTTGCACATGCAATCAAGAACATGAAGCTACGAAATGCTCCAGGTGAATATGGAATTACTGTAGACATCATACAAGAACCCAGTGAAGAAATCGAAACGGTACTCACCCAAATTTTCACTCGATGCCTTAATGAAGGGAAGATTCCGGAGGTTTGGAACAACGCTACAATGATCCTGCTATCTAAAAAACGTGACATTGAGGATCTCAGGAACTACAGACCTATCAGCCTCGAATCAGTGGTTTATAAAATCTTCACTAAAGTTCTTTCACACTGGTTGAAGGTGACATTTTACATGGCTCAACCGAGAGGACAAGCTGGATTCAGGAGTGGCTACAGCACAATGGATCCTATCCACGTACTGAGAGAACTAATTGAAAGAGCTAGGGAATATGAACTTCCATTTCGCATGGCTTTTATAGATTATGAAAAGGCCTTTGATTCGGTGAAACCATCAGCAGTTACAATGGCCCTGAAATCCTGCGGTATTGAAGCTGCATACATTATTATTATTAATAACAACTGTAAAAATGCAAGTGCAATGATTTGGTTATTTGAAAATACAACACACATAAAAATTGGAAAGGGAGTGAGACAAGGTGATACCATATCTCCGAAGCTCTTTAACGCCACATTGAAAAAATGTCTTTCAATCACTGAACTGGGAAAACAAAGGGATAAAGATTAATGGAGATTATCAAACCCACATTCGTTTTGCTGATGATGTAGTCATATTTGCAACTACCCCATCAGAGCTGCAGAGTATGATTCAGGAACTTGCTGACAGGAGTAAAGAAGTGGGATTAAAAATGAACTTTCAGAAGACAAAAGTGATGTTCAATGCTTTTACAAGAAATGAACATTTATCGATTGATGGAAAAAAACTGGAGATAACAGACACGTATGTTTATCTTGGACAGCAGATATCAAGTGAGGGTTAAATTGATGAAGAAATTAATCGGCGTACAAACTTGCCTGGAGAGCTTTTGGAAGAAACAACATTATGGCATTATGTCTTAAAAGGAAAGTGTGTAATCAATGCATCCTTCCAGTACTTACGTATGGTGCAGAGACGTGGACCATAACGAAAAGAGACATACAAAGGCTGCAGACAACTCAAAGAGCATGGAGAGGTGCATGCTTGGTGTAACCAGGAGAGATAAGAAGAGGAACTCGTGATCCGAAAAGTGACGGTGTGGAAGACATCATGATCAGAGTAAAATCCCTGAAATGGCAATATGCTGGACATACTGCCAGAGGGACAGACCATCAATGGACAGCCGTAATTTTAGATTGGATTCCAAGGGACAGGAAAAGACCCAGAAGAAGACCACATGGGAGATGGGTGGATGAAATTAGAAAGTATGCGGGAGTGACATGTAGGAGACTGGTACAAGACAGAGCGTTGTCGGGGAAACTTGGGGAGACCTTCGTCCAGCATTGGATTGATAAGGGTTGACAATGATGATGATGATGACATATAAGCACAGAGGCCGACCATATCACCAGCCCCATTACTTTATGACCACCCTCAGCCTAGAGAAATGAACGCGCCTGTACACCGAACGGTGGCGCAGGTGAAGTTTACACGGAGATATATATACTACCAGAGGCCCGGCTTTGGTTAGTAGAGTGTTCTTAGCCAGAATGAGAAAAGCTGCCGATACACTGGAGTTTGATAAAGGAAAATTGTGATTGCTCGACATCTCGAAATTACGATCTCGGAAACGCCCAGCGTGCAGGTTGGTCACGCGCCCCTGTAGTTAGTACATATTAAAAGAGGTTCACAGAATGCCAAACGACGAACCATTGTGTTATTCCTTGTTGTAGAACTGCATTTATTTGTCGCAAACTGAAAAACAAATTTGGGACGTTTTTGCTTAGTGAGCCGTGAGTCATAGGCCTAGCTAGCGCTAATAAAGGTTTTCCCGCTTCACTGCTGAGTTTACTTAAAAAAACAGGTCATTGGCTTTGCAAGGAGGGGAACAGCAGCCGCTTTCTTTGCCACTACCTTGTGTACCTTCTCCGCGCTACTTTGGCTTTAACCCGCTTTCCATACAAATTTTGATTTCAAAACGTAAGGTCTGCTTCACAAGATTGCAGGCGAGTAAGGCCTTTCACATGCCCTCCATGTTTCATTCATTCTTAATGTAAGAATACAAGCGATAAATGTGAGGAACGAGAATGTCCGCAAAGAGGTCTATATACCGCCACAGGAGAATAAATTGACAACCAACATAATAATAAGAATAACCAACCTTGGCCAGATGACAGCGGCGAGACGGCGTGACACGTACGCAATTAGGCCCTGAAAGGTTGCCAGAGGCCCATGTACCCATTCAGACTGCAGCAGAGCATGAAAGTCCCGGATGTCACGGGGATGTGGGTCAGCACGTCAACCTGTAGATCCAAATAGTCCAACAGGTTCTCTATGGGAGTGAGGTTGGGCGATTTTGCCGACCAAGGCAGAACGGAGACATTGCTGTCGTGTCCCTGGAGAAATTCACAAACCCTCTTAGAGATTTGAAACGGCAAATTGTCCTATTGGTAGATACCATCCCCACCAAGGTAAACCTCCAACATCAAGGGATGCATGTGGTCAGCGAGGAGGAGCTGGTGGTCATTGGCGTTCAGGGCCCACTCAGTGGTGCCAGCTGTCACAGGAAGAAGAACACCTCTGAGGCCTGCACACTCTCACTGCCAGCCATTACGTGACCGACAAACGTGTCCTAGTGTTGGTTCTTGTGTGTGTGACCCCGTACCCGCCACCGCCCGTCAATTCTGTTGAGTATAAACCTTGTTTCGACGGATAAAGCAACCTTTCGTCTCTCTTCCGCTGTCCAAAGACGGTAATCCCATGCGAACTGCAGGCGTCGTTGCCGATGGACCTGGGTTAGCATGGTCGCTTTGACGCAGCGTCAACTTCTGAAACCCATGCTAACAGGGTTCGCTCTACTGTTATCGGAGACCCGTACCTGAGCACCTTAGCGTTCGTTTGCGTGGCCAATTGCTGCATTGTTGCGCGTCGATTGATAATTACCAGTAGATAGGCTACGTTCTACTCTGAGGTCAATGGCCTTTTGGGCTACACACTTATGACGTCGGGGAGGAACTCGGTGTACTAGTGCCCCGTTCATTAGTACACCGAGTTCCTCCGCTGTTTGCTAGGTACCATTACTAGAGCACCTAGCGAACAGCCTTCGAAATCTCGGCTTTCTGAGATGCTTCCAACCTTGGTGCCGTAGCCGATGATTATTCTTTTTTCAACGTCTGCCAAATCACAACCTCAGCCCATTGTCCTCACGTAATGGTCTATGGATCATCTCTCATGGCCCACCGCTTATATCTCCGTGTGGTCGATCTTGTCACGTTCAATCTGTGTGGTGCCTGAGCGGGTACACTGTCATTCCATGTGTGAACATATTATTTTAATATGATCCTGCAATTCACAATAGGGTCATTCCATATATAAAAAGTCACCGAATGACGGTTGCTGATAGCCTCGGGTTTTCTTCAAAATTGGTACACATTTTGCTTCTGTAGAGGTGATAAAAATTCCAAATTTGAAATGAATTGACTCATTCATTTGTGGAGCTACAGTAGCGAACAAAAGTATTTGGCGAAACACTTTTTCGACCATAATTTTTTTTCTGCTGGAGTCAATCGGGTCATTTTGGGATATGATATGTGCTGATTTGTGGGTTACAATACCGCGTAGTTTGTATTTCTCTCAGAGCTAATTTGTCGTTTGAAATAGGCCATATTCAAGAGTCGCCAATTATTACCCATTTGTTTGCTGCATGTATTAATACTTTTCTTGTGATTTTTGTGAGATTTGTGATGTGTAGTGTGATAAAAAGTCAATCTTAGGTTTTCAGAAATAGGTAAAAAGGCGAAGATCCCGGTTGGAGCTCGCCAGGTGGCCGTGAACATGATGAAATCCGGAATGCGCTTCACCGAAATTGAGAGAGCCCTGAAGATCCGACACCATTCCATTTCAGCTCTCCTGCAACGTTATAAGAAGACTGGGACCGTCGGGAACAGTCCGTGATAAGGTAGCCCACGTTCCACTACGTTGCGTCAGGATAGACGCATCCTGCGTCGATTTCGTGCTGATCCCACCTTGACTGCTGTGGACATCACCACTGAATTACGCGACAGAGACGACTTGAACGTCAGCCGAATGACCATCTCCTGTCGTTTCATTGCTGGTGGATTGAATGGAAGACCCCTCATCGTCTCATTGCTGGTGGATCTATCGCCAAGAAACCACTCATCGGAGCCAAGATTCGACGAGCCAGAGTCGCGTTCGCGCACCGTCATCGACTAGAGCACGTTCAACTTTTTCGGAAGTAATGGCATCCGATACATACAACGTCCGTGAGGCCAGAGATTCAACCCCAGTTCAAACCAGAACATGCTACTCGGATGGATCATGCAGCAAGACAACGACCCGAAGCACACCTCCAGAGAAGCGAAGGCAGCCTTCCAGCAGCAACAGGTCACACTTCTAGACTGGCCAAGCCAATCTCCAGATCTCAACCCTATCAAGCACATGTGGGAGGAGCTAGAAAGACGATGTGCGAAGAAAACCTGCCTGAATAGGGCCTAGAAGTTCGACCAGCTGTCTGCAGAATAGGCGCGAATTCCGCAGGTCACCCTCGAGTGGACTCGATGCCGGTCCGTTGTGCAGCTGTTATTAAGTCTCTTGGTTATCCCAATAAGTATTAGTTATTGTTTTGTAGTTTTCTCGTACTTGTTTTCTGTTACCGTTGCATTAAATGAATGTGATACACACCCACTTTGTTCGTCAATTTGTATGATCTTTGCGATTAAGCTCGGTACCTGATCTGTGTTAAGGTTTCCGATCCATCTGCATATGGGTCATGTTTACAACTGCATAACACATATCATATCCCAAAATGACCCGATTTGGTCCAGCAGAAAAAATATTATGGTCGAAAATGTGTTTCGCCAAATACTTTTGTTCGCTACTGTACATGATCCTGAAATTCATTGACCTTAAAAAGTTGGCTTAAAATAACAATGTACATACGACGATATATATATATTTATTTTAAATATGCAAGTAGAACAATAATCAGTGAAAACTATCTCAGCTACTAAACGGCAAGTTCGTGATTAACAGCTTTCACTAAATAACCTGAAAAAATTAGTTAATATCAAAGAAAATTTCTATTCTTTTTATGCATTAGTTCTGAAAAATGATGAATGATTGGCCCATAAACTACCGGCTTCCTAAATAAGGAATAAAAAAAAGAAACCCTGGTTGTGGCTTTTTTTTATTTCTCGGTTGTTTACTCAAAATGAGTATCTTAAACCTCGATCGGTGTAATATTGTTATCACACCACCTCAGCTATAATTACTCTGACATGCCTGGCAAGAATCAACAAAAGTAAACCTGTGAAAAAATCCTGTAAACCGATGGGGAAAAATCTTTTCTCTCATTGGCTGGCGAGAAACACTGAGCAAAAAGCCAGTTTTGTCTTACCCGGTGTTCAAAGACGATTTTTCTCTGGGAAAGATGTTCTGTGTGGGATGTTTTTTTTCAGGTTCCCCTTTCCCGTGTCCTTTCCTTCCTTTCCCCATGTACTCTTATGTGGCACAGGTGTACCGGGCATTTTTTACTGCGGAGAGAGATATCACTTGAAATGGCTTGTTGTTACAGGTAAGTATGTAGGGCAGCTTACAACTTCACTTCTTAACGGGTAACCGTCTACTCACTCTCCTCTAATATTTCCATACTTTTCTTTCGTACTATTCTATCAGGGAAATCTGTTCCCAAATATCTAATATTCCTCTTTTTCACCTGACAAAAGGCATGCAGAGCGCTGAGGGTTCGGGTCTCTCAACTTCAGATAGGAAATCTCTCTCTCTCTCTTGGATTCGCTTTTCTTTGCTGAGGCTTAATGTTTACGGAAAACCTTGTTTGGTTCTAGGATCACTTTTAATTATACAGGTGTAGAAGACATGAAGACAATAAATATGGAAAAAGGAACACGTGCAATGCCACTATATTTCACGGGCTAAATTAGTGAACTCTCTTATGATTTCGAAGTGTGCGTGTATTGGAATTGTTCAGCTTCCGCCGCTAAAAAAAGTCATTGATTAAAATCACTAGAGGAGACGTATTGATTAAATCACTAGGGTTCAAAGCTTCTCCGCCAAAAGACATGGATTAAAGTCACTACAGAAGTGTTTGAATTTGTTTGGAATTTGGAAAAAAAAAAAGAAAGGTATTTCCAAAAAAGTTTAGTGCTTCGCCTTAATAGAGGAGGTAATGAGGTCACTGAGATATTACAGTACAGTGTAAAATTTTCTAAGATTTTTTGCACTGATTTCAGAAATTTTTTAGAACTCAGATTCGACCATATGCAAATATTGTTTCATATATGGCTGGTAGATTCCCGAAAAAGTTTTCGAAAGATAATTGGAATGGTCCTCATAGAAACGATGTTCAAGATTTCTATAAAGAACATCTTAGATTATTGGAAAAATGGAACTCTCTAACAAAGAAGTCTTGAAGGGAGCTATATTTCCAGAATATTTATGAGGATAGGCATACATAGCAGAGTTCACTGTCCGGATTGATTTTGA